>CAWUFW010018118.1:0-152500 GCA_963921515.1 Calotriton arnoldi | reverse complement strand
GCTCCAGGAAATGGTCTCGATGAGAAGCCTTAATACGTATTCACTACGTATGCTCCTGCGGTCATCTTCTGTGTTTACTGCTGGCCTCACTAGAAACGTAGACATGGCAAGGCAAGGTCTGCGGTCCGTACTATGAGGATCACGGACTTAGAATGTGCTGCCCCCAGGCCAGACGCTAACTCGTGCTGTCCTGGGGGTAGCACATTCAGATGAAAAATGGAGCATCTTTGAAGCAGCTGCTCCGTGTTTCACTGTGCAAGTGGCAACCTGCCTGGACCTTTAATGGGGATTACTGATCCCCTTGCAGGAAGGTGAAGTAAGTGACTCCACCCGCCTGCAAGGTGATGTCTGGGGTCCATAAAACCCCCTTCCCCCCTCCAGAGGGCTGCTATCAGGGGGCGCGCTGACAGCTTCTTTGCTCTGTGCCTGTGTCTATCATATGGCGCGGGAGCAGAGGCAAAGGGATTCCCTCATTTGCATGGGGCCAAAACCCCCATGAAAATGAGGGAACACCCTCTGATGATAGTGCTGGAGCTTTATGTATGCCATTGCTATTGGTATTACAGAAGGGGGCATACAAGTGTCTGTAGCCCCTTCTGTAGTTCCAAAGTGCTGCGGGCTGCGCAAAGTAGAAGCAAATGCCTGTTGTACCCCCAGGGCACTTCTGTAATACGGCCTCATATGTTCAGCTGGGTAACAACAGAATCAGCAAGGAACTCACTTTCAACCTCAATGCTTCCATCACCTCTCCGACCTCCCCAGAGGACTGAAAACATGCCAAAGTGAAACCACTCCTCATAAAACCTTCTGCACACCCCAAAGATCCCAAGAATTATCTGCCCATCTCTATGCTCCCTTTTCCTGCCAAAGTCCTGGAAAAAACGATTAACCACCAACTCACAAACTAGCTAGCATACAATCACCTCCTAGACCCACCTCAATCAGGGTTCCAATCAAACTAGAGCACAGAAACTGCCCTAATCACAGTCACCGACAAAATCAGGACTCTCCTATACCGGGGAGAAACTGCCTCACTGATCCTCCTCGACCTCTACACAGCCTTCAACACTGTGTTTCACTACACCCTTTTAAAAAGGCTCCACCAGATAGGGATTCAAGAGGACACCCTTAAATTCTATTGCATCCGTCCTCACTGGAAGAACCCAGAGCGTCCGTCTTCTACCATACACCTGGGTCCCAAGAACATCATCTACGGTGTCTCCCAAGGGTCTTCTCTCAGCTCTACCCTGTTTAATGCCTACATGACCCCACTGGAAAACACTTTCAGCACCCATGGACTGAACATCAGCTCATTCTCTCTCTATCCACAGACCCCTTCACCACCAAGGCCAACTCCTACCTATGCATGACCAGCATCACCCACTGGATGCAAACCAACTGCCTCAAACTCAACACTGCCAAAAACGGAGATACTCATCTTTGGAAATGACACATCCCTGTAGAACAGAGGCCTTCAAACTTTTTGATGCCGAGACCCCCCTGTCAATATTTTCAGTCTTAAGGACCCCCCTCCTGACAAAAATATCTAGAACTTGGTACTCCTCATCATCGACAAGCATAAACGCCCGCAGTTCCCACAGCAAATCATTTTTTATGTTGGGGAAATATTATTAAACAGTGTATAGCAAATCAAATGTTTGTGGGTGACTGTGGTTTGGAGTCACAGTCTTACTACACAGTTCAAACTGAAAGTCTCCAAAAAGAATTGCCCAAAAATGCACAACAGTACTTTATCTAGGGCAACTGGAATTTATGAGGCAGGGGAGGACCAAATTAAGTGGCAGTTTTAAACTTATAAAGACCAAGCTATATAAGTGCTTTGTAAGGTATGGGAGACTGCATGCATTTGTGCTTCCTGCAGACAATATTTGTGATAGTAGCAAAGAAACCAAGATTGAAACAGTCCACCAGACCATAAAACAGGCCAGCAAGCAGCTAAAAAAAAACACTCACTGACCTGACTTATCACCCCTTTGGGCACTGCCAGACTGCCCTATAGGCAGGGCAACTGGAATTATGAGGCAGGGGTTGACCAAATAATGCAGCAGGGCTGACTAAATTGTGTGGTAAGAAAATGTAAATAATGTTATGTGATGAGGCACATTTTGGGATAGTATTGCTTCATTATTTTGAAATTTTTTACACACGGTAACACTGGGCAAGATTTCCCCTCATCAGTACCAGTTTATAACCAAAATACAGCAATGAACAACAGAAAGATGTCTAGTCAACCTTTGTGAAGGGCTTTCCACTCCACAGGACTACATGTCGCCACATTAGAAGCTCACCTGGCTGGGAGCAGTAGTGGTCCCTTAAAACCCTGGAGGTCTTGTGCAGAGTTAAGCAGTTCACCCACGCCTCTTTCCTCCCACCCACCCACCCCCTCCCTTCCATCCCTCTCATCTCTGTCAATTAAAGTATGTCTGACCCAGTCTCTCAATACCTAATAATCACACACAGACTAGGCTCTTCCCATTCATTCCTTCAGTGTTATGCCCCCTCCAAGCCCCCCCACCCCCTCCGGCCCCCACCAAGCACACTGCTTTGCTGTCAGCTGCATGATGGCAGTACCATTTCTAAAAGGGGCAAAGCACCTGCAGCCGGCATTCCACAGCTGCACTGCCCCAACCCTGCCTCGGAAAGAAAGTAAAAGACACTCCCTAGCCCCCTGAGAGCTCGGGTCCAAATGCACATAATACATGATGCCTCTGGCTGGATTCTCCTTATTTCATGTGTTGAATACTCAATGATAATGCACGATTGAATTGTGTTGGAAATGGCTAGTTTTGTCTTCAAAAAACCCTTTTTGTTTGAAAAGATTGTTCCTTTCGGAGGCACACCACCCTCCCACCCCCTCCCGCGAACCTCACCCTCACCCCCGCGCACCCACCCCCAGGGGCCCGGGATAGCCTTTGAGGGCTTTCCTCAAGCCAGCATGACAAAAACAGAAACAGGGGAGCTGCAACAGCAGGGGCAGAGCAGAAGAATACCAAAGACAGCAGTCGGGAAAGGGTGAGTGTGAAAATAAAGGGGGTGAGGGTAGCAACAGAGAGATGGTGGAAATGTAACCAGTGCCATCAGCAGTAGAAAGCGGATTGTTTTAAATGAACAAAGCTTCCAGGGGAATAAAGTATTCTGGGAAACATCTTCAGGAAAATTCTTGTAAATAAGAATGTGTGTGTGTGCATGCATGTGTGTTTGTGTGTGTGTCTGAGGGGTGAAAAGCAGGGGCATGGTGGATGTGGAGGAAGGCGGGGAAGAGGCAGCTTACTCACAAGTTCTGTGAAGAACCTACACAAACGATTGAGAGTTTATACAACCCTGAGGGTTGGCATTTTCAAATCCCCACCACTTCTGTTCAACAGACAAGTACAGTTGTGACCAGAAGGTTACAGGCTTGATTGTGTAAATATGTATGTCCCAAAATGAACTGCTTCAATGTACCCTAAATGACAGAATTACCAACCTCATAATGTCCTCCATCAGTTAGTTACTATACGTGAGCCCATACACTGCAAAGTAACAGAAAATACAAATTTGCTGCAGTTTGTACCCAATTCTTGGCATGTGTGAAGGCCGTCCATAGTTTTTTTTTTACTATTTTCATTACATCACTACTATGTTGCTTGCCTTTTTTACAGTACTGAGATACAGGTCTTAACCTTGAGGCGACTTAACGTACAGAGCAATTTGACAATCCATCATATTCTAGATATGGTATTTTTCATGATCCACGGGTCATGTGCAAGAGTAGGAATGCTTTTATTGAGATTTTCCTGGTGTCTTGAACATTTAGACAACATTCCTAGGTGTTGTGCCAAGTGCTATCACACCAAACTGGGGAGAGAATATGGCCTAATGGCTAGGGCGGTCGACCTCGGAGCTGGGAAACCTGGTTCGAGTCTCAGCAGGGATGCTCAACATTCTGTGATTCTGGGCAAATCACTTAATCTCCTCATGCCTAACAAAAATGTATGTGTCTGTCTGTAACATAACTGGTGCTCATGTAAAGCGCTCTGATACCTCCGGTCTAGTTTGCGCTATATAAAACTCCACAAAAAAAACTCCACAAACTGTAATCCTTAAATGGTTACAATTCAAATAAGCATACATGAAGCTGTGAAAGTAAAGTCGGTTAGGCTCTGGACCCTGACCATGAACTCCCTCCTTCGTGGGCAGGTGTTCTGTTTTTCACTTTTTTCATCCAACAGTATTGCAAATATTTGCAACTATTGGCTCCTGCTTCACAAATATGCTTGTCGCGGTTTATACCTTGTTGCGTTTCTTGCACTACAACTCTAACGTACACTGTTGGCATGTTTTATTGCACTCTTGAATTGATATTCAGAATTGGTGTTCTTCAGCTTTGGCACCTTACTCACTTGATAAATGAATAAATCCATGAATAAAGCAAGCAGTAATCTTTAAACTGTTTTCTGGGTATTTACCGACTAATAATGGCCAGGTAAGATGTGTGGACTGTTACTAAACATGTTTATATAATTTGACTACCAGAGGACAACAATATTTTTTTCATCTCCCATAATGGGCCAATTTGAGTGTGGGTTTATGTTTGCATGAAGCAAATGATATTGCCTGCTCCGGTCTATCCACGTTGAAAAGAAGAGCATTGCTTCCGTGTCATAGCCTCTAAAGACCCACTGATGCAAGATGCGGTGTGCTCTAATAAAGAATATAACTGGTAAAGAGACTGTTCATAATGCAGCCAGAATCTATGATGATAATAATGAAGATCAAAATATGAGTGCATTGGAGGTATGTTCTGAGGCACAGGAGGCTCCATCAACATGTTAGCTTTATCAGTGTGTCTTCCATCCACCTTTTGGCTAAGAGTACTTAAACAAAACATTGGGCAAATTTTTATTTAAAAACTTAAAATACCTTCCCCACGATATACATTCAAGCCAATAAATACTATTCAGGCCAAGACATTTCAGTGCAAGGTAGAAACAATGGCACACTGCCCCTTTCTTCAGTTTTACCTCTGATGCCTGAATGCTCATTCACTTGGTATCTATATAATAGGCATATTTGCAGAGTGTCCAGCTCACCCCAAGAAGGCCCCTTGGTGCCACTGACAGATATTGGATGTTTATTTGTACCCAACTCAACAGTAATTATTTTATCGACCTCGAAAGGATGGAAGGCAGAGTGGACTCACCAGAATTCAAACCTGTGACCATGTGGTCAAAGAGAAACTCCTGGAGCATGTACAAAAGTTCATTGAGCCACCAGACCCCGATCGCTGCGATCTCCAAATGCATGATTTTGGAAAATAGACCCACGTATGCATTGATAGCCCATACATAATTGCAGTACTTTGCTGTAGTTTGATGTCACCTAGTAACGGCGGAATGATGCTGTTAAAAATTTATTTAAAAGAAATCAAGGGACCACACAGAATAAGAGAGTAAAAAAGCTTATGCAGTCAGTGTGAAAGTGAACATAAATAAACGGTATTTTTGTAATGTAGCCAGGTTTCGGAAATAGCATAGTTTGAAATAAAAAAGGTGAGGGGTGTGTGTGTGTGTATATGTCTGAGGGGTGAAAACATGGTTGATGCGGAGGAAGGAGGGGGGAAGAGGCAGCTGAATCACCAGTTCTTCGAAGCTTCGGTTGCCTTGGGAACCAGGAAACAGCAAGGCGATCAGATACCTGGAGCAGCCACGAGGAAGAGGCACGGAAAGGGCACCAGCTGGAACTACACAGCAGCAACAACGAGGAAGTCCAGAAAAGGCAACACAGTGCAAGGCAGCGAAAAAAAAATATTGATGCACTCTATGTTCATTCCACAGGTGCATATTCATGGCCCCAGCTCCCGGCATTTCCTGGTGTGCATCCTGAAGTTTCTCTGATTGGAGGACAGTCGTGGATGATGTTATATTCTTTTACGGTGTCCTCCAATCAGAGAGCACATTGACACGCATTATTGGGAATCCAAAACCAAACTTTTTGGATTCTGGATCCAGGCAGTTCCAGGCTGGAGTGCGTCCGGGAATGCGCGACCCGCTTTGAATGAGTCCACGCCCCCCCTGGGGGTCGCGCCCCACAGATTGAAGACCCATGCTGTAGAACAACTCCTGGTGGCCTGTAGAACTAGGACCCACTCGCCAGAACACACCAGGAACATCGTCATCATACTAAACAGCTAACTTATCATGAGAAACCATATCAACGCAGTATCCTCAGCCTGATTCTTCACTTTTCCGAATGCTCTGGAAAGTCTTCAAGTGGCTCCCAGCCAGCACCAGGTGGACCGGCACCAAGGCCCTTGTCAACAGCTACCTGGATTACGGCAACCCTCTCTATGTGGGAATCACCTCACACCTACTAAAGAGACTACAGACTATACAGAACTCTGTTGCCAGACTCATTCTCAATATCCTCAGACAGGCCCACATCCCTCCACACCTCAGGAATCTCCACTGGCTCCCCTTCCATAAGAGGTGCCAATTCAAGATGCTCAGACACGCTTACAAGGCCCTGCACAATCAGGAACCGGCCTACATTAATCATCATCTGAAGTTCCACCAACCCTCCAGACACCTGTGCTCTACCTCCCTCTCCCATATCCACCAAAGCAAGAGCGTCAGACTCTCTTTCTCGTACCTGGCCAGCAAAACCTGGAATAGCCTCCCCTACCACCTTTGTATGTATAGTGTAAATCTGAGTGAATGGTTTGGGGCACAGTTTGAAGTTCCCATCCATCATCCATGTTTGACAATGACTTAGTTTTAGTATGTTATCTGCTGTAGAAAATATTAGGATTCATTTGACATTGTATAAGTTATCATGTAAGAGGAAGGGTTTCTCATTATGCATGGTTGTTAAATGTTCAGGTGTTTGGATATCTAAGTATCTTCTAGGGTCAGGAAGGGTATTGCTGGTGGCTTTTTAGTTTGTGCAATTAAGCTTTTAAGGTGGTTATAGATGGCCTGTAATGTGTTTGGGGACTTTAGCAACTATATATATGGTATATATGGTGGCCGGGGGAACACAGTGCCCCCCTCCACACCGAAAGACTCGGTCAAAAACCTGGGTGTCAGGTGGGACAAGGACCTGGCCTTATCGGCCCAAATCAGTCAAGTCTCTGCAGCCTGCTTTGGGAAGATGAGAAGCATCAGAACATTTTTGGGCTTCCTGCCTGAGGAAAGCAGAAAGACCATGGTTCATGCCCTAGTGACTTCTAATCTTGACTACGTGAATGGCCTCTACCTGGGTCTCCCTGTGTTCCTGATCAAGAGGCTCCAATTAGTACAGAACATGGCAGGCAGGCTGATTGGCAAGTCCCTTTGCACCAGCACATTTCCCTACACCTCAGACAACTCCACTGGCTCCCTGTAGCCAAGAGGATTGAATACAAGGTCCTAACAATGGCATTCCGCGCTGACCATGGCCTGGGCCCTGGATACCTGAGGAACAGACTCCAGTCGTACCACCAAGAACGGACCTTAAGATCCAATCTACGACGTTACCTCACTGTCCCAGGCTTCTCCAAAGTCAGGCAAGGGGGCAGGTCTTTCTCGGTAGGGTCGGACAAGCTTTGGAACAACTTGACTCCCCATTTGCGCATGATGAACTCGGAGTTAGAGTTCAGAAAGGTGCTGACAACCTGGCTCTTTTAGGCAACAGGAATAACTGCACAGACCACTCTGCTCTGCTGTCCGCTATTTCCAGCACCGGGACACCTCACCTGAGGTAGCTGCGTGCTTTACAAATGCTCGTATTATTATTATTAATATTATTATCTTCTAGTATTTTAGTTGTGGGGTCTTGAGAGCTAGTGCTTGCTTCTCCTATATCGTGCAATGCATGTCTTACTTTTATATCTCTGTCACATTTAGGGGGTGGTTGTGTTCCCTTACATTAATTACAACATCATCTTTTGTAGTGGCATAGAAAGCACTAGAGTAATATTTACTACATTTTCAATTGACAGTTTCCATTGTTGTGCTTTCTTGGTTGTAACTGTAGCCCTTCTGAAGTAATAATTGCTTTGCTTTGTGTGATGTGATGCATCTCCTGTCATTATATCTGAAAATAGTATATTAATATAAAGAATTATAATTTTAAATTGTAAAATATGTTTGTTATTTACATACACAATAATGTAACAGTATTTCCTTTTTATACTTACATGTATTTTCTTGATAGATGTTGCACATTCTATTTGCGGGTTTCCATTGGGGATGTTGTAATGTGCAGCAGGTGGTTTAATTTCTGTTGGTTTAAAAAATTGAGTTTCAGTTTAAATGTTTGCTTGCTAATAGGTAGTAGGTGGCTGAGTTACTTAGGTTTTATTTTGTAACTGTTTTAGGGTAACTTCCTGTTTATTAATAAATAAAATTTACTTACATGTCTTTTTATAGGTATTGTATGTTTGTCTTTTTCTAGGTATGTGACTGTTTTGATTTTTGGTAGATTAGCCGCTTGTTCATGCTGTAGTAATTTCTTTATAGTGACTAAAAAGAAAGAAATAGTAGTAGAATGCTTTGACATTTTTAACTTCAGTTACATTTATGTCTTAGCTTAAATATATGTTGTAATTACTTTGCAAGGCAGTTGTGTGTGTGTGTGTGTGTGGTGTATATATATTCCAAACAAACAGGGACAGGTTTGGGTGAGATGGTGCTCTTTTGAATTTCTCCTTTCAGTGGTGCAATGTACACAGCAGGATCACACTGTTTAAAACTCCTTCACCACTCCATGACTGGAAGAGAAGAGACACATTCCCATTCACCTTAATCTTTCTAATTAGCATATAACAAATCTGGTGACCCCCCTGTTGGTAAATCCTGCCTCGTTTCGGTCCACCTGGACCTTGTTCACAGGTTTGGTGTTGTAAGTTCATCTACATACTCATGGTATAATTAATACTGCTCCAAGGACTGTTCATTTGTAATTTTTACAAGCATCTTTCTCATTTCACATTTTCTACGTGCAACTTGTTGTTGTAAAACATGTACTCATAGAAAAAAACTTAGGTTACAGGGATGTTATAGTTAGACACAGATTTCCCTCATACAAAACCATTGAAATTCAGCAGTTATAGTTAACTGAGCTAACTATAACTTAAGCCTCCGCAGTGCACTGCTTATGACCTCACATATTGCATCACTCATGGCATGGTCAGTGACCACTGATGAAATCACTAGATTTCACACTTCTAGATATACAAATTAGTTTTCTCATTAATATCTCAAAAACTACTAAACAGATTTACACCAAATCACATAAAGGGTTCTATCTGCACAAGTGCTATCTTTGTGCTAAATTTGGTGCAATTCCGTCCAGCGGTTCAGGCTGTAGTCGTGTCTAAAATCCCTATGGGAATTAACATGGGAAATGCACTTTTTTTGACCCCTCTTTTTCTCGGCTCCCGCTTGACAGATCAACTCGAAACTTTCCATGCACAACTAGAATTAACTAGGCACTTTTTTGGGAAATTTCATGAATATTCGTCAAGCGACACCAAAGTTTTAAGCAAGTCAACGCATTTCCTATGTAAACTAGATTCTAACTATAACTACCTACTGGCAAGCACCAGTAGGTAATATATATATATCCACTTCTGTTTTCAGGTTCTAAAATGCAGCAGATTGCCATCATCTTGCAACGTTTCAGGTGGTAAGTAAAATCTGAGCACCTTTTAAATTGTTTAATTGTTTTTGTGTTTGTATTGGTTGAGTTTTTTATAATTAATAGGTAATTTTCTTTAGCTTAAAATTTTATTTTTTAGTCATGTCCTTTTATGGTGAGGGCTAACTCATTTTTCTTTACTATGCAATTTATATATATATATTCACTGAAAAAAACAAAGTTTACAGGGACAGTATTATAGTTAGGCTGACATTTCCCTTGTAAAAAACCAGAGAAACTCAGCAGTTATTGTTAGCTGAGGTAACTATAACTCGAGCCCCCGCAATGCACAGCTTATGACCTCACATAGTACATCACTCATGACCAGGCATGGACCATGCAGGTAAGAGCGATGGGGCAGGAGGATGTGGGAGGATTTGACACACGACAATGAGGAAAGCTCAAATAAGAAAAAGAAAACCATGGTTTTGTTTTTTTATTTAAGTTTCCCTCATCATTGTATGTCGAATAACGCCCACCCAGCCACCCCGCCCGCCCACTCTTACCTGCATGGGCCGCTCCTGCTCATGACATGGTCAGTGACATCACAGATTGCATCACTGATGACATCTCAAATAAAATCACTGATGACATCACTGATAACATCATCCAGTGTCTGTGAGTGGTTTCAAAAAAGTTTATGAGTGTTAAATATATATATATATATATATATATATATATATATATATATATATATATATATATTTATATATATATATATATATTCACTGAAAAACCATAGGTTTTAGGGACAGTTATAGTTAGTTGGACATTGCACTCGTACAAAACCCGTGAAATTCCCCTGTTATAGTTCGTTCAGCTAACTATAACTCGCGCCCCCATAATGCACTGCTGATGACGTCACATATTACATCACTCATGACATGGTCAGTGACATCACTGATGACATCACTGATGACATCTCAAATGACATCACTGATGACATCACTGATGACATCATCCAGTAAATGTGTGTTTCTCTAAAGTTTAAATATGTTTAATATATATAGGGAAAGGCGTATTGAAGAATGAGTGGGTGTATAAGTGTCTGAATGGATGATTTAGTACGTGAGTGACTGACTCTACAAGTGAGTGATTAAACGTATCTTACTGAATGCATGGGTTAGTGACTAAACTGTGTGAATGTCTGTATCCGTCTGTTTGTTGGTGTGTAAGTGGATGCATGGATTTGCGAATAGCTACATGAGTGTCTATATGGGTTATTGATTGGTTCTCTGAGTATCTGTATGGCTGCCTGAGTGTTTGTGTGGGTGGGGTGTGTGTGACTCTATACATAGATGTGTGAGTGGGTGATTCACTGGGTGCATGATTTCAAGAGTGCATCTGTGATGGACTGCTTGGGTGGGTGAGTGTGTGTATGGGTGTGTTAGTGAGTGAATGTATATCTCAGTGGTACATGTGCGAGTAACTACATATGTAAAAGGCAGTATATATGTGTGTTAGAGTATTTAAATGGCTATAAGTGAGAGTGTGTTATTGTGAGAGTGGCTGTATGGATGCGTGTGTGCTTGTATCAGTTATTGTATAAGAGCGTAAGAATGTGCTAGTATTTGTATGAGTAAGTGAGCTGGTGTGTGTATAACTGTATAGGTGAGTAAATGGGTGTGTGATTAATTTTTTGCATGACTGACTAGGTGTGTGAGTACCTCTATGGATGAGTGGCGGTGTGTGAGTGTTTATATAGGTGTATGAGTGCATATGATAGTCCTGTACTGAGTGACTGTAAGTATGAGTGACTGTACAGGTGAGTGAGTGGATGTGTGTGTAGACCTAAGAATCAGTGAGTGGGTATGTAGTTTTTGGTGTTGGAGTGTCTATGGTTTTGAGAATGGCAGTCTGTAATTTAGAGTGGGTGTATCAAAAGTTATATTAGGGTGTGAGAAGATGCATGAAATTATCACATGGATGTCATCAGTGATGTCATTTGAGATGTCATCAGTGATGTCACTGACCATGTCATGAGTGATGTAATATGTGACGTCATCAGCAGTGCATTGCGGGGCGCGAGTTATAGTTAGCTGAACTAACTATAACAGGGGAATTTCACGGGTTTTGTACGAGTGCAATGTCCAACTAACTATAACTGTCCCTAAAACCTATCGTTTTTTCAGTGAATTTCAAAGGTTTTTTAAATGCTAATTTCTAACTATAACGTGCCTGAAACCTATGGTTTTTTCAGTGAATTTCAAAGGCTTTTTAAATGCTAATTTCTAACTATAACGTGCCTGAAACCTATGGTTTTTTCAGTGAATTTCAAAGGTTTTTTAAATGCTAATTTCTAACTATAACGTGCCTGAAAACTATGATTTTTAAGTGAATTTCAAAGGTTTTTAAATGCTAGTTTCTAACTATGCCAACAGAGGTAGGACATGTGAAGAAAGAAGAAAAACGCACAGAAAGAAGCAAAAGATGTGCAGAAAGAACCAACAGAGGAGCAGAAAGAGGCCTTGTTGCAAAATCATCCTGTGCCCACAACTTTTTCAGACGGGTACTGGTGGTAACTGACTCTGACTAACCAGAGCCAGTGCGCGTTTGCACAGTGGTGAAGGGAGGGGGCCTGAGGTGACATGTGTGCAAACGCGCCCCGTGGCGCGTTTTAAGTTGCAGGATTAAGTCCCCTTGAATCCTGAGGGTCCCTGGGGCCCAACTAGCCCCCAGGTACCTACAGTTAGGACCACAGAGCTGAGTTGCAGAGAGGCGTTCCGAGGCCACGCACCTTTTTCACCTCTCTGCAACGCACCTCTGTTGTGCTTACTGAAGGTACCTGGTGGGCTAGTTGGCCCCAGGATTCAAAGGGAATTAACTCCCCAACTTAAACGCACCACAGGGCGTGTTTGCGCACATGTCACATGAGGCCCCGCCCCCTCCCTTCACCACTGTGCAAACGCGCCCCGTGGCGCGTTTTAAGTTGGGGGATTAGGTCACCTTGAATCCTGAGAGTCCCTGGGGCCCAACCAGCCCACCAGGTACTTCCAGTAAGCACCACAGGCCTGCGTTGCAACGCCTGTAACAAATTGTGCAGTTGTGTTTAGGTAGTGAAGAGGGTCGTGCTGGGGGAAGTGTTTTAGGGTTTAGGGTAGTGCAGTGGTGTTTGTGTAGTGTAGAGGGTCATGCTGGGGGTAGATTTAGGGTTTAGGGTAGTGAAGTGGTGTTTGGGTAGTGTAGGGAGTCGTGCTGGGGGGAGTGTTTTAGTGTTTAGGGTAGTACAGTGGTGTTTGGGTAGTGTAGGGGGTCGTGCTGGGGTTAGTGTTTTAGGGTTTTAGGGTTTAGGGTAGTGCAGTGGTGTTTGGGTAGTGTAGGGGATACTGCTGGGGGTAGTGTTTTAGGGTTTAGGGTAGTGCAATGGTGTTTGGGTAGTGTAGGGGGTACTGCTGGGGTAGTGTTTTAGGGTTTAGGGTAGTGCAGTGGTGTTTGGGTAGCGTAGGGGGTACTGCTGGGGGTAGTGTTTTATGGTTTAGGGTAGTGCAGTGGTGTTTGGGTAGTGTAGGGGTTCGTGGTGGGGGTCGTTTTTAGGGTTTAGGGTAGTGCAGTGGTGTTTGTGTAGTGTAGGAGGTCGTGTTTTAGGGTTTAGGGTAGTGCAGTGGTCTTTGGGTAGTGTAGGGAGTCGTGCGGGGGTATTGTTTTAGATTTTAGGGTAGTGCAGTGGTCTTTGTGTAGTGTAGGGGGTTGTGCGGGGGTAGTGTTTTAGGGATTAGGGTAGTGCATTGGTATTTGGGTAGTGTAGGGGGTCATGCGGGGGTAGTGTTTTAGGGTTTAGGGCAGTGCAGTGGTGTTTAGGTAGTGTAGGGGGTCGTGCTGGGGGAGTGTTTTAGGGTTTAGGGCAGTGCAGTGGTGTTCGGGTAGTGTAGGGGGTCGTGCTGGGGGAGTGTTTTAGGGTTTAGGGCAGTGCAGTCGTGTTCGGGTAGTGTAGGGGGTCGTGCTGGGGGAGTATTTTAGGGTTTAGGGTAGTGCAGTCGTGTTCGGGTAGTGTAGGGGGTCATGCTGGGGGTAGTGTTCTAGGGTTTAGGGCAGTGCAGTGGTGTTCGGGCAGTGTAGGGGGTCGTGCTGGGGGTGGTGTTTCAGGGTTTAGGGCAGTGCAGTGGTGTTCGGGCAGTGTAGGGGGTCGTGCAGGGGTGGTGTTTCAGGGTTTAGGGCAGTGCAGTGGTGTTCGGGCAGTGTAGGGGGTCGTGCAGGGGTGGTGTTTCAGGGTTTAGGGCAGTGGTGTTCGGGCAGTGTAGGGGGTCATGCTGGGGGTGGTGTTTCAGGGTTTGGGGCAGTGCAGTGGTGTTCGAGCAGTAAAGGGGTCATGCTCGGGGTGGTGTTTCAGGGTTTAGGGCAGTGCAGTGGTGTTCGGGCAGTGTAGGGGGCGGTGCAGGGGGTGGTGTTTCAGGGTTTAGGGCAGTGCAGTGGTGTTCGGGCAGTGTAGGGGGTGGTGCAGGGGTGGTGTTTCAGGGTTTAGGGCAGTGCAGTGGTGTTCGGGCAGTGTAGGGGGTCGTGCAGGGGGTGGTGTTTCAGGGTTTAGGGCAGTGCAGTGGTGTTCGGGCAGGGTAGGGGGCGGTGCAGGGGTGGTGTTTCAGGGTTTAGGGCAGTACAGTGGTGTTCGGGCATTGTAGGGGGTGGTGCTGGGGCTGGTGTTTCAGGGTTTAGGGCAGTGCAGTGGTGTTCGGGCAGTGTAGGGGGTGGTGCTGGGGCTGGTGTTTCAGGGTTTAGGGCAGTGCAGTGGTGTTTGGGCAGTGTAGGGGGTCATGCTGGGGCTGGTGTTTCAGGGTTTAGGGCAGTGCAGTGGTGTTCGGGCAGTGTAGGGGTCATGCTGGGGCTGGTGTTTCAGGGTTTAGGGCAGTGCAGTGGTGTTCGGGCAGTGTAGGGGGTCATGCTGGGGCTGGTGTTTCAGGGTTTAGGGCAGTGCAGTGGTGTTCGTGCAGTGTAGGTGGTCTTGCTGGGGCTGGTGTTTCAGGGTTTAGGGCAGTGCAGTGGTGTTCGGGCAGTGTAGGGGGTCGTGCTGGGGGTGGTGTTTCAGGGTTTAGGGCAGTGCAGTGGTGTTCGGGCAGTGTAGGGAGTCGTGCTGGGGCTAGTGTTTCAGGGTTTAGGGCAGAGCAATGGTGCTCAGGCAGTGTAGGGGGTTGGGCTGGGGGTGATGTTTCAGGGTTTAGGGCAGTGCAGTGGTGTTAGGGCAGTGTAGGGGTTGTGCTGGGGGTGGTGTTTCAGGGTTTAGGGCAGTGCAGTGGTGTTCCGGCAGTGTAGGGGGTCGTGCAGGGGTGGTGTTTCAGGGTTTAGTGCAGTGGTGTTCGGGCAGTGTAGGGGGTCGTGCTGGGGTGGTGTTTCAGGGTTTAGGGCAGTGCAGTGGTGTTCGGACAGTGTAGGGTGTCGTGCTGAGGGGTGGTGTTTCAGGGTTTTGGGCAGTGCAGTAGTGTTTGGGCAGTGTAGGGGGTCGTGCAGGGGTGGTGTTTCAGGGTTTAGGGCAGTGCAGTGGTGTTCGGCCAGTGTAGGTAGTCTTGCTGGGGGTGGTGTTTCAGGGTTTAGGGCAGTGCAGTAATTTTCGGGCAGTGTAGGCGGTCGTGCTGGGGCTGGTGTTTCAGGGTTTAGGGCAGTGCAGTGGTGTTCGGGCAGTGTACGGGGGTTGTGCTGGGGCTGGTGTTTCAGGGTTTAGGGCAGTGCAGTGGTGTGCGGGCAGTGTACGGGGTCGTGCTGGGGCTGGTGTTTCAGGGTTTAGGGCAGTGCAGTGGTGTTCAGGCAGTGTAGGGGGTCGTGCTGAGGGTGGTGTTTCAGGGTTTAGGGCAGTGCAGTGGTGTTCGGGCAGTGTAGGGGGTCGTTCTGGGGCTGGTGTTTCAGGGTTTAGGGCAGTGCAGTGGTGTTCGGGCAGTGTAGGGGGTCGTGCTGGGGCTGGTGTTTCAGGGTTTTGGGCAGAGCAGTGGTGTTTGGGCAGTGTAGGGGGTCGTGCTGGGGGTGGTGTTTCAGGGTTTAGGGCAGTGCAGTGGTGTTCGGGCAGTGTAGGGGGTCTTGCTGGGGGTGGTGTTTCAGGGTTTAGGGCAGTGCAGTGGTGTTCGGGCAGTGTAGGGCGTCTTGCTGGGGGTGGTGTTTCAGGGTTTAGGGCAGTGGTGTTCGGGCAGTGTAGGGGGTCTTGCTGGGGGTGATGTTTCAGGGTTTAGGGCAGTGCAGTGGTGTTCGGGCAGTGTAGGGGGTCTTGCTGGGGGTAGTGTGTCAGGGTTTAGGGCGGTGCAGTGGTGTTCGTGCAGTGTAGGGGGTCGTGCTGGGGGTGGTGTTTCAGGGTTTAGGGGCGGTGCAGTAGTGTTCGGGCAGTGTAGGGGGTCATGCAGGGGGTGGTGTTTCAGGGTTTAGGGCAGTGCAGTGGTGTTCGAGCAGTGTAGGGGGTCATGCTGGGGGTGGGGTTTCAGGGTTTAGGGCAGTACAGTGGTGTTCGGGCAGTGTAGGGGGTCGTGCAGGGGTGGTGTTTCAGGGTTTAGGGCAGTGCAGTGGTGTTCGGGCAGTGTAGGGGGTCGTGCTGGGGCTGGTGTTTCAGCGTTTAGGGCAGTGCGGTGGTGTTCGGGCAGTGTAGGGGGTCTTGCTGGGGGTGGTGTTTCAGGGTTTAGGGCAGTGCAGTGGTGTTCGGGCAGTGTAGGGGTCGTGCTGGGGGTGATGTTTCAGGGTTTAGGGCAGTGCAGTGGTGTTCGGGCAGTGTAGGGGGTCTTGCTGGGGGTAGTGTTTCAGGGTTTAGGGCAGTGCAGTGGTGTTCGTGCAGTATAGGGGGTTGTGCTGGGGATGGTGTTTCTGGGTTTAGGGCAGTGCAGTAGTGTTCGAGCAGTGTAGGGGGTTGTGCAGGGGGTGGTGTTTCAGGGTTTAGAGCAGTGGTGTTCGGGCAGTGTAGGGGGTCGCGCTGGGGGTGGTGTTTCAGGGTTAAGGGCAGTGCAGTGGTGTTCGGGCAGTGTAGGGGGTCATGCACGGGGTGGTGTTTCAGGGTTTAGGGCAGTGCAGTGGTATTCGGGCAGTGTAGGGTGTTGTGCTGGGGCTGGTGTTTCAGGGTTCAGGGCAGTGCAGTGGTGTTCAGGCAGTGTAGGGGGTCGTGCTGAGGCTGGTGTTTCATGGTTTAGGGCAGTGCAGTGGTGTTCGGGCAGTGTAGGGGTCGTGCTGGGGCTGGTGTTTCAGGGTTTAGGGCAGTGCAGTGGTGTTCGGGCAGTGTAGGCGGTCGTGCTGGGGCTGGTGTTTCAGGGTTTAGGGCAGTGCAGTGGTGTTCAGGCAGTGTAGGGGGTCATGCTGGAGCTGGTGTTTCAGGGTTTAGGGCAGTGCAGTGGTGCTCGGGCAGTGTAGGGGGTCGTGCTGGGGGTGATGTTTCAGGGTTTAGGGTAGTGCAGTGGTGTTCGGGCAGTGTAGGGGGTCGTGCAGGGGCTGGTGTTTCAAGGTTTAGGGCAGTGCAGTGGTGTTCGGGCAGTGTAGGGGGTCGTGCTGGGGCTGGTGTTTCAGGGTTTTGGGCAGAGCAGTGGTGTTCGGGCAGTGTAGGGGGTCATGCTGGGGGTAGTGTTTCAGGGTTTAGGGCAGTGCAGTGGTGTTTGGGCAGTGTAGGGGGTCGTGCTGGGGGTGGTGTTTCAGGGTTTAGGTCAGTGGTGTTCAGGCAGTGTAGGGGGTCTTGCTGGGGGTGATGTTTCAGGGTTTAGGGCAGTGCAGTGGTGTTCGGGCAGTGTAGGGGGTCTTGCTGGGGGTAGTGTTTCAGGGTTTAGGGCAGTGCAGTGGTGTTCGGGCAGTGTAGGGGGTCATGCTGGGGGTGGTGTTTCAGGGTTTAGGGCAGTGCAGTGGTGTTCGGGCAGTGTAGGGGGTCGTGAAGGGGTGGTGTTTCAGGGTTTAGGGCAGTGCAGTGGTGTTCGGGCAGTGTAGGGGGTCATGCAGGGGCTGGTGTTTCAGGGTTTAGGGCAGTGCAGTGGTGTTCGGGCAGTGTAGGGGGTCGTGCTGGGGGTAGTGTTTTAGGGTTTAGGGTAGTGCAGTGGTGCTTGTGTAGTGTAGGGGTCGTGCTGGGGGTAGTGTTTTAGGGTTTAGGGTAGTGCAGTGGTGTTTGTGTAGTGTAGGGGGTCATGTTTTAGGGTAGTGCAGTGGTGTTTGGGTAGTGTAGGGGGTCGTGCTGGGGGTAGTGTTTTAGGATTTAGGTTAGTGCAGTGGTGTTTGGGTAGTGTAGGGGGTCGTGCTGGGGGTAGTGTTTTAGGGTTTAGGGTAGTGCAGTGGTGTTTGTGTAGTGTAGGGGGTCATGCTGGGGGTAGTGTTTTAGGGTTTAGGGTAGTGCAGTGGTGCTTGTGTAGTGTAGGAGGTCGTGCTGGGGGTAGTGTTTTAGGGTTTAGGGTAGTGCAGTGGTGTTTGTGTAGTGTAGGGGGTCATGTTTTAGGGTAGTGCAGTGGTGTTTGGGTAGTGTAGGGGGTCGTGCTGGTGGTAGTGTTTTAGGATTTAGGTTAGTGCAGTGGTGTTTGGGTAGTGTAGGGGGTCGTGCTGGGGGTAGTGTTTTAGGGTTTAGGATAGTGCAGTGATGCTTGTGTAGTGTAGGGGGTCGTGCTGGGGGTAGTGTTTTAGGGTTTAAGGTAGTGCAGTGGTGTTTTTGTAGTGTAGGGGGTCATGTTTTAAGATGCAATGCTCCAATACCTGACCAGTCTGCACTACATAAAACTGCAAAAAAACTAAAAATAAAAAGTGTTTTGCACACTTTTGTCATTGGGCTATATGTGGGCTACATCTGGGTAATATTTGTGCTTCATTTGGGCTCTTTTTTCACTGGTGGCCATCTTGGAAGACTTCTTTGTTATGAAGTTTCCTAATTTCTTCATTTACTGCAGTCTCCTCAGTAGGAAATGCTTTCAGTTTTTACTTTGATTCCATCAAGAAGGCATTCAGATATCTCACATCTGCCATAAATTCAGAATGTTAGCACTCTAGTTGCTCATTAGATCACTGGAGTAAAGCTACTGCTCACCAGGGAGTTAACTGGTAGTCTGCTGCTGGTATTGAAAGTGATTGTTTCAGTCTGCATGTCAGAATTTTCTAATGAAATAGAAGAGGATTTGAGATCTCACTTAAAACATGCCCTAATTTTTCTTTCTGCAGCACTAACCATAATTTCTATTTCAAAAAGAACCCCTCATTTTGTTCCTTTTTAAATTAAATGTTTTAAGTGTTACTGGTTTATTCCAATCAAGATGGCTTCAGGTGTGCCATACTTTTGTCATAAGTAAGGCTGTTAGCGCTCTAGTTGTTCTTTAGAACACTCTGGGAAGCTGCAGTAGAACACAAAGGCATCAACTGGCAGGCTGCTCCTGTTGAAATATAACAGGAAGATATTTGAGATCACACTTGAAATATGTCCTAATTTTTCTTTCTACAGCACTAACCATAATTTCTATGACAAAATGAACCCCATCATTTTGTTCCTTTTTAAATTAAATGTTTTAAGTGTTACCAGTTTATTCCAATCAAGATGGCTTCAGGTGTGCCATACTTTTGTCATAAGTAAGGCTGTTAGCGCTCTAGTTGTTCTTTAGAACACTCTGGGAAGCTGCAGTAGAACACAAAGGCATCAACTGGCAGGCTGCTCCTGTTGAAATATAACAGGAAGATATTTGAGATCACACTTGAAACATGTCCTAATTTTTCTTTCTACAGCACTAACCATAATTTCTATGACAAAATGAACCCCATCATTTTGTTCCTTTTTAAATTAAATTGTTTAAGTGTTACCAGTTTATTCCAATCAAGATGGCTTCAGGTGTGCCATACTTTTGTCATAAGTAAGGCTGTTAGCACTCTAGTTGTTCTTTAGAACACTCTGGGAAGCTGCAGTAGAACACAAAGGAATCAACTGACAGTCTCTGCCCTTGTTGGATGTACATGTTTTACTGAGAATGTCAGACTTCATTCTCACATGAGTGAGAAAGATAATGTGAATTTACAGAAAATATGCTCTCATTTTAGCTTCTGGAGCACCTTCCAAACCTCCATGGGACAAGCATGAGAAAATAGTGTTCTCTCAAACATGATTCATTATATCCCAGCAGAAGGTTTTTCACATGGTAAAATCACCTTAGAATACACCACAATTCCTAAAATTAGTATGGTACCATCAACAAATAAATTCTAATGTAACTAAAGCCTGTTATCACCCTTTATAGTTCTCCTTTTGGTGACCCTCAAAATCTTCTATTCACTACAATGCATTTCAATGAGGTACTATCATTTATATTGGTCCCAAGATGGCTGCCAGCAATTCCAGGATGAAGTGCTGACAGCCAATCAGATCTCACGATGACATGTGTGGTTAGGCTCCGCCCAGATATATATGTGACTTTACTTTTGATTTTCTCAGTAACTACTGAGCGGATTTACACCATTTAAGCAAAAGGCACGACACTGAACCAAGGGCTACCTCTTTGCCAAATTTGGTGTAATTCCGTTCAGCAGTTCGGGCTGTAGCTGCGACTAAAGGTTCCTATGGAAAAATGAATGGGAAACGTGTTTTGGGACCCCCCTTTTTCTCGGCCCCGCTTGACGTATCACCCGAGACTTTCAGGATAGGTGCGGACCGGAGCGCCCCAACAAGTTGGAAACTTTCGCGAAGATTCGTCAACCGGCGCCAACGTTATTTCAAATAGAATGTCGCGGATTTCCTATGGATAATAGGTTTTAACTATAACTATCTACTGGCGACCGCCAGTAGATAATATATATATAATATATATATATATATATATATATTGTGTGCAAAGGAATCCTAGGATCGTTCGGTGCGCTCAACAGCGGGTGCCTCGTGTAGGGGCCGGATTCAGGCCCTAATTTCAATTTTCTGCACAAAGGACGCAGCACTCTGGAGCTTAGATTTCAACAGCTTTTAATCCAACAACACACCACCAACGCGTTTCAGCCTCAGATCGGCCGTGATCAAGGCCGATCTGAGGCTGAACGCGTTGGTGGTGTGTTGTTAGATTAAAGCTGTTGAAATCTAAGCTCCGGAGTGCTAGGTCCTTTGTCTTGAGAAAAAAAAATATATATATATATATATATATATATATATATATATACCAAGGTGTATTTGTGAATCAGTGGGTGTATGAGTGCCTGTGTGGTGTGGCTGATTCAGTGGGTGTGTGACTGACTGCATAAATGAGGTATGAGTGAGTGACTAGGTGAGTGAGTGGATGTGTGTGTAGATCCATGAATCAGTGAGTGGGTGTGTAAGTACTGGTATGGGTGTGTCAATGGCTTTCAGAATGTTATTGTATAAGTGGGTGTATAAAATGTTATATTGGAGTGTGAGTGGGTGCATCAGAGATTCTGTGGATGATGTCATCAGTGATGTCATTTGAGATATCATCAGTGATTTCACTGACCATGTCATGAGTGATATAATATATGAGGCCATAAGCAGTGCATTGTGGGGCATGAGTTATAGTAAGCTCAGCTAACTATAACTGCTGAATTTTTGTATTCGAGTGAAATGTCCCTGTAACCTTTGTTTTTCAGTGAATTTCTAAGGTTATTTTAACTTTATTTCCTAACTATAATGTCCCTGTAACCTTTGTTTTTTTCAGTGAATATCTAAACTTTTTTTAAATGCTAATTCCTAACTATAATGTCCCTGTAACCTTTAGTTTTTAGTGAATTTCTATGGTTTTTAAAGTAGTAGTCAGATTTGCAGAGTGGTGGAGAAAGGGGGTGGGGCCTCCTACCAGCTCTCAGGAATTATGCTATGTAGGGCTTACAGGAGGTACCAGGAGGTCTTCTTGGCCCCCAAGGTCCCTCTGGAGTAAAGTGAGGAGTAAACTGGTTGGTTCATCCTCCAACCAGTAGTGCGCCAGGAGACGCATTTGCAGAGTGGTAGAGAAATATATATATATATATATATTGACGAAGGCCGTCATGGCCGAAACGCGCTTGTCAAGCCAGGGATGAAAATAAAGTAAAATTGGATTTATACAACTCGAGTGTGCGCCACACCTTTGTGTCACAGAGCGTTTGGAGAAAAACACAGGTTTCAGGGACGTTATAGTTAGTTGGACATTTCACTCGTACAAAACCAGAGAAATCGGGAAGTTATAGTTAGTTGAGCTAACTATAACTCGCGCCCCCGCAATGCACTGCTGATGACGTCAGATATTACATCATTCATGACATGGTCAGTGACATCACTGATGACATCACTGATGACATCTCAAATTGGTTGCAGAGAGGCAAGAGAAGTGCATAAAGAAGCAAGAGCAGTGCAGAAAGAACCAACAGAGGTGCAAAAAGAGGCAAAAGGGGTGCAGAAAGAGGCAGGAGAGGTGCACAAAGAGGCAAGAAAGGTACAGAAAGAGGCAGGAGGGATACAGAAAGAAGGAAGAGAAATGCAGAAAGAGGCAAGAGAATTGCTGAAAGAAGCAACAGAGGTATAGAAAGAAGCAAGAGAAGTGCAGAAAGAGGCAAGAGAATTGCTGAAAGAAGCAACAGAGGCGTAGAAAGAAGCAAGAGAAGTGCAGAAAGAGGCAAGTGAGGTGCAGAAAGAAGCAAGAGCAGTGCAGAAAGAACCAACAGTGGTGCAAAAAGAGGCAAGAGGGTTGCAGAAAGAGGTAGAGAGGTGCACAAAGAGGCAAGAAAGGTACAGAAAAAGGCAGCAGGGGTACATAAAGAAGCAAGAAAAGTGCAGAAAGAGGCAAGAGAATTGCTGAAAGAAGCAACAGAGGTGTGGTAATAAGCAAGAGAAGTGCAGAAAGAGGCAAGTGAGGTGCAGAGAGAGGCAACAGAGGTGCAGAAAATGGCAAGAGAACAGCAGAAAAGGCAAGATGGATGCAAAAAAGGGAAGAAGAGCGCAGAAAGAAGCAATAGAGGTGCAGAAAGAAGTAAGAGAAGTGCAGAAAGAGGCAAGAGAGGTACATAAAGAGAGGTACTGAAAGAAGCAAGGGAAGTGCAGAAACAGGCAAGAGAAATGCACAAATAGGCAAGAGAGGAGCAGAAAGAGGCAAAAGATGTGTAGAAAGAAGCAAGAGAAGTGCAGAAAGAGGCAAGAGAGATACAGAAAGAGGGAAGGGAAGTGAAGAAACAGGCAAGAGAAATGCACAAAGAGGCAAGAGAGGAGCAGAAAGAGGCACAAGAGGTGCAGAAACAAGCAAGAGAAGTGCAGAAAGAGGCAAGAGAATTGCTGAAAGAAGCAACAGATGTGTAGAAAGAAGCAAGAGCAGTGCAGAAAGAACCAACAGAGGTGCAAAAAGAGGCAAGAGGGGTGCAGAAAGAGGTAGGAGACATGCACAAAGAGGCAAGAAAGGTACAGAAAGAGGCAGGAGCGGTACAGAAAGAAGGAAGAGAAGTGCAGAAAGAGGCAAGAGAATTGCTGAAAAAAGCAACAGAGGTGTAGAAAGAAGCAAGAGAAGTGCAGAAACAAGCAAGTGAGGTGCAGAAAGAAGCAAGAGCAGTGCAGAAAGAACCAACAGAGGTGCAAAAAGAGGCAAGAGGGGTGCAGAGAAAGGTAGGAGAGGTGCACAAAGAGGCAAGACAGGTACAGAACGAGGCAGGAGGGGTGCAGAAAGTAGCAAGAGAGGTGCGGAAAGAGGCAATAGAAGTGCAGAAAGAAGCAACAGAGGTGCAGAAAGAGGCAAGAGTGTTGCAGAGAGGTAAGAGAAGTGCAGAAAGAAGCAACAGAGGTGCAGAAAGAGGCAAGAGAGGTACAGAAACAGACAGCAAATGTGCAGAAAGAGGGAACAGGGGTACAGAAAGAGGCAAGAGGGATACAGAAATTTGCAAAAGAGGTGCAGAAAGAAGCAAGAGCAGTGCAGAAAGAACCAACAGAGGTGCAGAAAGGGGCAAGAGGGGAGCAGAAAGAGGTAGGAGAGGTGCACAAAGAGGCAAGAGGGGTACAGAAAGAGGCAATAGGGGTGCAGAAAGAAGGAAGAGAAGTACTGAAAGCAGCACTAGGGGTGCTGAAAGAGACAAGAAGGGTGCAGAAAGAGGCAAGAGAAGTGCAGAAAGAAGCAACAGAGTAGCAGAAAGAGGCAATAGAGGTGTAGAAAGAGGCAGGAGAGATGCAGACAGAAGCCAGTGGGGTGCAGAAAGAGGCTAGAGAGGTGCACAAAGAAGAGAGTGAGGTTCAGAAAAAGGCAAGAGAAGAGCAGAAAGTGGCAAGTGAGGTGCAGAAAGAGGCAAGGGAGGTATAGAAAGAGGCAAGATAAGTGTAGAAAGAGGCAAGATAAGTGCAGAAAGAGGCACTTGAGTGCAGAAAGAGTTAAGAGAAGTACAGAAAGAGGCTCGAGAAGTGGAGAAAGAGGCTCAAGAAGTGCAGAAAGAGGCCAAGAGATGTGCAGAAGGAAGAGCGTGAGGTGCAGAAAGAGGCAAGTGAGGTGCAGATAGAGGCAAGAGATGTACAGAAAGAGGCAAGGGAAGTGCAGAAACAGGCAAGAGAAATGCACAAAGAGGCAAGAGAGGATCAGAAAGAGGCAAGTGAGGTGTAGAAAGAAGCAAGAGAAGTGCAGAAAGAGGCAAGTGAGGTGCAGAAAGAGGCAAGAGAGGTGCAGAAAGAGGCAAGAGATCTGCAGAAAAAAGCAACAGAGGTGCTGAAAGAGGCAAGTGAGGTGTAGAAAGGGGCAAGAGAAGTGCAGAAAGAAGACAGTGAGGTGCAGAAAGAGGAAGAATGGTACAGAAAGAAGCAAGAGAAATGCAGAAAGAGGCAGGAGAGGCAAAGAAAGAAGAGAGGTTGCTAGTGGGTTGCATCACTGATTGTGCCACCCACAGAAGCAGCCTGTAAAATGTAACTCTGGCCTCCCATTGCAGGGCCTGTGTGCAGTCTGGGACTGCCATGTCGACTTGGCAAGTGCACACACTTGCCAGGCTCTAACCTTCCCTCATCTTACATATCAGTCACCCCTAAGGTAGGCCCAAGGTACCCCTGTGGGCAGGGTGCAGTGTATATGAAAGGTAGGACATGCACTGGTGTGTGTGGCATGTCCTGATAGTGAATTACTGCAAATCTCATTTTTCACTATTGCAAGGCTACTTGTTCCCATAGGAGAGAATGGGGAGTTTGTTTATAACATCTTATAAACATAACTACCCCTGGGAACAAGGTAGGAGAATAAAGTTTGATATGCCTGAACTCAGAATGTTACAATGCATCTTTTAGTGAGGGTGATTTTTACATTCTGTGTTTGAAAATACCACTTTTAGAAAGTAGGTATTTTCTTGCTTAGCCATCCTCTGTGCCTCTGCTAGGATGTGTATTGACTGTATGGCTTTAGAGTGACAGGGGCTGGGGAGGAGCAGTGACTCCAGAGAGCCTGATGAGCCTGATGAGTCAGGGCTGGGCTGAATAGGCATGGTCTTCATTTGGAGTGGTGGGAGGAGTAGCACCTGTGCCTGAATGGGGCTGTGCCTGCCTTCCACAATGATGGCTCCGCCCCCCTCTGGTGTGTCTGGAGCCAGGGCTCACACTGACAATGGAGGCTGTTGTGCACTTGCAAAGTGCCCCACAGAACTGGTTTTGGTTGGGTACAGACACTCTCTGCCTTCAGAGAACAAAGAATCTTTGGGTATAAAATGAGGGGCCCAGACCCCAGACTTTTAGATCACTTATGGGAAATCAAGAGGAACCTTTGCCCAGGAGAACAGCCGGAGAAGATGAGGAGGAATACTGCCCTTGTGCTGTTTGCTCTCTGGGGTTGGCCTGCAGTGGCTACTTACTGCCAAGGAAAGGAGAAAAGGACTTTGCTGTTTGCAGTGTCCCCTTCTTGAGGAAGATCTCCAAGGGCTTGAAACTGAGCTTGCCTCCTGTTCTAAAGTCTCAGGGACACAAAGACTTCACCACTAGCTCCCCTGAACTTCCTTGCTGGGAGTTCTGACCTGCAAAGAGGTGCCTGCTGTTGTTTTGGAACTCTAGAGACTGTTTTCCGCTGGGAGCTGGATGAATCCACGCATTGTCCCGGATCATCGCATCGCATCGAGGCGCCAAGTTTGTTGCATGGTTGGGGGACACAGTAAAAAACTGACGCATCACCTCCACATGCAGTAAGAAACCGACGCATCACCTCTTCTCCAGTAAGGAACCGAGGCATTACCTCCCCTGCGCAGCAGTAAGGAACCAATGCATCACCTCCCCCAGAGCAAGCAACCGACGCATCACCTTCCCTGAGTGTAAGGAACTGACGCATCACCTTCCCTGCGTCCCGTTTTGTTTGTTTGCGTGACGCATCAAAGGTACTTTTGTGAAAAGTGTTGCATTTGCAATTTGCTTTGAATTGAACTATTTCTACCATCTGAAAGTCATATTTTTATTACTGTATTGTGGATTCTTGACGTTTGGTCTTGTTTTGGTTAAGATAAAGATTACTTATTTTTCTAAACTGGTGTGGTGTCCATTTGTAGTGTTTTCACTGTATTACTGTATGTGTTCACAAATGCTTTACACACTGCCTCTGAGATAAACCTGTCCGCTCGTGCCAAGCTACCAAGGGGGTGAGCAGGGGCTATTTAGAAGTGTATCCCCCTTACCCTGACTAGAAGCAAGGGTCCCTATTTGGGCAAAGGTACCTACCTTTGCCAACTAGAGACCCCCATTTCTAACACTGGTGGTCAGCGGTGAAGATCTGAACTTGCATTTTTTGTCTTACATACAGTGATTGGTTTACACTATTATAGTGCAGACCATTACGCAACCACATACTGTTTTTTTCTGTTTTCTGGTGTCCTCCTGGAAGTATTTTTTGATACTAGGACTCTGGTTAGTGTTGCATAATGGAACTTGACTTCTGGCACATGCTTACCTACACAATGAAGGAGCTGCATTTGTTCTGCAAAGAAAGAGGGCTGCCTGTGAAGAGAAGGTCCAGGGAGGATCTAGAGGCATCCATATTTCATTTTGAGTTACCCCGCTGGGGGCCAACACTACCAGTGGAGCCTGAGGAGGAGGACGTCTCTGAAAGTGAGGGAGAAACAGAAAAAGATGGCTGGCTTCTAGCTTGTGAGCAGAGGCTGAGAGAGCTTTATGAGGAGCTCGAGAGAACTGAGGCCAAGAGGGCCTTAACCCAAGAAGAAGAAATATGTGTAGCTCAGGAAATGAGCTTGGCTGGGTTGGAGGTGGAGTCTAGCTCAGATGGTGGCAGCAAAATGGTATTATCTAGTACTGAGGGAGCAGTACACACAGCCAGAGATGTGGCGCCTAACTTGAAGGAGGGGGTTAACAAACACCAGGGGGTTCAAGGATATGAGGTAGCTTGAGTGGTGCACAGTGTCCCTGAGGTGGATTGGGGAACTGGCACAGGGGTTCATAGTCCTACTGGTGGGAGGAACACTCTACTGACTCTAGATGAGAGGTGCAGGAAGAGGGGTTCCCCCATGGTAGAAGTCCTGGTGTGTGAGTGTGAAGACTGCCCAGAAGAGTGTGGGTTGAGTGACAGAGACAGTCAGACACTGGCTTGCCAATTTCAGGAGAGTGGTGTGGGGTACGTGTGCAAGACACTGGATGGTAAGGCAAAGGATAGCTTGGTTAACACCTGTGTGGGGCAGTGTGATTCAATTGGTGGAGAGCATATTTTAAGTCCCTGTTTTGCAGAGCTATGCCAACACCTCGTGGAGTGTGAGTTCTCTGACCTCAAGGAGCTCACACTGGAGGCAGACCTTTTGGTGGAGTCCAGAGGGTCTGAAGAAGCATCTGGGGGGATCCTGATGGAGGTGGCTCATGTATTTCCCAACCGAGGGAGGTGGGAAAGGTTCTTAGTAGCCCAGATAGGTCCCGGTGTAGTGGGAGGAGAGTAGGGACTCACGTCCTGTCTCCACAGAGAAGGAGTGAGAATGGGATGCATCCCAAGGTGCCCGAAACCCAGTCCCAGCTCCTGGAGGGTTCCCTAAGAGAACACCAGGTGGGGAGCCTAGGCTGTAATGGGAGGCCATCCCCTGAGGGGGATCCCAAGGTGTCAGTAGAGCTGGGGGAGACTGCTGTAACTAGCATTCCACCAGCTTTGGTGTCTGGCAGCACCTCTCCAGTAGGTAGAGGGCATAAGTCCAGAGAGAGGGGTGAGAGGGGGATGCAGTCCCCAGTGGAAAGACCAGTGGGCCAGGGGTTGCCAGCTCTGAGGTCAGAGCATCCCAGGACTGACCCTGGTGAGGCCACTTCTGGCCTGGGGGGTCTTCATGCTCTGTCAGGTGGGCAGGAGGCTGGAGACTTGGTCCAGGCAGACTCTTACACAACTCCAGAGTAGTGTGTTTCCCTTGGGGGGCATGGTGTACTCCCCGAGAAGTCCTGAGTTGCCATGCAAAGGTCCAGCCTAAGGGTACAGACCCTGGGCTTGAGGGCCAGGTTCAGGGTTTCCCCCCTGACCTGGAAGAAGGGGCAACTGCTAACAGTGCCCCTACCGGTTTGACTTCTAGGGGGCACTGCTCCAGGTGGGAGGGTGCAGAGCCCCAGTAAGGGGGTCAGGGAGAGGGCAACCTCACCCCTGAACTCTGCATAGTCTAAGGGTACAGACCCTAGGCTGGGATCCCAGTTGCAGGATAGAACCCCTGAACTGGTGGGCGAATTGTGCAGGACACCTGCCGCAGGTGCCCTGACCATTCTGGAAGGTGGTACCGCTCCAGGTGGGAGGGTGCAGAGCCCCGAGGAGGAGGACCGGGTGTGGGAAAGCCCACCCCAGTCTCCTGTCCAGCCGCCGGGTACAGGCCCGGGGATGGTGGGTCAGTGTCAGGATGTCATACCTGACCTGGCAGGAGGGAGAGTGGACAAAGGGTGCCAGGTGCCTGGGGATACTGCTCCCCACTCTCTGACGCCACAGATGTTTGAGAGCCCTGAGAGGCATAAGGTCTGGGTGTCATCACTGACAACTGTCAGTGGTCACTGTGGCTTGTTGTCCTGGAGGACAGAGTGGCCCCTGGGGGGGCAGGAGTCACACCCCAGGGGTGGACTGGGCCACACCACTGTGTTGGCCATGTGGGTACTGTCTGTCTGTTGGGACACACCTGTGAGCAAGCTAAGGTTAGGTGCTGCATTGATGGTGTCCACAGGTGAGGAGAAGGGTTCCCCATGGGTTAGCTTAGTGGGCCCTGAGAGTATGGACAGAGAGATCCAAATGGGTTCAGATCGGCGTAGAACTGGAATATGCCCCTTCAATTGCGGGCCAGGGTCCAAGTTATATCGCCCCAAGCAGGAAAGCCTATCAAGGTATTGATTAGTCTACCCTGGCTTTAGGCTGTAAGGGGTCATGTTGGACTTGGCCCTTTTTGTAGGGTCATCCCAGAATGTTTTGCCTTCCTCCTATATTTTTTCTGACCTGTTGTTGGTGGTTTTATGACTCTGGGCACTTCACCACGGCTGATCAGTGCTAAAGTGCATGTGCTCTCCCTGTAAATTGTTGTTATGGATTAGTGATTCCATGATTGGCATATTTGATTTACTAGTCAGACCCTAGTACAGTGCACTGTGTGTGCCCAGGGCCTGTAAATCAAATGCTGCTAGTGGGCTGCAGCACTGATTGTGCCACCCACAGAAGCAGCCTATAAAATGTAACTCTGGCCTGCCATTGCAGGGCCTGTGTGCAGTCTGGGACTGCCATGTTGACTTGGCAAGTGCACAAACTTGCCAGGACCTAACCTTCTCTTTTCTTACATATCAGTCACTCCTAAGGTAGGCCCAATGTACCTCTGTGGGCAGGGTGCAGTGTATGTGAAAGGTAGGACATGCCCTGGTGTGTGTGGCATGTCCTGACAATGAATTACTGCCAATTTCGTTTTTCACTATTGCAAGGCTACCTATTCCAATAGGACAGAATGGGGAGTTTGTTTATAACATCTTATAAACATAACTACCCCTAGGAATACTGGTAGGAAAATAAAGTTTGATATGCCTGAACTCAGAATATTACAATGCATCTTTTAGTGAGGGTGATTTTTACATTCTGTGTTTGAAAATGACACTTTTAGAAAGTAGGTATTTTCTTGCTTAGCCAACCTGTGTGCCTCTGCTAGGATGTGTATTGAGTGTCTGGCTTTGGAGTGACAGGGGCTGGGGAGGAGAAGTGGCTCCAGAGAGCCTGATGAGTCAGGGCTGGGCTGAATAGGCCTGGTCTGCATTTTGAGTGGTGGGAGGAGTAGCACCTGCACCTGAATAGGGCTGTGCCTGCCTTCCACAATGATGGATCCACCCCCTGTGGTGTGTCTGGAGCCAGGGCTCACTCTGACAATGGAGATTGTTGTGTACTTGCAAAGTGCCCCACAGAACTGGTTTTGGCTGGGTACAGACACTCTCTGCTTTCAGAGAATAAAGGATTTTTGGGTATAAAAAGAGGGGACCAGACCCTAGACTTTTAGATCACATCTGGGAAATCAAGAGGAACCTTTGCCCAGGAGAACAGCCGTAGAAGCTGAGGAGGAATACTGCCCCTGTGCTGTTTGCTGTCTGGGGTTGGCCTGCAGTGGCTACTTGCTGCCAAGGAAAGGAAAAAAGGACTTTGCTGTTTGCTGTGTCCCCTGCTTGAGGAAGATCTCCAAGGGCTTGAAACTGAGCTTGCCTCCTGTTCTGAAGTCTCAGAGACACAAAGACTTCACCATCAGCTCCCCTGAACTTCCTTGCTGGGAGTTCTGACCGGCAAAGAGGTGCCTGCTGTTGTTTTGGACCTCTAGGGACTGTTTTCCGCTGGGAGCTGGAAGAATCCACGCATCGTCCCGGATCGTCGCATTGCATCGAGGTGCCTAGTTTGTCACATTGTTGGGGGACGCAGTAAGAAACTGACGTATCACCTCCCCACGCAGTAAGAAACCGACGCATCACCTCCTCTCTGGTAAGGAACCGACGTATCACCTCCCCTGCACAGCAGTAAGGAACCGATGCATCACCTCCCCCAGAGCAAGGAACCAACGCATCACCTTCTCTGAGTGTAAGGAACTGACACATTACCTTCCCTGCAGCCTGTTTTATTTGTTTGCGTGACGCATCCCAGGTACTTTGTGTGAAAAGTGTCGCATCTGCACTTTGCTTTGAACTGAACTATTTCTACCATCTGAAAGTCATATTTTTATTACTGTTTTGTGGATTTTTGTCGTTTGGTCTTGTTTAGGTTAAGATCAAGATTACTTACTTTTCTAAACTGGTGTGGTGTCCATTTGTAGTGTTTTCACTGTATTACTGTATGTGTTCACAAATGCTTTACACACTGCCTCTGAGATAAGCCTGTCTGCTCCTTCCAAGCTACCAAGGGGGTGAGCAGGGGTTATTTTAGAAGTGTATCCCCCTTACCCTGACTAGAAGCAAGGGTCCCTATTTGGACAAAGGTACCTACCTCTGCCTACTAGAGACCCCTATTTCTAACACTCACTCACCTATACATTCACTGACACAAGCACATACTCACCCATACAGCCACTCTCACGTTCACTCACTCACCTATACAGTCACTCACATACCCCATCATTCACCTATGCTACCTTTCACATACCTAGTTACTCACTCATATACTACTGACAACTCCACTTACTCAACCACATAGCCATACACATACTCACTTACCCATACAGCTCCTCACACACACACTCACTCACTAACACATATTTCCACTGACTCACCCACTCACTAATCCATACAGGCAGTCACACACCCCCTCACCCACTCACACAGGCACTCAGACACCCATACAGGTACTCAGACAACCAGTCACTCACCCATACAGCCACTCACATACCCACTCACACACCCATACAGCCACTTAGACATCAACTACCAGACTGTTACACACATTCACACAAGCAGTCACTCACCCATACATTCACTGACACACCAAAATCACTCACTTATACAGCCAGTCATGCATCGACTAAATTGTCCTTACAGGCACTCATACACTCACTGAATCACCATCACACCTTGGTATATATATTTAACACGAAAAACAAAAAGAGAGCGAGGATTTTGGGGTACGTCCTAATCCCCTGGGTAAAGTTATAAAGAAACAATATGGACGGACCCTGAAATAGTGGGGATCTATCAATCACTATGTGTGGTAAGTCCAAGGACCATTAGGTATATTTAAAAGACCCCTCACACACCAACCTAGTTGGTGTCATGCTTCATCATTGGGGTCCCAACCGGGAGGCCTAATGCCGCCCGGTTGTGCTACGACGCCTGATTACAGCGGAGCAGGTGTAGTGTGAAGATGTGATGTAAAAATTAAAAATACCTCTGAGAATCCTTGCCCAGTAAATTTATTAGTGGCGGCTCAGGGTATGGTTAAAAACTATGTGAAACCGACTAACAAGAAATATTCATCTGTAGTGGTTTAGGTGATGCGGTCTACATGTTTCAGCCCGTCAAAAAATTCAAATGGGCTTTCGTCAGGACCTAGAATTCAAGTGAGTGGCAAAGTGAAGGCCACGTGAAAAAGTAAAGTACCAACACACGCACTAAGGTGTGTGGACCCGATGTCGATATACTTACAGACACCACTCAAAAAACCTGTTAGGGAGAAAGAAATAGACAGCACAAGACATATAACGTTTAGCAACATAAAATGCAATCTTTTAAAGCAACTCAAAATTGCAATCTCCAACAAGCCGTCAAGAATGACCTAGCCACCATCGTGACAGTGATAGTGTAATGATGATATAGCATGCACGTTTCTAAGGCATGCTAGGAAATTAGATAAAGCTGAATGAACACATAGGGACGTCATGTGCTAAGACGTGTATTATATAAACCATGTGTCCATGCTAAAGCGTGAATTGAATAATCACATCAAGGCATGATAGAAGCCATGTGCTTGTATGTATCCAAGCAGCGAGTGAGAAATACGCGCTGCATGCCGAGTGATGGTAAAATAATGCGGCGTGGCACGACAGTGGCGAGTTGCATGTGCGGCCGATCGAGCGCCTGTAAATGCATGTATTACAAATTATGCAAAAAAGCAAGTGTTAAAATGGTAGAAAAACAGGTGGCAGCGTAAATGAAAAGGGTCATAATTACAATTAGTAGAAAAAGAAAGCAGCTAATCGGGGCATGAGAGGGGTTTCAACCGATCAACCGATCTGTGGGATAACATGGAGAGAAACAGAAGAAATATTATCGTTAAGTCCCGTCAGATGACTAGATAGGCGATAAACCCATCTTTGTTCTTTCTCCAGTAGACGATTTTGTTGTTGACTTTTTGCATCTGATTGTGCTACGATGCTCGCAAATCCTAGTCTTCACTTTCCGATTAGTCATCCCAATGTACGAGAGATTGCAAGGACAGGTGATACGATATACGACGTGAGCTGTGTTGCAGTTCGTGTGTGTCCTTAAATGCCAGGTCTTGCCTGGTTCTAGGTTCAGACTTTTGGTGGTCACTGTTAAATGGCATACACTACAATCTCCACACGGGTAGTGGCCCACAATGTTATGGACACACACGAACTGCAACACAGCTCACGTCGTATATCGTATCAACAACAAGACTGACAAGCCATTTCCTTGAAGTTGGACATACCACTAACGACATCAGCTGGGTAGTCATTGAGGTCCTAGATCCTAACCTACCTAACATACAAAATCGTCTACTGGAGAAAGAACAAAGATGGGTTTATCGCCTATCTAGTCATCTGACGGGACTTAACGATAATATTCCTTGGCAAAGTCTCAGGAGACAGTAGTCCTTTCTCCACACTCTTATCAGCATAGGAGATTCACTTAATAGCCTTCTTTTCTGACAGAATTTAGATCAACTGCTATCTGTCTTTGAAATTATTAGCTATTCATTTAACAGAATCCATATCTATTTTCTATCTGTCTTGGAAATCATGCCCAATTGTGCATACTGTGCTTTATATGTGGTCTTTTCCCACACTATTTTGGTTGAAACACGGAGCGCATTCTATGCTCCAGCGCTATCCGTCTGTCTGTCCTTTATCTTTATTTTTATTTATATTGCTTGGTGCACCACCCTCTAAACACATCATCGTGGGCATCATTTACCCCCATTTTTTCCCCCTTTTTTCATTTGATATAGAGCACACACTATGGCTCTCCTGCATCTATATCCTGATCTTTTAACACTTAAGTATGGCCGCCACTGTCTATCTCGCTTACTTCGCGAGTTTTCCAACATGGCCGCCGCACTGCTTGCTGTGTTTTGTCTGCAATACACAGACCAGTTGTTCCCTGCTAATGCCATCTCCTTACGTAGTGTCGTCATTTCCTTGTATGACGCCTGTAGTTCTGGATTTAACCGTTCTCCCACCGCGTCCCTCACCAGCCGGGACTTCGGGAGACCGCAGTAGGTAGTCTCATGGGAATCCTCACGGAACCAAGTAAGGTTTTGTAGTTGTGGACGACGGGCATTCTGCCCCATGACTCTTTGGCTTTTTCACTAAAAGCCGCTTTGCACTAAAAAATCGATCTTCTGTTTCTCTCCATGTTATCCCACAGATCGGTTGATCGGTTGAAACCCCTCTCATGCCCCGATTAGCTGCTTTCTTTTTCTACTAATTGTAATTATGACCCTTTTCATTTACGCTGCCACCTGTTTTTCTACCATTTTAACACTTGCTTTTTTGCATAATTTGTAATACATGCATTTACAGGCGCTCGATCGGCCGCACATGCAACTCGCCACTGTCGTGCCACGCCGCATTATTTTACCATCACTCGGCATGCAGCGCGTATTTCTCACTCGCTGCTTGGATACATACAAGCACATGGCTTCTATCATGCCTTGATGTGATTATTCAATTCACGCTTTAGCATGGACACATGGTTTATATAATACACGTCTTAGCACATGACGTCCCTATGTGTTCATTCAGCTTTATCTAATTTCCTAGCATGCCTTAGAAACGTGCATGCTATATCATCATTACACTATCACTGTCACGATGGTGGCTAGGTCATTCTTGACGGCTTGTTGGAGATTGCAATTTTGAGTTGCTTTAAAAGATTGCATTTTATGTTGCTAAACGTTATATGTCTTGTGCTGTCTATTTCTTTCTCCCTAACAGGTTTTTGAGTGGTGTCTGTAAGTATATCGACACCGGGTCCACACACCTTAGTGCGTGTGTTGGTACTTTACTTTTCACGTGGCCTTCACTTTGCCACTCACTTGAATTCTAGGTCCTGACGAAAGCCCATTTGAATTTTTTGACGGGCTGAAACATGTAGACCGCATCACCTAAACCACTACAGATGAATATTTCTTGTTAGTCGGTTTCACATAGTTTTTAACCATACCCTGAGCCGCCACTAATAAATTTACTGGGCAAGGATTCTCAGAGGTATTTTTAATTTTTACATCACATCTTCACACTACACCTGCTCCGCTGTAATCAGGCGTCGTAGCACAACCGGGCGGCATTAGGCCTCCCGGTTGGGACTCCAATGATGAAGCATGACACCAACTAGGTTGGTGTGTGAGGGTCTTTTAAATATACCTAATGGTCCTTGGACTTACCACACATAGTGATTGATAGATCTCCACTATTTCAGGGTCCGTCCATATTGTTTCTTTATATATATTTAACACTCATAAACTTTTTTAAAACATCTGACAGTCACTGGATGATGTAATCCAGTGCTGTCATGAGTGATGTAATATGTGAGGTCAATAGCAGTGCATTGCAGGGACGAGGGTATAGTTATGTCAGCTAACTATAACTGCTGAATTTCTCTGATTTCGTATGAGTGAAATGTCAGCCTAACTATAACGTCCAGTAACCTTTGTTTTTTCATTGAATATATACATATATATTTGTGAAGCAGTGAATCGTCAAGGAAAAGGGTTACCTGCAGCATATATATATATATATATATATATATATATATATATATATATATATATATATATATATATATATATATATATATATATATATATATATATATATATATATATATATATATTTATACACTTGTGCTAAATACTTTATTTCGACCAAAGGCCATAAAAATTTCATAGTAATACAATAGTTCATAAAATAGTCTAAAATACATCCAGCCATATATTACATAACTTCAGTAAAAAGGGTCAGAAGTTCCCATTAAAACAATTCAAACAATGTAAAACAGTATAAACTGGTCACCATGACATTCCATTATTACCACCCCAAAAAGTTCATAAAAATTCTTATAATGCGTTAAAGGGAAAAAGTACAATCCAAAGGGGTTTCCGCGGTTATAGATATTTTGATCTTTAGTGCGTCACAGGTTTAATCCCACTGTTTTCCTTATTAATCCCACTATAAACAGATATCTAGATAGGGCAAATTTAACATTTGGTAAGGTGCTAGTTGTCAATACCCTAAGTGACTCTTGATGCTTTCTGAATCCCATTGAGTTACATAATGGTCGGATCCATTTCCTCCTTGCCCTATCGTACGCCGGACAGAAGAACAAAATATGTGCTGCGTTTTCTGTATTATCTATAGACCCTAAAGTGCGTATAGTGCATAAAGTGCAAGAACGGTCTTCCTTGCCCCCCCAGTGTGCAGTATGGCTTTTAATCTGTAATATGTTGTATCTTAGCTTTAAGTATAAGGTTCTTGCTAGGTACGGCTGTACGTGGTCAAGAAAATCCTCGTGATTCGAACTTGGCTTGATAGAAAGGAATTGAGTTGTTAACCTTCCTAATCTCGGGTCACAGTAAAGTGCATTCAATGTATGTTGCCAATAAGTTCCCTTCAGTGTGTCTTTATAGCTTGATGTTAGGCGGGTTGGTCCAATATGATTCAAGACCTAGCTATATGAGCCAGTTCCATACAAATCTTAACCATGGGAAGGTAAGGACTGTATCAATACTCAATAATTCATGGACACCTTCTCTATATACTAGTAATTCTGGCATTATCCATAGCCGTATCCAGTAGAGCAATGGTCGCAAAGTTGCGAGATGCCCTATACGCTTCATATTTAGGTCGTGAAACATCGGGACAAGTGGTGTTGATTGGGGTAGCCCCAGTAGTCTCCTCATAAATTTGTTTTCCCCGATTATCAGTTGTTTGGTGTCACTGGTACCCCATAGCTCTGATCCATACAACGCTGCTGCCTGGACCTTGCATTTGTATATCTCAAGCACTGGTGTCACAGATTTGCTTGTAGATGAGCTATACTTTTTGAGGATTGCCCCTGACCCTTAGGCTAACCGTAGAACTGAGTGGCTGACTTGTTGTTTCCAAGCTAATTTGGTGCCTAATAATATACCCAAGAAAGTAAAGTTGGTGGCATATTCTATTCTCTGATTACTCAGCACAAGGTTCTTTTTAAGGCCCTTTTGTGGGTTTATGGCCATGTACTTGGTTTTATTTGCATTTATTTCTAAACCCTTTTCGACACAATATCTGTTAAAACCATTCAGCATGTTTTGTAGCCCCTTTATGGTCTGTGATATCAAAATGGTATTGTCTGCAAAAAGCAGCGCCGGTACCAAGTTCCCATTCAGTTTTGGGGGTCATTTGCTTGATCTTGTAAGTAATTTACCACATCGTTAATATAGAGTGGGAACAGGGTGGGGGCAAGTATGCAACCCTGTCTCACTCCTCTCTCTATCGGGATTGGCTTTGTGAGTTCCCCATTCATGCCCCAACGGACTCTAGCATAGTTTCCGTTGTGTAGCCTTTTTCGCTGCGTGACCAGGCTGGGGGGAGCTTTTTGTTTTTCGAGGGAATCCCATAGTAGACATCTGGGTACGAGGTTGAAGGCTGCCCTCAGATCAATGAATGCCACATAAATATGACCCTTTCTGATCTTAACATATTTCCAGATAATGCACAAGAGTCTAAAGACTTGGTCTATTGTGCTAGTGCAAGATCTGAATCCTGCCTCGTATGGTGACAATAGGTTATTGGTCTCTATCCAGTCATTAAGCCTATTCAGTAGCTGCCTGGCGTAAATTTTTTGAAGTACGTCTATCTGGCTAATTGGCCTGTAATTTTCAGGTTTATGTTTACTGCCCTTTTTGTGGATAGGGACAATTTCAGCCCCTTTCCACGTTCCCGGTATTGGAGCACCTGCTGATATTGCGTTGCTAAGAGCATTAACATATGGGACCCATACCTTTTTATCATGTTTGAATAAGTCACCAGGGAGTCTATCTAATCCCGGTGCTTTTCCCGGTTTGATGGTATCTATAGCATACTCGGATTCTTGCAGTGAGAAAACAATTACCCCACTATTTCCCTTGATATTAACAGGCCCTCTATCTCCACTCGGCGCTACAATGGGCCGAAAACTGGAGTGCAAGTCAGTGAAGTGGTCGGTCCAAACTGCTGAGTCCAAATAGTGCCCTGTCCTTCGTGCCTGGTCCTTGCCCCGCATACTAAAATTTTCCAAAACTCTGCCGAATTGTTTGTTTTTGCTGCCTGCAAAACTTCAAGCCAACTGTTTTCCTCCCAGTTCCTCTTGGCGGTAGCCAATACTTTCCGATGAGCATCCCTGGCGCTCCTTACTGAATCTGCACTTCCCTGCTTTATTGATTCAAGTAGAGCTGTCTTAGATCTTCTACATTCTGTTGTATACCATTGGTTTGCCTTTAATCCCGCCGTAGGGTTGGGTTTTGAGTTCTTCCCAATATTTTTATTGAGGAGGGGCTCTAGCTTTGAGACCAGGGCAGTGTGCATAGATGTTACGGGCAAATCACTTATCTCTAGGTGTACACCCACTACTTCGGCAAAAGTATTGTAGATACTTGTCATGAGCTCTGTGCTACCTGTGATCTTAGGCCACTTGATTGTTCTTCGATTATTCCTTACTAAGGGGTGCACATTTTGCATGCAGATATTTGATTGATCGTCCCTTACTAATTGGCCTATTACTTCCAAACATAATGGTCGGTGGTCGCTGTCGTCCCTCATCTCTATTTTAAAGCTCACTATTCTGCTCCAGCTGTGGATGCTATGCATTATATAGTCGATTCTCGACTGTGTACTGCCACGCTTGAAAGTATTAAGAGAAGCTGTTTCGTCCCCATTGCTGAATACCCTTCCATTACATGCCCTTAGACGGTGTTCTATAGTAAGCTGTACTATCTGTAGTGCGGCATTAGTACAAGGTTTAGATGGCCCTTCCACCAATTGAGGCAAGCCTAAGGCCATATCCTCTTCTTCTGTGGCGTTTTCTAATCCATTTAGTGGCTCATAGGCACAGTTAAAGTCCCCACATACAATCACTGTGTCACTAGGGTCTACAAGATCCAGGGAGCTGCCTAATTTGTTGATAATCTCAGAATTTAATGTCTGCCTACTTGGTCTATTGTAGATGTTAAACAAATACAGTTTTTCGTTGTTATCATTTAGATACACTGCCAGCAGGTCTGGGGAATCTATAGTAAAATTTGTAGATCGCACCTCCAGTGTTATTTTGATCCATATTACAAGGCCCCCCGATGGTCTCCCTCTCTGCGTGGAAATTGCATTCTTATAATATGTATTGTAACCTAACTTATGTGGAGGTGTAAGTAACCATGGGCCATATTATCAAGAACTGCGCAAACATTATCGCTGCTTTAGTGGCAGGAAACTGCTGCTAAAGCGGCGATAAGGGGCTTGATAATATGCCCTATAGAATTCCAATAGAAGCCCAGGTTTGATGTCCTTGACACCAGAACCTGGGCTTCTGTTGGAATTCTATAGGGCATATTATCAAGCCCCTTATCGCCGCTTTAGCGGCAGTTTCCTGCCGCTAGCATCGATAATGTTTGCGCCGTTCTTGATAATATAACCCCATGTCTCTTGGAAAAGACAGATGTCAAATTTGTCTATGTAGCTATGCCAATCGGGGTCATCAAGCTTTTGTTTTAGGCCAGCTACGTTCCAAGATACTATAGCAATGCTTGTTTGCCCTGTCGCGGGAGTTTCGTGTATTGAGATATTGAAATCTATAGTAAGGTACGCGCCCTCACGTCGTGGTGTGCCCTCCAGCTCATTTAAATCACTAGCAGCGCTACTTGTGTCTATGACAGTTTGGAAACCACCGTCGTATGATTTAGGCATTATTCGTAGAAGTTCTCTACTCAGTCTAGTATCACTCTGGAATGAGGGGGGAGGCTGAGGTCTGGAGTATCGATGAATTTCCTCCAGAAGTCCGTCATTATGTTCTAGACTAGAGCTACTAGGTCTTCTGTTTTGCAATGGTAGTAGCTGGGCTGACCTGTGGGGGATAGAGCACTTGAATTGAATCGAAGAGGAATCAGGGGAACAAGTAAAAAATTCTAGGGTGAGTAGATCATCGACCAAATCTTGTCCTGTTAATGTCAACTCTATACAATGTACTGATTGTCCTGGTGATATGCACCTGCACGCCCTGATAATGTCCTCTCGGATTATATATATATAGCCGTCGAGAAAGCACCACCCCGGAATGAATGGGGCCGTGGGGTTGGATACACCGGCCTGGATACGGAGGAGCGACGCAGGAATAAGGACAGATTTCTGTGGCAGGGGTTCACTGAGGACTTTATCGAGCAGCAATTGTGCATATTCTAATTTTTAAAGGTGAAAATAAATTGCACTACATCCCCCACAATGCCTACAGCACTGTTTGATTTGCAGCTGCCCCATTCAGGGGCGTGTCATTGTTAGTAAATATATGAGGGAGTAGGCACACCGCAGCACGTTTACCTTCCGCCTAAAGCCTTTGAAAAAGCTAACTAGCTAAACGCGTCAGGCACCGCGAAATGCTGCTTTTAACCTACCTGCTACATGAACTCTGCCCGTACCTGTGACTGAGGCTGGTAACCTCCGTCGTCTCCTCGAGTGCTGCTCTAATTGGGACTACCACGTGTTGGCATCTAAAGGCGGCGGCCCAGCCGTCGAGAAAGCACCACCCCGGAATGAAGGGGGCAATGGGGTCGGATACACCGGCCTGGATACGGAGGAGCAACGCAGGAATAAGGACAGATTTCTGTGGCGGGGTTCACTGTGCACTTTATAGAGCAGCAAATGTGCATATTCTAATTTTTAAAGGTGAAAATAAATTGCACTACATCCCCCACAATGCCTACAGCACTGTTTGATTTGCAGCTGCCCCATTCAGGGGCGTGTCATTGTTGGTAAATATTAACCCTGGTCAGCAAATTCCGCTCCGCTCACGGAATTTGCGGAATTTAGTCAATTTCGCGTTCCGCGGAGAACGCGGAATTGCCAACAATTCCGTGATCCGCGGCGTAGCGGAATTATTTTCTTGTTCGCGCTTTAAACAATGCATTCTAGCGCGCGCGATAGCGACTTACCGGGATTCCTGCGTTCACCGACGGGTTTTCCTATCCGTTCGCGTGCGCCACGAGATTTTGGTAGCCGGCCGCACGATCCCGCGAGAGTTTGCGATCGTGAACACGTCATTCGGTGCGCCATCGGACAACGCGAGAGTGTGCGATCGCGAACACGTCATTCGCCGCGCCATCGTGCACCGCGAGAGAAATTGCGATCGCGAACACGTCATTCGGGCGCGCCATCGGACATCCGGCGGAATGTTGGTAAAGCTTGCGATCCCGAACACGCAAAATTTTCAATCTGGAGAAGAATAATATCGCAAGCAGCATAAAACCTTCTATAAACTGATGATTTGGATGAAAAAAAAACTCAGATTGATATTTGGCTGTCCTTTTTTGTCAAATTTTTTTTGGGGGAGAGGGAGGAAGTGCCACAGAGTCTCCTACTTCCTGTTCCTGTCCAGCAGGCTCCTCCCAGTGCTTTGTCCATCTCCTGTTCATTTTCCACTTGGATTTGAGCTGGAAGGATCACTCTTTGTGTCTGCTGCATCATTATCATTGGATTTGAGGATTTTTGGATTTGAGATTTTACAAATAAGTTGGTGTTGTTTGATTGGAGCATTGCAGTAGCAGCAACTACAATTTTTGTACTTTTCATCATTTTTAAAAATAAATAGTTGTGGGTAGCCACTAGTAGGCCCAGAGCTAGTCATGGGTGGGTGCATGATGAAACATGATGAAACAACTGTTCCTTTGCTGTATGATGTATTTATTAATTTCAAACATCATTTAGGGGGCATGGATGGCATTGGATTGAATTGCAAAATGTGTATTTTTGGGTGTATTTCAATTTGTGGGGCTGCGTGTTAAATACATGCGTTAGTTGTGTGTGGTGTGCTGCAGGCCTTGTTTAGCCCTGTGGATTTTCGTTTTTGCATTTTATTGCATTACAGGCAAAGCAGTGTGGTTTAGCATGCAACCTTTGCCTGGCTATTATAGGCCTGTTTTCAGAACATTGTTTTCCAGGCCTCCTGCTTGATGCTTGTGATTTGTGAGTGTCAATGTGGCTGGTAGCCATTTCTGGTGGGAGTTATAAGTGTGCTGCTTTTGCCATATAGGCCTGCATGTGTTTCCTTTGTGGCCTAGGCTTCTTGTTGTGGTCCTGGCCATGAGGCTGGCGGCCATTTTGAAGCCAGGCAGTGTGCTTTTTGCCATAGGCCTGCATTGTCTGTCTTCAGTTTCTTGTTGTTGTGGGCCTGCCCATGAGGCTGGTGGCCATTTTGAAGCCAGGCAGTGTGCTTTTTGCCATAGGCCTGCATTGTCTGTCTTCAGTTTCTTGTTATTGTGGGCCTGGCCATGAGGCTGGCGGCAATTTTGAAGCCAGGCAGTGTGCTTTTTGCCATAGGCCTGCATTGTCTGTCTTCAGTTTCTTGTTGTTGTGGGCCTGGCCATGAGGCTGGTGGCCATTTTGAAGCCAGGCAGTGTGCTTTTTGCCATAGGCCTGCATTGTCTGTCTTCAGTTTCTTGTTGTTGTGGGCCTGGCCATGAGGCTGGCGGCCATTTTGAAGCCAGGCAGTGTGCTTTTGCCATAGGCCTGCATTGTCTGTCTTCAGTTTCTTGTTGTTGTGGGCCTGGCCATTTTGAAGCCCAGTAGTGTGCTTTTATCCATAGTCTTGCAAGCTTGTGGCCTAGTCTGCCAACAGGCCTTTCATCCAGTAGGCGCAGAGGTAGTAAGGGGTGCATGAAACAACTGTTTCTGTGTGTTCAGTTGAATTTATCATTTAGGGGGCATGAATGTCATTGGATTGAATTGCAAAATGTGTATTTTTGGGTGTATTACAGTTTTTTGGGCTGTGTGTTAAATACATGCCTTAGTTGTGTGTGGTGTGCTGCAGGCCTTGTTTAGCCCTGTGGATTTTCGTTTTTGCATTTTATTGCATTACAGGCAAAGCAGACAGCAGTATGGTTTAGCATCCAGCCTTTGCCTGGCTATTATAGGCCTGTTTTCAGTACGTTGTTTTCCAGGCCTCCTGCTTGTTGCTTGTGATTTGTGAGTGTCCATGTGGCTGGTAGCCATTTCTGGTGGGAGTTATAAGTGTGCTGTTTTTGCCATATAGGCCTGCATGTGTTTCCTTTGTGGCCTAGGCTTCTTGTTGTGGTCCTGGCCATGAGGCTGGTGGCCATTTTGAAGCCAGGCAGTGTGCTTTTTGCCATAGACCTGCATTGTCTGTCTTCAGTTTCTTGTTGTTGTGGGCCTGGCCATGAGGCTGGCGGCCATTTTGAAGCCAGGCAGTGTGCTTTTTGCCATAGGCCTGCATTGTCTGTCTTCAGTTTCTTGTTGTTGTGGGCCTGGCCATGAGGCTGGCGGCCATTTTGAAGCCAGGCAGTGTGCTTTTTGCCATAGGCCTGCATGGTTTTCCTCTTGGCTTACTGCTTGCATCCATCCCCTTTGCCAGCTGCAGCTCCCTGAATGATGCGATGAGCAAATAATTTAATGCCAAACAGGGTCCACTTCTATTACATTTGTATTTTTGTTGTTGTTCCTCTTCTTTCCTATTCTTCCTGACAGTGTACACAGTATACCATGAAAGCCCTTGTTGACAGTCTCACAAATGGCTACACTAATTTATATCTTTTATTTGTTTGTTTGTACTACTAGTAATTGAACCACAACAACAAATGCAACATTTCACTGATGTTCTTCTCCTGGCTTCTTTGCTTTTAGGTGCACAAAAAGACAGAGGAGGAGGTGTCATCATCATCATCATCACTCGTTGTACTGCCAGGCAGAAGTCCTGCTGCGCGTCACGTCCACGTGTGACCACAGACATCTCTGCAACTTGTGCACCTGCGTCCTGCTGACATCTGAAGAAGATGGCCCCAAAGAAAGGTACCAGGTCCTCCAGTACCAAGAAAGTTGCCAGTGAGAGGAAGAAGGAACAGAAGAAGGAAGTGGCACTTGCCAAGACTGGTGTGCCGGCCAATGTGTTTTTTGGTAAAAAAAAACTTACCCCTGCAGCAGCGGTGTCCGGCGGGGACCAAGCTGGGAGAAGCACCTCCGCATCAGCGGGACCACCCCAGCAACCTAGGCCCAAGCCCATGACTGTGGCAGAGGTAGCCAGTCTACTAACGACCAGTGATGTTGAAATGTCATTATCGCAAAGTAGTACCCAATCCACGCACTCGCAGGCGGAAACTCAGCAGATAAGTGGGCAACCACAGCTGCAACCACAGGCACAACCCCAGCCGCAGCCACAACCCCAGCCACAACCACAGCCGCAACCGCAGCCGCAACCCCAGCCGCAACCCCAGTCGCAGCCGCAACCCCAGACGCAGCCGCAACCACAGCCGTAGCCGCAACCACAGCCGCAACCCCATCCGCAGCCGCAACCACAGCCGGAACCACAGCCGCAACCACAGCCGCAGCCGCAACCACAGCCAGACCCACAGTTGGAACCACAGCCCACAATAGTAGTTGTTCCACCTGAAGTAGGGGCAGTTCAGGAAATCGAGATTTTTGCAGACGAAGAGGAGCAACCCACTGTTCCAGAAGATCCATTGTCTTCCAGACCCCCAGCAAGGAAAAGGAGGGTTAGTCCATCAACTTCTTCTTCAAGCCCCGCTTCTGATGATCTAGATGCCACTTGGAAGCCACCAGCTCAGCCTGAGAGTGATGCACGCCACAAGACAAGGCTAGTGAAAAGGAAGGTTCCAGAAAGCCTTAGAGTTATGGAGGTAGATGTAGACGAGGGGGGTGATGATGATGATGATGATGAAGAGCCAGTCATCATGAACATCACTCCTGGGCCTGCGGAGATGGAGACCAACATTATTAGACTATCCAAAATCGCTGCGAGGGATGTAGCACGGATACCACCAACACAGGTAACGCCAACACGACCTCCAGCTTCTATATTTGCCTTTGCAAAGGCCCGGCAGGGACCTACATCCAGCTCAACCACCACCTCAGTAGGTGGTGGTAATGTAAGTGCACAGAGTCAAATTCCAGGCACACCCTACAGTTCATCTGGTATTGAAAGTGGCACCTCCAGCAGCGCCAGAAAGTTCTCCTCCCCAGTTTGGGACTTCTTTTCGGTTAGAAGTAAGGAGGAGAACATTGCTATATGCTCAATTTGTCGGCAGGCTGTTAGGCGGGGTAAGCTTGGTACAAACTATGGTACCGGAGGACAAACAAGTCATCTAAAAAACACCACAGTATCAAGTGGGAGGCTCACCTACTTCACTTAGAAAAAGTAAAACTGGACCCATTGCTGTTGTTGGGGATGAAGAAGTAGGGGAAGATATGATCGCGGTGGAAGGTCAACAAGAGGGAGACATTTCTAGCCCTACCCCGAGCAGTGTAGTGGTAACGCCCACATCCTCAGCAACATCTCAGTGGCACCGTACTAAGAGTCAGCCTGAGACACCAAGGCAACCGGGCACTGCAATGAGCAAAAGTGCATCGTCGTTGAGCCTAGCTGGATTCAAGAAGAAAGGTGCACCACAAAGGAAAATATTCCAGCCTACCATTGACAGCATGCTTAGGTCGGAGGGGCAGTACCAACGCAACCACCCAACGGCACGGTTGTACAATGCGAAGCTGGCTAAAATGTTAGCGCTGGACCTTCTCCCTTTTTCATTTGTGGAAAGGGTGGGTTTCCTTGAATTTGTGTCAGCCATCTGCCCTAAATGGAAGGTTCCCAGCCGGTCCTATTTCGCCCGAGTTGCTGTTCCAGCACTACATCACGATGTGCTGGAATTGGTTGGACAAGCTTTGCAGCAGAGTGCTGTTCACAAAATCCACCTGACAACAGACATGTGGACCAGTTGCCAAGCCACTGATTACATGTGCATCACTGCACACTGGGTCTCTTTTGTGGGGGTTAGAGAAAAGCTATCTGAAGTAGGTGCTGTTGACACAGCTGAGATTTTTAATGCTTCTCGGAAACATGCAACTGTAGCCATGTTCGCCATGGAGAAATCTCATACTGCTGCAAACATTTTGGAAGAGTCTTTGAATGGCTGCGCCCCAGAGGGCTTCACATTGGTTTTGTTGCCACGGATAATGGCAGTAATATACTTAAGGCCATGGCGCTTGGTGCCTATTTCAGGGTCCCGTGTTTGGCGCACTGCATTAAAATTATAGTTCAAGACTTTCTGAAAAAAGAACCCATAGTCAGCAACTTACTGACCACCTGCCGCAGAATATGCACGCATTTCAGCCATTCTTTTAAAGCCCGGAAGCAGCTGAGGATCATTCAACGTAACTATAGAATGCCAGTCAAAGCACTCATCCAGGAGGTGGCAACACGTTGGAACTCAACGTATTACATGCTTGACCGTCTGTTTGAGCAGTACAGACCAATCAATGAATATGTCATGCGAAGGGCGGATGCTACTGTGAAAGGCATGACCCTTCAGATGGACCAATGGTGCCTAGTTAAATCTCTTACAGAGATGCTTCTTCCTTTCGAGGTCTTCACACGTGAAGTCAGCAAGGAGGACTGTACTATGGGCCATTGTTGCACATGCTAGAGCAACAGCTGAAGGAGGTGTCTGAAGCGTACATAGGTGTGGAGGAAAAAAAAGAAGCATATGAGTTGGTGGAGAGCTTATCATGTCGCTTAAGTGAAAATGCAAGGGTGCAAAATAAGATTCTGTCACAAGAACATTACATTTGTGCCACAATTCTGGTTCCATGGTACAAATCGGCACTGCACAGTAAGATATTACTCCCTTTTTCAGAAGTGGATGTTGCCCGGTACAAAACTTGGATAGCTGAGGCAGCCAGTACATTGGAAAATGAACGGCTGGTAATTAAAGGCCTCAAACCCATGTCAAGTACTGCAGCAGGGCATCCGGCGTCAAGTTCAACTTCAGAGCCTGTGGGCAGTGCATTTGGTTCACAGCTGTCACCAACACTATCGACAACAGCAAGAACCGGATCATCAGCCCCAGTACAAACGGCACAGGATTGGTATTTACAGCAAGGACTTGCTAGGTCCAGTGCTGATGCAAAGACAAAAGAGGCCGAACAAAGTGTAGCACCCCTGAACATTGACCGAATGGTCCAGGCCCACCTGGATGACCCAACAGAGGTCTACATTGATCAAAACCCACTGCGGTATTGGTATGGCAAAAGGGGCCAATGGCCAGTGCTCAGCAGGCTGGCGATAAACTATCTGGCTTGCCCTGTCGCAAGTGTCTCTTCTGAACGTGTTTTCAGTGCTGCTGGTTCCATTGTAACAGTGAAAAGAACCAGTCTCTCACCCAAAAACATGGAGAGGTTAACCATGATCAAAATGAATCAGCAATTTATACCACCGAATTACACAATACATGAATCAACGCAGGAAGATGAGGACAGCGGCTCAGGTGACGGAAGTACGTGTTGGATGCTGATTACCTACTTCTGGTTGAACCCCAGAGTTTGAGGACGAGCTATACTTCCCTGACAACTAGGCTTCCACTTCTTACTGTGGTTCTCCCTTATTTACTTCTATTTGTGTGTCTGTCTTTCTGTTTGGAAACTTCAAATCACAACAAATCCATCACCACCGTCTTCGTATGTTATTGCCTTATATGAGTTTCAGCTGTCTGCATTTTAGTCCACTCCTCCGAGTCCTGCTCCTCCATCCTCCTGAATCGATCTAAATCTATTGCCCTCAAGCCAGATGATGATTGGATGTAGCATAATCGAAGAAAAACTAAAATCTTGCCTCATTGAGTCTTTCCAAAAGAAGTGGAACATGATGATGACTACTATAGCTATCCTCCTTTCCGAGCCGATACAGACTGCCCATTAACTGAAGATGAGAAGGAACAGGTAATGAATGATGACATGCATTGGACGCTGACTGAGTGATTTGTGTTGTTGTTGTTTGTAGTGCATGAAGGTAATTCATTGTGTACTATTATCTAATCTACACACTAAAAAGTAACGCAATGCAATGTTTGTTTCCATTCTTGTTTTTTAATAACAATTTTATACTTCTACTGCAGGCCGATCCATTGTATTTTGAATATGGAAAGGGGACTCAATCTGTACACTACTGCACACTGAGTTGGACAACACACCACGATGAGGACCACAGTGACATAATATCTTCGCAGTCACTCAGTACGATCCGAGATGATTGATGGAATAACTCAGGGCGTTTCATGAGTGCATTAAAAGGTAACCAAGTCAACAACAACCACTGCAGACCTACATGTCTGTGTAGTGGTGGAGTCGACTGTGGTGGTATGACTGACAGCGGGGCATTGATTTAGTCACTTAATTTGTAAAATGCTATGTTGCTGTATATCTGCTTTGTCTGCCTCTGTCAAAAAATGTACGCTAAATGGAGGATGGGTCACGGGTGCCATGGGCCTGCTCTGTCCTGTTGTTGTTGGAGGTTAATGCTGGAAACAGACTACAGTAGACATGATGTATCCATGCTGCCTCTGAAAGTGTTCTTGTTGCACTCCACCGTAATTTTTCTACTTGATTTTTCAATATCCCTTTTGTTTTCCCATCTGCAATTACAGGCCGGCCCTTACCCTGTGCTACACTGGGAAAAACAACTCTCACTTACCTTACTAATGAATCTACATCTGCCAGGCAGGCAGTGGCGTCACCCAAGATTGATGGCCGGAGCGTCCATGGAAGGGAGGACCAAGGCGAGATGCCGAAATGCAACTCCCCATTTTGACCAGGATAACATAAAGTAACAGTATCAACTTTCATCATCTTTTAAATTTGATTCATTTTTTGTCTTCAATCATTACTACTGTGTGTTGTTGTTGTTGTTATGTTTGCTCTCTGCTTATAATTCAATTCATCCCTACAGCTTTTTTTACTTTTCTTTGCTATCTTTAAGCCCGGGCCGGTACAACAGAACAGAAACTGTATGTAATGCGGGTCTCTCTGAGAGCAGACAGGCAAGGCAAATTGCATAATATACTGCTGCCCTGTACTGTCTAATTGTCTAGTAGTAGTAGTTAGTAAGTACTATCATTAACCATCAAGTTATCATCATCATGCATGCATTTCCTTTTTCTCCCTTAACAGATTTATGGATATTTAATTCAAGAGAGCACAGCACAATAGATTAAATTCCTGACGTCCGTCAGGAAAAAGTTTTTTTAATGCTAAACAAAATAGTCAAATGTCATATAAAATGTACAATCAATTCTGAATCGTGATAGCGTTGACACGTAGATGTAGTAAGCAGAAAACAGCCGACACGTGTTTCGTCGCTATGCGACTTCCTCAAGGCCAAATCTCGTATAGGTAGGAAAATGCAGTCAAAAGGCGTCTTTCGTCTTGTAAATATTAAGAACAAATAAGCAGTATCCGCGAGTCTTGAAATTCAAAGTTTTGGCAGTCTTATAATTCAAAGTTTTGGCAGTTTAAAAGCGGGAACAGAGTCGATCCAAACAGCAAAAACCGCTATGATAGGCGGAAGGAAAACCATATGGTAAGGCTCCTATGCACACTGTACCCGCAACGTAGACCGATAATAGTCGTGCTACGTCCTGCTCGTTTCCGATTCAGACAAGTATGGCGGGATTCATACTTGTCTGAATCGGAAACGAGCAGGACGTAGCGGATACTGCTTATTTGTTCTTAATATTTACAAGACGAAAGACGCCTTTTGACTGCATTTTCCTACTTATACGAGATTTGGCCTTGAGGAAGTCGCATAGCGACGAAACACGTGTCGGCTGTTTTCTGCTTACTACATCTACGTATCAACGCTATCACGATTCAGAATTGATTGTACATTTTATATTACATTTGACTATTTTGTTTAGCATTAAAACTTTTTCCTGACGGACGTCAGAATTTAATCTGTTGTGCTTTGCTCTGTCTTGAATTAAATGACTATTGTACATGGAGGACTTATTCTACATGCACTTATATAATACTGTGGGTGGCACGGTATTGATATTGAGCACGCCGGAGGACGTTTTGCCCTATACAATCATTAACTAGGTCAGAGGTGCTGGCTGCGTTGTTAAATCACTGCCATCAGCCTGTTTTGTTTAGCCTACTTGAGATTTATGGATATGGTTGTCTGCCAAGATTGTGTTTTGTTGTTGTCCATGCGTACTGTTTTTCTTGGTCAAACCTTTCCCAAAACCCCCCTTCCCAACCATTCATCAAACCCTAACCCTCTTCCCCCGGTCTGTGTGACTTATTGAGGTGTGACTAAATTAAATGTACACCAATAATTTATCACACGCTTGCTGGGGCGGATGTGGCTAAAGCAACAAAAATTCATTTTCAAGGCAGGGCGAGGATCTTCTTCTGCTTGCCCACCCATGAGCAGTATAATTGCGAGAATGTTTTTACCAAAGGAACCTAATCCATCAGCATTAATTGCCGGCATAGATTGGATTTGTTGTCATCCTCCGAAACAGCACTAACAGTTACGCTTGTGTCGAGTGTACTGTAGGCCTAGTCGAGTGACTCGACACAGCTAGAGTTTGTAACTCTATGTACTAGGCTATCCCCGCCACCATTATGTTTCCTTGTATTTTGGCATATTATTGTTTGGCAGTAAGTTCCGTACTGTACTTTGCAAATGCTACTGCCAGGGTCTACTACTACTACCACCACAACCATGGCATGTTGGGAAAGAGAACCATCATCACCATGCACCCATCGCCGTGCCCAAGTTAAACATCAAGCACAGGTAAGAGAAGAAGTTTGGGGGAGGCATAATTAATAACGGAATTTTTTTCATTAATGCTATTTCACACACCCCTTTGAGTCCAGTTGCAGAATGCATAGATTAGGAGGAGAGACTGACAGTACTAGTAGGACAAGTCCCTCAGTGAGGGGTACCGCATCTGTCTGTTTGTGTCTTAGTAACTCAGCCAATTATTTAAATCAAACACTGGCTGTGGCACTGCACCAGCAAGGAAACAGTGTGACGTAAAACAGTAACCCCACCCACAAAACATTAACAACATCGTATATAAAGTCTAAATATGTAATTTAATACCCTAACAAAAATAAACTATGTAAAAAAAATCCCACAACACCTGACCCACCCCTCTCCCTAACCCCAACCAATGTCCATGTCCCGGAACGAAAAAGTCCAACAAATGTCCAATAGTCCAAAACCCAACGCCCGATTCCCACCCACCAAAATAAGCTATAAAAAAGGGGCAATAAATAAATGGGGTCTCAGCGGGCTCGCCTCTCCAGGACACGGATGCGCTCCTCTAGGCGGGCCATGCAGCGCTTCACCGCGCGGCAGTTGCATCCACAGAGGGGGGCAGCAGTGCTTCTTGCAGGGTGGCGGCGGGCGGCTGCCAGGCGGTGGCACCGTAACACTGGAGGGGGGGGTCTGGGGCCCGGGGCATTGGAGGAGGCTGCAGCTGCTGCTGCCTCCTCCTCCTCCTCCTCCTCTAGAACCACCAGCCACTGGTATTCAGCCTGTATGGCCTCCAGCTTCTGGCGCCGGGCCTTGGCTGCCAACTCCTTCCTGCCGACTTTACCTTTGGAAGGAGTAGCTATATCAAGAAGAAAAAACAAGACTATTGTAAAATATACTCTTAGCAAAGCAGTCAGACAAATTCATTCTACACATAGTGGCACAGTAGCACTAGCAAGCACAGTACGTAACATTTGTGGTATGTATCTATCCTCCCACTACCTCGGCCTCGAACATTTGTGGGAGTTTCAGGCATTCCACCACCCATGCATCTGATTCCTATCAGACACCTATGCATGCATCCCACGTATCCTTCTCTGCCAGTCATAAATATAAAAGCTCGCCCGTCCTTCCTCTTTCCACCCTTCTTTCCCTTTTTGTTCAACTCATCCATCAAGGTCATCTGATCTGACTTTTAGTCTTCTCCATAAAACTTTCACAGCTGAGTTGAAGTCCGATAGAAGAGGCCATTGGTTACTCAGTACACTCCTGTCGCTAATGCTATTGCTAATGCTAAGTAAAGGGTGTCTTCTTCAACCGTTCACAACAACTTCTTACTTAAGTCTCAACAGTACAGTATACATTACACCCTTGCAGCGAGTGTAATGTCAATAAGTAAGGATTAGGAATATAACTTACCACTGCCCGCCACTGCTGCTGGCTCACCCCCTGCAGCTCCTCCTACAACTGCCGCATTGCCTGCACCCTCAGCGGCCGCGTCACCTTCGCCGCAGGCCCCGGTACTGGTGGTCGGTAGTATGCCTAGAAAAACATTACACATTTTTCAGATGCTATATACACCTCCCCTATTTTTCACTAGCAAGATTGAAAAAAAATGAATACATACATAATACATATACAACATACATCACTAGTACAAATCAGGTAGTAGAGTAGACACTAGTAGTGTTATATGGTCCCTAGGGTCATTCTAGTCTTTGCTAAGTTACCCGAGCCATGCAACCATTTTAGCTTTGTGTCTTTTATTTTTGCGCAAGTTACCTCGCAGCTTGTTGTGAAAGACGCCTTTGAGCCCACATGAGCTCATACTGCTACTGTCTGATCGCTGCGTACAAGGTCGAAAAACAAGCCACTTTGTTATGGAGTTCTGGTGTTAGTCCATATTGCTTATCCATAAAAATACTACACTTTTTGGCACGACTGAGAAATGCTTGCACTATACTAACGCGCACCGTTTTTCTCCTAACTGACGGAAGATTCCCTTATATGAAGAACCAGAGCTTTGCAGAGCTTATGATGTAACCAGTACTAGGTTCTTCTAACTAAGGTGAGGGATCCCCAGAATTCTCAGATCTCCATTTATAATTTTATATAAACTAGATTCCTACCAAGGGAGGGTGGTTCTTCCACCACTGTTCAGTTATCATGATCTCGCCTTTTGGCTTCTATGGACTTGTAGTTGTAAGTGTAACTAAGTGTAACAATGTTTATTGTTTTAATCTTATACATTTTGCTGTTGCTGCTGCATTATAGAACAACGTACAGAGCTTGTCAGTTGGAAATAAACCTTTTGAACTTACATAGACTCGGTGGTATTTGGTGTGGACTTACACGAGAGAGTGAGCGAAAGGGTGTGCATTGCTTCCGCGACAGAGGTCGGGAGTGTTATGTTCTGGGTTGTCTACTCATTGGGTATCTTGGGGGGGGGGCTTCGGAGACCTAATGAGACACTATATCTAGTCGGTCAGGGGATTGTGGTGGCTTCTGATTGAGGTGTGAGGAAGGTCCAACCTCCCATCACCAACGTCCTATTTTCTTGTGCAAAGTTCTGTATGTGCAGAATCCCTACAACAGTAGTAGTATGTCCTATCCTATAAAAAATTGTAAAATGTGGTTGGGCATTTTCTTGGTGGGAATTTTCGAAAAGCCTCAAGATTAAGAAGACTAGAAGTAGTAGAAGAGGACAACCCAAAGGACTGGACTCAATGGCTAGAGCTATTGGTGAATCTGAGTTTTATTTAAAATATTTTAAATAAAGAGTGGCCAACTGGGCAAGCTTAGCTACAGACAGACTAATAGTAGGAGTACAGAGAGTCATAGCAGACGCAGTTAGAGGCAGGGATAACAAGAATTTAGAAACAGATAGTATAGATCAAAGAAAAATTTGTAAAAATTAGAATTAGGATACCGAAATAATAGTTCGGAAAAAATAAGGTGCAGGAAAAGTTTGGGAAATATAATTATTAATATTAACCACTGGAGGACTTACTGGGGCCAGCAGCAGAGCCCTCGATAGAGGAGCGGTCCTGTCCCTGGGAGGCATCTTGGAGATCTTCTTGGCCTGCCGCCTGTGACCCCGTCTTCTTGCCCCTGGGTGCTGATCATGTAAGATTTCATAAAGAAAGAGACAAAAATTAAAGTTTGGTGTGAAATAAATAAAATATTTTCAAATACGCACAAAAAACATTTTTGGTAACAACAATTGCAATAAAATTGACCTATCTAATCTGATCAACTGGTAGTATTGCGAGATTCACGGACCGTCTAGCAAGCCTAACTACCACCTGACCTAGCCCACCTATTCCAATCCAGACGGGCCAATTGTTCAGTAAGTCTGCATTTCCATTTATTTTAGTCCTCAAAAATGCATAGATGGAGGACACATGCATACATTTTTGCATACACCAAATTGTTGGCTGGTTGCTGCTGATGTTCTGCTAGTGATGATATAAGCCTATTAACACTCAGTAAACAAACTACAAAAGGTTCTACTAAGGACTGGGGTAAGCAGCACTCAGCAGCACGTGACGTGATAGAGGGATGCGTCACGCACACCACTTAAAAATTACCAACTAATAAGTAACTAAACCTATCAATCCACCACTATCCCTTCTTAGTGGCAGGAGGACAAAGTAAGGACTACTCTCTCTAGCATTACGTCACTTAAGTTCTCTAAAGTAAACTCTTACATAATCATCAGGCCAAGCGAGCGCAAAGTTGCAAACAAGTAAGATTAGTAGCGCCGAGCGCCTGTGTCATAACAATCACAGATTTTTAAACGTAATTTACCTGCAATGTAAGCAGCAGCATTCTTGCTGTTCGGAAAAAAAAAAATATTCACAATATATAACACAGAGCAGAAGAACACAAAGTAGTAATATTAAATAGCTACTCACCAAGCCCCGGGACCTCCACTCCTAGCAGGTCCTGCTCCCGGTCCAGAATATCGGACCACCGGTGTGTCAGCTGATTATTGGTGCGCCGGACACCAGAGCAGCGAAACACCTTGCCCCACCGCTGCCGACGTTCCCGGAGCCCGTACCCGGACCCAGGCCTGCCGCCTGCTGCCAGGGTTAAGGGGAGGTGGCGCTGAACAAAAAAAAACAGTGCGGCCACCTCCGCCTCACTGAAAAAGGCCCGTGCCTGCACCCCTCTTTGGCGCCGCCTTCCGCAAGGAAGGCGGTCGCGGCTCTGGCTACGACTCCAAGCCCTGTGGCTGTGGCCCTTTGCCATGGTTCTGGGTAGGCGGGGCGGAGAAAAGAAAAGGTAGGAATTAAAAAAAGTAAGTAAAAGAAATTAAAAAAGCAGGTAATAGAAAAAGTGTGAAAAAGTAGTTAAAAACACACAAAAAGTAGAAAAAAACTCAAAATATAGAATCAGGAAAATAGAGAGATAGATAATAAATAAAAAAGGCCCAAAAAAAGTTTACAGAAACAAAGGATTGAGAAGCTAGAGGGAGGATTCAAAAGCAGGCCCAGAACCATAGCAATAGAGTGAAAAACAACATGGCCGCGCCCATTGCGACCGCATGGGCAAGTTCGCGCGATATTTCACCCCCGAGCAAGCAAAAAGCGTCGCGAACACGTAATGCGTGTTCCCGAACAGGAAATACTTATCGCGAACGGGCGGGAGCATGCAATACGCGACCCGGAACTGGAAATAAGCATCGCGAGCGGGCGGGAGCATGCAATACGCGACCCGGAACAGGAAATACCCATCGCGAGCGGGCGGGACAAGTGAAAAACAAGATGGCCGCACCCATAAGCGACCGCATGGGCAAGTTAGCGATATATTTCCCCGCAAGCACGCAAAAACACATCGCGAACGGGCGGGACCAGCAATTCCGCGACTTCGCGGAATTGCTACGTGCTCGCGGAGATTTTTAACAATTTCGCGGAGATTTGTGTAACGCGACTACGCAAATTCTGCCCACCCCTAGTAAATATATGAGGGAGTAGGCGCACCGCAGCACGTTTACCTTCCGCCTAAAGCCTTTGAAAAAGCTAACTAGCGAAACGCGTCAGGCACCGCGCAAGGCTGCTTTTAACCTACCTGCTACACGAACTCTGCCCATACCTGTGACTGAGGCTGGTAACCTCCATCGTCTCCTCGAGTGCTGCTCTAATTGGGACTACCACATGTTGGCATCTAAAGGCGGCGACCCAGCCGTCGAGAAAGCACCACCCCAGAATGAAGGGGGCCGTGGGGTCGGATACACCGGCCTGGATACGGAGGAGCGACGCAGGAATAAGGACAGATTTCTGTGGCAGGGGTTCACTGAGGATTTATCGAGCAGCAATTGTGCATATTCTAATTTTTAAAGGTGAAAATAAATTGCACTACATCCCCCTCAATGCCTACAGCACTGTTTGATTTGTAGCTGCCCCATTCAGGGGCGTGTCATTGTTGGTAAATATATGAGGGAGTAGGCACACCGCAGCACGTTTACCTTCCGCCTAAAGCCTTTGAAAAAGCTAACTAGCGAAACGCGTCAGGCAACGCGAAAGGCTGCTTTTAACCTACCTGCTACACGAACTCTGCCCATACCTGTGACTGAGGCTGGTAACCTCCGTCGTCTCCTCGAGTGCTGCTCTAATTGGGACTACTACGTGTTGGCATATATATATATATATATATATATATATATATATATATGCCACGACGTTTCCCAAGAACATCCACTCGGTACGGATAAATGGGTCCGGACTCCAGTATCAGTGCAAAAAATGTTCTTTATTTCACTCGCTTCAATTCGCCATTAAGCGTTTCGGTCACTGCACGTGACCTTGATCACATGAGGAAGCGTCGCAAATCATTGCATTTAAATCCATCATGTCAACATGTCACCTGACAGGAGTTCATTTAATCAGCATAGAAGACAGACTGTGTAGCTGTGAGGCTCTTATCGTAATATTAAAAACGGCAGCGCATTTAACTTGATGGTTAACAAAACGTGGTTTTTCTATTTTCAAATGGCATTATTACACAAAAATGTATATATCCACATGTAAATATAAATATATACTAATAACCATGAATACAATAAATAAATAAATAAATAACTCCATTTATCTAATATTTTCACTGCTCTTGTATGGGAGGACATTACCTAACTAAATAATGCATATAATGTGATTGTCTAACCAAGACAGAGACAATGATTGACCACCTCGTTGAAATTGTTTCGTTTTACTGGTTTGATTGGGATCTTTTCCTTTCTTGCCATGTATTCAGACTTATGTCAGCTTAAATGCTTAACCACCAAATACTCATTAAATCATGTTGTATCTTTAATCGCAAAGTACTATCAATCTGTTGACCAAAAATTGTCAACAATTTCAGTAAAGTGCTTAGTGCTGCCCAAAGTGCTTTGTGCCTATATTTAAAAAAAGTTCTTATTTTCTACTATAAATGTGTTAAAAAACAGATAAAAAATGGATAAAAAACATTGTGATGCAGCTGGATGTTGATTGCAGAGACTAAAAAGATATTTAAATAAGTAGATCTGCAATGGCCATCACATTCCTCGTTTTCCTTACTAGAAACTAGAGAACGCCAAATTAAATAACACAAACTTGAAGGCCCATTACGATACCCGGCGTAAAAAAATCCGCCAGGCATGAAAGCGGCAAAAATCCGCCCGCACACACCGTCTGAACACCGACCACGCCATTACGATTACACAAACCGAAAACCGCCATCGGCGAAAAACCCCACAAGATACCGCCCGCCCTCGTCCGAGTCGGAGTCAAACCGCCCGCCACGGACGGAAACACGCACGACAACACAAAACCGCCCGCCCTCACGGCCGACACACCGCACGTGAAATTACGATCGCACCGCCATGAGCGCGGGTAAACCACAAATATACCGCCCGCCAGCGCAAACAACGCCGATGAGAATTGACACGGCAGAAGCCATGGCGCCCACGTCCCTGCACAGAAACCATCCGCTGACAAAAACAATCGCACACAACATGGCCAACAAGTCCACACAGCAAGGCACGCACAAATACACAAGCACAGTACACATCCCGAAAACACCCCCCCTGGACAAACAAAAAATACAAAGGCCAGAACACCAGACACAACACACCTGAAAACAACAGACCATGAGGACACACCCACATAGGTAAGTACAAAAGCAGCACTCCCACAGACCACAACCCCTTGCAACATTGCAAACTAGAGAGGAGAGGAGAGGACACAGTGACACAGCAAGGACAGCAGCACACCACAGAAACGCACACATCACCACCACCACCACCACCACCACCAAACACCGGCACCACAAACCCCCTGCACATTACACAACACACACCGCACCAGCACCACAAACACCATGGCACCACAAAGAATGCCCAAGTTCACGCCCATTGAGCTGACGGTCATGGTCGACGAGATTATCAAGGTGCACCCACAAATCTATGGGAACCTGGTCCAGCACACACCACTAGCCACCAGAAAGAGAATGTGGAACCGGATCGTAGACCAGGTCAATGCAGTCGGGACCCTGCCCAGGAACAGAGTTGAAATCAACAAACGGTGGAATGACGTCAAGAGCCTGGTCAAGAAGAAGGAGAGCAAGAACAGAGAGCTGGCTGCCGTCACTGGCGGAGGGAATCCCGCGCTCTTCAAGACCTTCAAAGCGTGGGAGGAGAAGGTGCGAGTCATTATACATCCGGAGATCCTCGCCGGATTACCAGGGAGTGGAGGCTGGTAAGTACAAACTAATGTATACCAGCACACCGCTATGTACTCACATGCACTACCACCATGCCACAGCTCCCAGGGACAAACACCCCCATGTCCAGCACACAATACACAACACATCACACACACATGCAACAGACACCACCACACACAGCCCAAACCTAACAACTGTAAGATACGTGGGGGCATGTGTACACTCAGCCAGCCACGTAACCACCAACAGGTCCCCAAGTATGCCAGAAGCGCCACAACGAGCACCCACCACACCCATGTGTCCGCCATAGCTGCACTAACCGACAAGTAATAGGTAAGTGGCAGGAACACAAAGTGCAGTGGGTGGGAGGGTGGACAGCTCAAGTACAACACACACCAGGCCCCTAGTCCCACAGCACAGCAAGGAGGAGCATCCCCCACACCCCACACCCACGTGTCAGCCACCGCAGTGCACACCGACAGCCGAAAGGTAGACATCACGGTCCACAACAATCGGTGTCAGTGGGTGTCCAGCCATCACCACGACCCACAACACCGCCCCCACCCCCACAGACCTGCAACATGGAGCACCCCCGCTTAGAACCATGTGGCATCCAGTACAGTGCACGCACGAACAACCTGCAGGTGGGAAACTGGACAGGGCTGGATTACTGGAGGCATGAGGACCGTAACACGACCAACACATGGGACATGTTACGTAGCAGACGAACACGCAGCACCGCCCACTGTCACGAACAAGTGAACAATGTGCACACGGACATGAACCACAGACTCACACCCCACATGACCCATCACAGACACAGCAACACCCAAGGAGCCACGTCTGCATGCACAAGCCACACTGAATATAGTACCACACGGCAGCCACTGTGCAACCCATCACACACAACCGAAACACCATTGAAGTCCTGTCCATGTAGCCCCTACTGCCTGTCAACCACACACCCCACAACTACGCCTATGTAAGACAAACAACACTAGACGCAACAGAGCGGAACAACATAAATGCACACGAACACCACTGAACCCATCAAACACACAGACACACCATGCACATACAACATACCATCCATCCCATCCGTCAGCCCCAGTCTCATGAAAGGCATGTCATCCGCACAGCTGCCACACATACAGCAGTCACGCTAAGATACATGCCCATGACCAACCATGTGCCAGAAGTCAATGAAGCGCACGCCACACTGTGAGCAACAACACACAACATGGGCCACAACCCCCGAGCACTGCAGTGATGCACATGGCACAGGGCAGCACGCACACCAAGGAGATGGGACAACTGCAATACGTCGGGTGGCACACAACCATCACACACTCATAACGATGCGTCCAATGCCATGTCCAGTAATCACAACAGACAGCAAATATGCAGGGTATGTCAGGCATGCACACACCTCAGACCATGCACTGTCATGCTGCCACAACACATGTCACGTTCGGCACCCATGGCTCACAGCATGTAGCCCAAAAGCATATTCCATCCCAAATGCGTTTCTGGGGCATGACCCCCATGTTGCCATATGCGTTCCTAAGCGTTCCATTTGCACCCCAAAGCATATTCCATCCCAAATGCGTTCCTGGGGCATGACCCCCATGTTGCCAAATGCGTTCCTAAGCGTTCCATATGCACCCCAAAAGCAAAGTACAAACCAGACCCAGGATGGGCCTGGAGCCCGCATACACCAGAGTCACAATAAGTAGGAGCACAGCAACACACCCATCGGCATAGCCAATCCGTCCCATGCCACATGTGCACAGCACACAGTCCCATTGCCAAGCACACACAACAACAGATTGTACAGCCACACACCCGCCTCCGGGACACACGTGCACGAGTGCACGAACGGAGAATGTCAGACAACCAATACAGACTTCGCCAGGTGCAACACAATAACAAATCTCATTCTCTCCACAGGTGACGAACTGCTGGATGCTGGGGATGGAGACAGCAGCCAGCACAGCCAGCCTACAAGCCCCCAACGAGGACACACGGATGTGGAGGATCTGTCCTCCTCTTCGGACACGGACCACCAAGCAGGCCCATCTAGTGTGGCAGGGCCCAGCCGCTCCCAGGACCCCTCCTACCCACCAACCCATCATCCAGGGCTGCTGAACATTCCCAGCCCCCTGCTGCCACTGTCGTTGCGGCCACACCCACGGTCATTGCGGCCACACCCACGGGCATTGCGGCCACACCCACGGTCATTGCGGCCACACCCACGGTCATTGCGGCCACTACCACTGCCGCAACCGCCACCACGTCTTCGCTGGCCCCAGCCCCAGCGCAGGTGGTGGCCCGGACGACTGGATCCACCCTGGGAGCCAGGGCGAGGACCGTGGTGAGCAATGTGGCTAGTGGGCAGGCCGGTGGCAGCAGGACTGGTAGGAGGAGCAGGGTCAGGGAAACGCCAGCCTCCCCTGGGAGCCATGCCCTGCCTCAAATGGCCAGAGTCCTTGGGGCCTATGAAGAGGCCCAAGGACAATGGGCCAGGTCAGCTACAGACACGCGTGAGGTGCTGGGGGTGCTGAGGTCCATGGACGCCCGTATGGGCCAACTCGTGGACCTCATGGGCCCAGCTGGTGGTGGCGGTGAGGTCACAGCCAGGGACAGCAGCTCCCCTCCGCCACCACCTGCCGGGGCGCAGGGTCGAGCAGCAGTGTCCAGTTCCCCTGCGTCCACAGCCAGTGAGCACACCTCAACCACCAGCATGTCGCAAGCAGGCACCCCCTCGCAAACGTGGAAGGGGCCGTCCGAAGTGGAAACAGATCTCCCGGGAGGACTTCGCACGCTCCAGACGCAAGTGAGGCAGCCAGCCAGCCTTCCTTGACCACCCACTGCATTGACTTGGACTACGATCCCACTCCACACAGCCATCTGGATGGCATGTGTGTGTTGGACTATGGACATAGAACCAGTGGGTACACCCTGAGCATCACGCAGCCATGACCGACAGCTCATTGTCACTGCACGCACCACTTTTGTCATCACCTTACACACAATCACATGTCACAGTTTGAAATAAATGCACCTCTTCCACAAACTGCTGTCTGTGCCCTGTGTTTTAATTGTACGGAATACAACGGCCACCTTGAGCGGAACGGCACCTGATGCGTGGCATGGCAATGGAACCGGAGGGCCTGTAGGGACCTAGGGGTGGGAGACAGAACAGGAGCACATTCAATGAGTGTGTCACACACCCATCACACAGTACATGTCAACAACTACAAGCAATGTACACACATCGCACAGAGCAATAGGGCACAATGCCACAGCCACCATCAGTGGCATACTAACCTGGGCATGGAGCGTTGACACACAGCACGCAGTGAACAAAGGCCACCCTGACACAGCACACACACACCTGCACAAATACAGACACATCAGCCGTCGTACATGGACACTCACCGTCAAGTGAAGTAGCGGGCGATGAGCTGCTGGCGCACATTCCCAGCTTCCTCCTCTCCGCTGTCCTCCTCACTCGAGCTGTCCTGGTCTGCGGGCTGGGGCCCTGGTTGATCTCCGTCATCCACAATGAGGGGATCTGCTTCCGAATGGCCAGATTGTGCAGCATGCAGCACGCCACCACTATCTGGCACACCTTCTGTGGGGAGTACGCCAGCGCACCCCGGTGCGGTCCAGGCACCTGAACCTGGACTTGAGGAGGCCAAAGGTACGCTCGACCACACGTCTGGTCCTCCCATGTGCCTCATTGTAGCGATCGTCTGCTGGGGTGCGAGGATTCCTCAATGGACTGAGCAGCCATGCCCCATTCGGGTACGCAGAGTCACCTGGGTGTGAGGGACACAGAGAACCGTTGCTATTCCAACTGGACAGGGGACAGCATCGCACAACCAGCACGCTACACCACTCCACATACTCACCGACAATACAGCCACGATCCTGTTGCAGATTGGACATCAGTCGTGGCAAGATGCTGTTGCGCATTACGTGTGCGTCATGGGCCGAGCCTGGGAACTTTGCACACACGTGGGTTATCACCATGTCCGCAAGGCACACCACTTGCACATTCAGGGAGTGCGTGTGCTTCCTGTTGCGGTACAGGTGCTCAGTGGCCTGTGGTGGAACAAGGCCAACATGTGTGCAATCAATGGCACCAACGGCGTGTGGGATCCTGCCAAGGGCATAGAATGCACCCTTCACTGCCGCCAATTCACGAGCCCTGGGGAATCTGATGTACCTGTTTCGGTACAGCATCATGGCTGCCAGTACATCCCTCAGCACCTTGCTGAACATGGGCTGGGACATCCCTCCTCCACTGCCCACTGTGTGCTGGAATGACCCAGTGGCGAAGAAATGCATGGCGGCCATCACCTTAGCCGTGGGGGTGAATGCTGTCGGATACACCCTGCGGGGACGGAGATGGGGTTCCAACATGGCACACAGTCGATGCAGGGTTGGCCTGTCCAGCCGAAACTTCCTTATGACCTCAGTATCCTCCATGTCCGCCAGCAATTGGTATGGGCGGTCAATGTTCGGTCTCCGCCTAGGGAAGATGGCAGTGGACACATGTCAAAGCAACACAACACATAGCAATTTCGCATTCACATCACTGACATGACTGAGCAAGCACATGAGTCACAGCCCAGCTGTCAAGCAGGGACGGCACGGCCACAATACACTTACACAGGTCTCCCACCAATGGCAATGGCTAGTGATGCAAACCACTGCCATGGTCATGCACATGGGGATCTAGGCCCCAATGACTTGCGGGCGTGCTGATGGGGACTGACTGCATATTCGTCAAGCGGCAACGCCACGGCAACATGTATGTCTGCTGAGCATGGCACTGCTTCCGAGGCTGGATGAGTATGGCACACGACGACGACGATGTGGGCACAGGCTGAGCGGCCAAAACAAGTGGGACCTGTGGCACGAGGGGATATGAGACAGTAGTAGGTGTCAGCACTGCACCCTATGTACAGCACTGTACGGATCACACCTCCCGAAACATTGACAGGTGTCCACATTGACAGCCCCATGCCAAGACGGCTGTGTGCTTGCAGTCACACGTCACAGGTGAGAGGTTACATTGCACGTGCCAGGTGGCAGACGTACATAGTGGGAGCTATCATGTGTGTGCATGTGTCTCCTGTTCAGGATCCACCAGATGGGCGCTGACTCTGTACTGACCATTGGACACAGCATGTTCCGTGGAAGGCTTGTGTGTGTGGGATGGTGGCACTGGATGTGCCTCCGTTGGGTGGGGGGCCATGCACAGGGCGGGTACGTCGATGATTGCGCATTGTTGGTCACGGTGGGTGCACCCACTAAGATGTGTTGCCCTGTGTACAATTCCTATGTCCGCATGATGATGGACTGTAGATGTGGGCAGACTACACATTGGTCGATGTGCTGTCTATGTGCATGTGCCTTCACACCAGGCACAGCTGCCCCTGCACATGTGACCCCTGCTGGACTCGCTGCTGGGTCTGTGGAGCTGATGCACCTTCTGTGCGTGGGGCGGACAGCTCACCTCACTTCCCTCATTGCGCATGTCATGACTTTGCCGCAGGTGACATGGATCATGGAGGGCCCACATGTACGCGTGGGTAGGCTACACATGTTTGTTCACTGGTCGCCACCCCCAGTCAGTGTTTCGAATGGGAAGGTTGTTGTGCTGGTGGTATATTCGATGTGGCGGATGGGCGGGCCTAGGTGCGGGCTTACATTCCGGACATGGGGGGTAGTTGGATTGGCGACTAGTTGCAGTACACACGGGACACGTCTCTTCCTTTCCACATCTGGGTCATCCCTTGTACTCACTGACAGTGATACAGTCATCTTCGCCCCAGCCCTCATGTCCTCCCCTCGCTCCCCCAATATGCATGTGCACCTGCGAGGCTAGCGCTTGCACAGGCAGCCCCAAGCTCGCACCAGAGAGGGCAAGGAGTGTATGTGTGGGTCCAGTTGCACGAGTGGGCTGTCTCAGGGTATGATGTGTGGCGGGACGCCGTCCACCTGCGTGGTGCCCCAAATGGAGACCCGGCCTGCATGGACTATGCATCACAGTCTTCGCCTTCCGGATCCGCCACCTGCGACACCCAGTGGCTGTGGCTGCCCTTGCGGCCAGGCCGCGTCCGTCTGTGACTGATGGCCCACACATTCACTCTTTGGCCTCTCTGGGGAGGGCTCGGGGGTGGTGGCGCACGCGCTTGCACTTAGTCGCAATGGCATGTGGCGTGGTTGGTATAATGGGCAATGGATGGGATGGTGCGAGCCACCTCCCGTGGCGTCAGTGCTGCTCGTGCTGAGGTGCGTCCCCCTACACTTCCATTTGACTTGTGCCATGCTACACGTTGAGGTTCTATTGCCTGCGTGATATGACCAGGAGGAGCGCGAGGAGACCTCTCACACACCATGCTCCACTGCCATCCCGTGCCCTGTATCGCCTGTGCGGATTGACTATGTTGGGGTTACACCTGGTCGACTGGGGCTGTGTGTGCCTTGTCAAGGGGCATGGCGGGCGCACAACAGGATCCAGCTAGTCCACGGAGGGTGGGCTGACGTGTGCGCCTGGTTCCGCATTGTTCGTGTGCCCGGCTGCTGTGCACACACGTGTTCACTTCCCCCCGACAGGTGTCCTCTCACAATGCCCAGGGAAGCGGTGGTGTACTGTTCATGACCCCTCCCAACACGGCGTGCTCCAACTTGGCATGTGCGCATCTACCCGTCGCACCCACCCACCTGAGCACTGCGTCCATACGACTTCACACGACACATGTGTGTCTTCCACAGTTGTGCTACTCATTTGCGTTGACATCCAATACCAGTGGACTACATGGTCATGTCACGACTGCCGTGTACTTCACATACTCTCATCCTCTCTCATTCGTACTTGTGAAATGAGTCAGCGGAGACAGTTTTGGTTTCAAACATTATATTGAGTCTTCTGTCCTCTGTGATGCAGTATAGTGGACACTACTGGCAGCGGAATACATGTTGAGGATATACTGAGCATGATTACAAATGGGATAGGGTGTGGGGTTACATGTGATTGGCTGTTGCATGTGGGATGTGGGCTTCAGAGTTACATCTGCTTGGCCAAGGCTGTGCTAATGTACATTTACGTATAGCTGCGGAGCTGCGGACTTTGACACAGACGGTATACAAGTAGCCTACCAGACCGCTTGGCATCATGGGCACAGTCCATCTCAGTTCCATGTGACAGGTTTGCTGCGGTTGTTCCTCATGCACGCGTGCATGTGAGATGACATCAGGGCATGTGCTTGCGTGCATGCAGCGGCGTGCCACTTGTTGTTGCAATGTGGTGGTTACTGGACATGTCACAGTCACTGGGGTCGTGTTGTTGTTGTTTGCACTTGTCGTCCGTGCAAAGGTCCTGGTATGGGATTCCCGGGGCGGGGGTGGGAGGGTGCAGCACCCACAGACTCCAGGCGACCTATTCATGTCCACTGAGCGGTGTGTGTGTCCATGGGCGCTGGATCCATGTCGTGTCCTGGTTGTTCGTGCAGTTCCGTCCATGTGGGTGCGATACACAGACCCCATGCCACTGCCTCCCACGATGCATGCGGTGTTCCTGGATGTGATGGGGAACAGTGTGCATGTCCCGGTCATATCCGATGTCATGGCGATGTCGTTGATGGTGTGGTAATTGTTGCCGGTCGTTTGGTATGGCTGTTGTGGTGGTGACTGGCCAGTCCGTGCGGAAGCTAAGCATGGGTGCGGGGTTGGACATCATAGGTCAATCGGGGAACCTGCGTTGGGGTCCGGCGAATTTACAGGTTGTCAGGTATGCGATGCCGTCCAGCAGGGCTTCCATGTCATTGGTGGTGTTTATGTTTGCCAGCCAATGTAGCGGATGGTGGCTGTCAAGGTGTTGTTCGTAAGTTGTCCCTTGGAGGACCATGATGGGGCATGCTGGGTGACATTCGATGTAGCTGTGCTCGATGATCCGTCGTGTGGAGGCACAGTGGTCCCATTTCAGTGCGGGTGCGATGTTGGCCACATACGCCATGCCCCCATAGGCAGAGCAGGCCCTGTCGTGTGCGTCCAGAGGAGGAGTAGTGCTAGCAGGTCCGCCTTTAGACATGCCGGGTTGGAGAGACACATCTCCACGGGATGCTGGTAGGGACACCTCCGACAGTAGAAGACGGGTATGACGCAGCTGAACAATGTGATGCGGTAAGTCAGTCGGTAACTTACGTTCAGCAGGGACAGGAGTTCGCATCCCAATATATGTGTCAGGTTGGTTTTGTACAGCTTGACCTGTCCGGCGTAGTTGGGTAGGTGTGTTGCGGTTGCCATTTTGCAGCGGTGCGTTGTGGTGGCGTGCTCCGGCTGTGTGTGCAGTCTGCAATGTGCACGCTCCGAGGTTGCTGTGAGCTCTGTGTAGTCGTAGGGAGACAGGACTTGTGTTCTGTTGGCTTGTGCGGAGGACACGGGCCCTCATCCCACATGCTTCTCAGACAGTTCAAGGTCAGTGATGTGTGACTCCTTCCAATTAACTTGCATGGGGCCGACATGGGGAGTGTTTTCTTTATTCTTTCCCGTCCGTTGTGTTCTTCTGTGATATGCGCTATCTGCCCTGTGGTCGGTCTCCTCTGCATGCCTGTGTTGGTCTTTTATTGGACAATGGCTGTATTCACCGGCTTCTTTCGTAGGGCTGTGGTTTCGGAGTTGGAATGGAAGGTCATTCAGTGCTGTCTGCTCTCCCTTGTGTGGGCGGCAGGCTGCCTTTCCGCTCTGCGTTGGGCCTTGTGTGTGAGTGTTATTCTTGGGCCACCTGTTGTCGGTCCCCGGGCTCTTTGGTGTTCCGTTTTGTATGTCTTGTTCATATGTGCAGGGTGGTATGGGTGTTTCAGTGTGGTACTGGCGTTCCTCTTCCCGATGGGGCCCTGCTTCTCCTAGTTGGTGTTGCCGCCGCTGTGTGCTTCGCCATGTTTGTTGCACTGGGGTGTGTCCTGCTGTTGCGTGACTTCACTGACATGTGTGCGTCGGTTGTGTGACGTTGGGTGTTGTCCGTGAATTGGGCGTTGGGGACATGTCTGTGGCAGGCCTGTCACGTGTCATGTGCATTCGGGGTGGGGCTGGTGTGTGTGCTGCTTGGTTGTGTCCCTGTGTCTGTGTGCGACGCATGCATGGCGCTGCGGTTGGCCTCTGCGTTGTGCGCATGTGTGGCAGCGTCATCGCCGCTTTGGGGCCGTGACGGGGTGGTTGGTTCCTAGTCCCAGGTGGTGTGTACACATGTGTTACGAGATGTTACAATTTGGCCTGTGTGTCATATGTGGATGCTATGGTAGATGTGTCGTGTACACGCGGGGTGGGGGTTGTCCGCTTTTCCGCCCTTGCACTGTGTGCGCTGTTTGCGTGCACTTGTTGTATGTGTGCCTACCTGCGTCTTCGCGGTACGTTGCGTCCTTGGTGGTGCATCAGATAGAGCATAGGGAGGGCCTGCAGTGCTGGATTCATGCTCGGGGGTGCCGCTTCTTCGGTGTCCGTGCTCGGCGTTCGTGTTACCGCTTCGGTTTGACGTACGGTGTCTCTTAGCCGTGGGTTCAGTTTGTGTGCGGCATCGTAATTTGTACGCCGGGCGGTACGTGTTTCGTCGGACGGTGTGTGTCAATTGGGCTGCGCCGCTACGTGTACGGGCGCACTTTGATGGCGGACGGTGTCGCTGGCTTGCCGGCGGTGTTTGGCTGACTTTTCGCATCGTAATCGGGCGGGCGTGTGGACTGCTGCGTGCAGGCGGTAACTGGTGGTTTTTGCATCCGCCAGCACGGCGGTAGTGCTTCCGCCCGACATCCTAATGGGCCCCTTGGTTCTTTTCTTCCTCTCTCTCTTCTTTTCTTTTTTCCAAACTTTTGACCATTAGGGAAGTAAATAATATACGCCTATACCATGTTGTTTGATCAAGGTTACTTAATCATGTTCTATCCCAGTGTGTTCATGAAAGACTGTAGGATATGTGTATATTTAAGATGTAAATAGAATCTACAACAATTTCCATAAAAATTTCCATAAAATGTCCATAAAAATTTCATAAAATTCATCATAATATTGCCACACAAATCCACACAAATTTTTACATAAAATTTACAAGAAATTATGTAACTCTTCACTGTTGTTCAGACCAAAAGGTGAATTGGAGTCCAGTTCTAAAATCGGTCTGGATTCTAATCTTCTGAGTAGTTTTTCTCTATTCCCACCTCGCCTGAGTGGTGGTATAGACCAATTACAAAATAGGTTAGGCATTTGAGATCATTCTGGTGTTTAGCTTTAAAATGCCTAGCCACTAGGTATGTCTGATCAGAGTTAACTATTGCTCTTAAGTGCTGAAGTATTCTTACATGCACCTGCAGCTTCGTGCTACCCACATAGCGTAAGCCGCAGGTGCATGTCAGCACATAGACTGCATATTCTGTACGGCAGTTGTAATTGTCTTTCAAAAGTGTGGGTTCTGTACTAAATGGGGTAGTATATTCTGTAGTATTCACCCCAAATTTACATGCCCTACATGATGTACATTTAAAAAAGCCATTTTTAGACTTAAGCCATGAAGCACTGGGGTTAATCTCCGGGCTGTTTTTTGCCAAGGTTGACCTCATAGATAAAGCCCGCCTGAATGTTAATATGGGCTTTTTCGGGATTTTCTGTGCCATGATTGTATCGGTTAATACAATTGGCCAGTTGTTGTTGATAATGCTTCTGATTTTGTTTTCCTGTCAGCTGTAGCTTGTTATGAGCCTGACAGTGGAGTCTTCGAATACATTCTCATTCTGTTTGGCGCTTGATAGGGTTATCTCTCTCATGTTTTTCCTCCTAGCCTGCGCATTACCACTAGGATTTGCATCCGCTTTGGCTATGGCCTGATTGAGTGTGGTTTTGCTGTATCCTCTCTGTGAGAATCTAGTGACCATTTCCTGTTGGCATTTCGCTAAGTCATTTTCTGTGCTGCATATTCTCCTTAGTCTTAATAGTTCACCATAAGGTATACTGTTAACGCCTTCGATGCTCATGACGGAATGGTTCCGTCATGAGCATCGGTGCCCCTGTGCTCATGATGGAATCATTCCGTCATGAGGCCAGGGGCACGAAATCCCTCTGCTGTAGACAGCAGAGGGATTTCTATTTCTCCCCTGTGACCTTGGGAGCTGGGGAAGAGCTTCCCCAGCTCCCGAGGCCCCCTCCCTGGTTTCTGTGCCATGACGATCACCGTGCACGTCGCGCTGTCGTCATTGCACAGAAACTGAAACTAAAATGAGCCTTTAGGCTCATTTCAGTTTCACTTTCTATGTGCTCAGGGGGCTATCTCAGCCCCCGGGCACGTAGAAAAGGCGGGAGAGGTATCATTGGAAAGGGAGAATCTCCCTTTCCAATGGTACCCCTCCCCAGTGGATCCTTGCTTGGGGATCCACCCACTAGACACCAGGGAGGGGGTAGCGGCCCCTTGGGCAAGGGCCTTCGCTCCCCCATAGAGAAATGGGCACAGTAGTCCCCAATCTGCCCCCCCGGGGGGCAGAAAGCCCACTAAACGCCAGGGATTTTTTTGGTGCATTTTTTTTAGGGTGGGGGCTGCCCGAAATGGGCACGCCATTGCCCCCACCCCCGCAACCATTACAGACTTTCTGCCCCCCCCTGGGTGGCAGAAAGCCTACTAAACGCCAGGGATTTTTTTTTGCACCATTTTGTTTAGGGTGGGGGCTGCCTGAAACGGGCATGCCAATGCCCCCACCCCCCACCACCATTACAGCCTTTCTGCCCCCCCGGGGGGGCAGAAAGCCCACTTGACGCCAGGGATTTTTGTCGCACAATTTTTTTTAGGGTGGGGGCTGTCCGAAATGGGCACGCCAATGCCCCCACCCCTGCCACCATTACAGCCTTTCTGCCCCCCCGGGGGGCAAAAAGCCCACTAGACGCCAGGGATATTTTGGGGCAAATCTGAATTAGGGTGGGGGCATCGGCATGCCCCACCCCTCCCCCACAAAAATTATAGCCTTTCTGCCCCCCTTGGGGGGCAGATGGGGGCATTAGCCCCCAATCTTCCCCCCGGGGGGCAAAAAGCCCAGTAGATGCCAGGGATTTTTTGGGCAAATTTTAATTAGGGTGGGGGCAATGGCATGCCCGTTTTGGGCAGCCCCCACCCTAATTAAAATTTGCCCAAAAAACTCCCTGGCGTCTAGTGAACTTTCAGCCCCCTCTGGGAGGCAGATGGGGGCATTAACCCCAAACTGCCCTGCCGGGGGGGCTAAAAGCCCACTACACGCCAGGGATTTTTTTGGGGCAAATTTGAATTAGGGTGGGGCTCCCAAAATGGACATGCCCATACCCCCACCCCTTCCCCCGCAAAAATTACAGCCTTCCTGCCCCACCTGGGGGGCAAAAGGGGCAGTAGCCCCCAATCTGCCCCCCCGGGGGGGCAAAAAGCCCACTAGACACCAGGGATTTTTTGGGGCAGATTTTTATTAGGGTGGGGGCATTGGCATGCCCGTTTTTGGCACCCCCACCCTAATTAAAATTTGCTTAAAAAAATCCCTGGCGTCTAGTAGGCTTTCTGACCCCCTGGTGGGCAGATGGGGACATTAGCCCCCAATCTGCACCCCCGGGGGGGGCAAAAAGCCCACTAGTCGCCAGGGATTTTTTTTGAGCAAATATGAATTAGGGTGGGGGCTGCCCAAAACGGGCATGCCCATGCCCCCACCCCCTCCCCCGCAAAAATTACAGCCTTCCTGCCCCCTGGGGTGCAGATGGGGCAGCAGCCACCAATCTGCCCCCGGGGCGGACAAAAGCCCACTAGACGCCAGGGATTTTTTCGGCAAATTTTAATTAGGGTAGGGGCTGCCCAAAACGGGCATGCCAATGCCCCCACCCGCAACAATTACAGCCTTTCTGCCCCCCCTGGGGGGAAGATGGGGCAGTAGCCCCCAATCTGCCCACTAGACGCCAACAATTATGCTGGCTTTGGCAGCCCCCACCCCCCCCCAAAAAAATAGCCACAGTGTTTCTGCCCCCCTTGGGGGCATATCGAGGCAACCCCAACCCCCGATATGCCCCCAGGGCGGCAGAAAGCCGTCTAGGCACGGTTGTTTTTAGCAATATGCCTACCTGTGGATTTTGGGCCCTAGCGCAGCCGGCACATAGGGAAACCTAGCAAACCTGTACATTTTTGAAAACTAGACACCCAGGGGAATCCAGGATGGGGTGACTTGGCAGGCTCTCACCAGGTTCTGTTACCCAGAATCCCTTGCAAACCTAAACAATTTGTAAAAAAAACCACATTTTCCTCACATTTCTGTGGTGGAAAGTTCTGGAATCTGCGTGGATCCACAAAATTCCACCCACCCCGCGTTCTCCAAAGTCTTCCAAGAAAAATGGTACCTCACTTGTGTGGGTAGGCCTAGTGCCCGCGATAGGAAAGCGGCCCAAAACGCAACGTGGACACACCACATTTTCACAGTGAAAACTGACCCTTTTTTGCAAACTGCCTAGCTGTAGATTTTGAACCCTAGCTCTGCCGGCACCTAGAGAAACCTAGCAAACCTATACATTTTTAAAACCTAGACACCCAGGGGAATCCAGGATGGGGTGACTTGACTGGCTCTCACCAGGTTCTGTTACCCAGAATCCAATGCAAACCTAAACATTTGTAAAAAAAAAACACATTTTCCTCCCATTTCTGTGGTGGAAAGTTCTGGAATCTGCGTGGATCCACAAAATTCCACCCACCCCACGTTCCCCAAAGCCTTCCGAGAAAAATGGTACCTCACTTGTGTGGGTAGGCCTAGTGCCCGCGACAGGCAAGGGCCCAAAACCTATTGAGGCGACATCAAAATTACCTAGTTCTGGAATCTACGTGGATCCACAAATTTCGTCCCACCCAGCGTTCCCCCCGGTCTCCCGATAAAAATGATGCCTCACTCATGTTGTTGTATTTCCTCTTAGGGTGTCCATAACGGGCTTTCCAATATCCTGTCCTTATATAGGCACAATTCGCCCTGCCCTTATATAGGCATAGAATCCCAGGCCTTATTTAGGCATTAAATCGTGCACTCCAAATACAGGCATGGTCTCTGACATCCGTCCACCCTAACGTCACAACGAGTTCATGAAGAACAGACCCTTAGGCTGCGGGAGTTTCCCTAGTCCAGGACTATTGATTTCTTCAAGGACTCATATATTATGCATGAACCATTATTCCTTAGGGGTTCATTCATGACGTCTTTCGTTGTCCAATTCACGTCAATGCTAACATTCCTAAGGTACTCTCAGGTATAAATATACCTTCCCTAGCCCCTGTAAACCAGAGGAGACCTCGACTTCAGAGGAGCCCGTATCCCGGCCTGACGCACTGAGAAGACGCTGCCATTCCCTGCACGCAGAGAGCCCAGCTTCCAGCTTCCAGTGATCTGACTTCCCTTGCGGGGTGTTGGAGTTCGAGTCTGGCAAAGAGATTCCAACCTCTCTCATTCTTCAGGTATGGAGCTGATAAGAACCTAGAGGGACTCTTGGCATACTAGGCATACTAGACTTAACATACTCTTAGTATACCATAGTAAGGAATACTTCACCTACTTCATACCTTGTCCTACACCTAGGTTAGGTTAGGTACACTGGGGTAGAACTAGCTTAGCACCGCATCGTATGAGTACTCGCATTTTTAGTCTGTGTTATTTATGTAACAGCATTTGTACTATAAAATAATGCTATCGCAGTATTATTTATTTCTACTGCTCACCCTGTACATTATTTATCTCGCATACTGTCTTGTGATCGTAACAGCACATTATACTTACACCAGAAACAAGACTGTTCAATAAATCTTTTATTGAAAACGCCCGTCTATTATTTCTGTGTAACTCTGAGGAAAACTAAGCATGCACGACTGAGCTGAGTGAAATAGTTATCTAGTGTTTCCACGACTCTGGGACACGTTCTGATTCTAAAAGGAAAACATATTGGTCATGTTTTGCGGCTGCCAGAAACTACTCCCTTCTTGTTGTCAAGGAGTTTCTAGTGGCCTCTGAGCTAGCTGGCACAAGTAATTAAGTTTAATATACTCGATAGGGACATACCGACCTTAGTCCTATGTCAAACCTATAGGATATATTATTCCAATGCGCAGAGCCTATTAGGGAAATAGGAGCTACACTACATGGCGCCCAACGGTTTGGTTAGGCAGTAATTCAACTTTAGATACTGAGTAACTCAGCCGTGCTATTTTCTCTCAAAGACCCCTACCCATATACTCCAAAAGACGTCTGGAGTGGGCAGGGTTAAGTATCCACCAAGGCTACATAGGGAAGCACCCTATATATATTAGCTGTTTGGTTTGCTCAACGTTGAAGGATACAGTGTTCCAAAATATTGTGCACCTAATCTTTGTTTCCTTGAAACTTGTTCTACATTTTTCAAACAACAAAAATGCCTGACGGTGACAATGAAGCCGGAAACGGTGGAGCTGCGGCTGATGCAGCCCAAGCAGCACTTTTTAACCTTACAGGTTTAAATGAAACCGAGGAGGGTGTGGTACACATCCCTCAAAACTTAAGAAGAGCCATAACTCTAAAACTTATAAAACATGGCCTATCGCCAAGAGGAGGTAGAGCAGTTTTCGTGATAGAGGCACATGAATCATTTCAGACAGAGGTATTCTATTCATGGGTACTACTTCCGGAATGCAATCCAACATCACAAACATTTCACTTCTACAAAGAAGATGATCTACCAGAGGAATACATTCCTTTCGAGGATATTGAAATTCCATTAACATACCAAGAGCATCAGCTCTGGTTTAAAGGCGCCCTAAAACATCACAAAAACATTACCAGGCTCGGTCCACTAGGTAGACCAGGAGCAACATGGCCGATGTTAGCCGGCTACACACCTCATCCTGAACTGGATATAATGACAGATGAGGAATTACATACTCAAATAAAAGAGTTAATAAAAATATACAGACAATTGGTCCAATATGTCATGCAGACTTTTACAGTCCGACCACCATTGACATATCCAAATCCAACTCCCCAACAGGGGAATACACTAAAAATTACACCACAGACTCTCAACTCAGTCATGGGTAAAATGCCCACAAAACGTGAGCAAATTCCGTTTTGGATAGCTCAAAAAATTACTCAAATCGAAGCAGTATTTCCAAATACTAGCCCACATGAGAAACACAGAATCCTAACAATCAGTTTACCGATGGGGATCACACCACAACTGGAAGACTGCACCACTTGGGGCTCAGTCTTTGCTGCCATCTATACTAAAACACATGGTATTCCGTCAATTGCGGTAATACCTGATGTCCTAAAACAAATTCAAAATGAATATGGGGCAGAGCCTGCTCTAAATTTAGGTATGAAGTTACTAAAAATTTTCGAGCAGGTATCAACAATAATATTATCTAATATTAAAGGGGAGGCAGCAGCAGTGGCGATCCGCCAAAAATTGAGGGAATGCGATGTTACAGAACATCAAACTGAGCTACCCAGAATTATAGAACAATCTTATGCAGAATTAGGCAGAGATAGTTTGGGTGGAAGACCACTGAAGCCGAAACTATCTGAAAGTCCTGAGAAGGACTCAATAAAACAAACTCCTACATCTTCTAAAAAGAAGTGGGAGTCTACTAAACAAAAATCAAACGAGAAACGTTCTCAATCCCGAGGTAGGTCTCCTCAAAAGGAGCCCTCTGAAAGGAGGTATAACCTCAGGAATAGGGATAATTTGAGAAAACCTGATAGGTATCATGATACTGATACACGTTCCTCTCGTCCCTTTCAGATCTCACCACAGACTTCGGAAAGAAGAGGACGGACGGAACACAGAGAAGAACGCGTGACATCGAAAGACGACAAACACGCTCCAAAAACTAAAGTAAAACCTCAATTCTCCAAAAAGAAAGTAGCAGGTCTAAAAATAAGACATGCCGAGAATACTGAGATCACAACTCAAGAACGGAGAATGGGCTCAGACCATGCTGGACAGTGCAGCAGAAGTCACAATAGTTCGCCAGAACCTGAGGGAACTTCTGGAGATAGTGGACTTGAATGAGTACATCACAGTAGAGACTGTAGACACCAGGGTTAGTACTCCACAAAGGTTATTTGAAATAACACTCCGGATGGAGGGAGACAAACCTAGACAGGTGAAAGCACTTTTTGGGAAAGACTATCAAAGGGCTATGACATACTTCTAGCAGAAAAGGACTGGCCACCACAATTTGTCAGGGAGTGCCCACACGGCGAGGACATAATTATGCCTTCCTTCTCCAACCATATTCCAATTCACCTAAAATATACATATGCCAGGAAATGGGCAGTGGCCCAGGCCCCAGCATTATATAAAAATCGTGTAGGATGGGATGAGGATTCACCTCACCATAAAATACATCTGAAACATGAACCAACTGCACAACGGCAGAATCCTATTAAGCAAGAAGCTAAAAAACAGGTCAGGGAGATCTTAGATCAACTTGAATACCAAGGGGTGATTGAAACATGCACCTCCTCAATGAACAATCCTTTGTTTCCTGTCTCCAAATCAGACAAAACATATCGTCTAGTTTTGGACTACAGACACCTAAACACTTGTTCTAAAACTTTTGCAGTGCAAAATGCACATAGCACAGCATTAATGAATAACATTGTGCGTAAAAAATATAAAACAACATTAGACATCTCAAATGGTTTCTTTTGTCAAAACATAGCACCTGAAAGCAGGTACTTAACAGCATTCTCCATAATGGGGACCCAGCGTCACTTTTGTCGACTCCCACAAGGGTTCAAAAATAGCCCAGGTTTATTCTCAGCGAGGGTAATGGAGTTACTACAAATTTATGACAATGAGGCATTGTCCTATGTCGATGACATATATCTGACAGACGATGACCTAGTAAAACACTTGAACAGGGTGAGCACCATTATACTGGGATTCGCCTCTGAGGGTTACAAATTCAACTTTAAAAAGTCCAGAATTGCCCATCTCAATGTCCTATTTCTAGGATATGAGCTTTCAAGTGAAGGCAAGAGCTTGGCAGCTAACTTTTTAGAAAAGTGTGCGCTGCTCCAACCTCCAAAAACGCAAAAAAACTTACAATCCATCCTGGGTTTCTTAAATTTTGGAAGAACATACATTATAAACTATGCAGAAAGGGTTAAACCTCTCTACGCATTAATCAAACCTGATTTTTCAATCAAAAACTGGACACAGGAACACACAGAAATTTTGCGTTCACTCCAGGCTAACATGTTAGCAACAAATCACTTACAAACACGCATAAGTGAACGAAATTTGGTGATCCGAATAATTTCGGGTCAATGCGGATTCACCTACTTAACTTTCAATGAGGGTGAAAAAATACCAATAGCATATAAATCACACTTGTACACACAAGCGGAAATGCGCTTCAGTTCTACTGAAAAAATTCTAACAGCAGTTCAAACCGCTGTAGCAAAAGAAAGAGCCTTAGCCCAAGGGAAACGCATTATTATCGTAACCCCAGTACCTGCTTTAGAAGCGGTTACAAAAGCAAGCATTCCAAATGCTAAGGCATTGCATCCAAGATGGATACAATGGGTTAATTCTCTTGCTGCAACCAACAGATGTTGAATATGTTTTTGATCCAGATTTAAAAACACAAGCCTTCCTGCAGTACGAACATGAATGTCCCCTGCCTACTGAAATTCTGCCTCTCGATCAGTACGAATTCATAATTTACACTGACGGATCCTCACAACCCGCATTAGGGGGTAAGCAAGCTTACAGTGCAGCGTGTGCTATCGTTAAAGGTCGCATGCGAAATGGCATCTTCAGACCTATGGTCACTAAAACGCAGTCTCTAGGAGATTGTACAGCTCAGCGAGCTGAACTACAAGCATTCAAACTGGCACTTGAAAGTACAGATCGAGAATTCCCCACACTAATCGTGTGCGATTCCTTTTACTGTGTGCAGTCGTATAATGAATATATACAAAACTGGCTTGAAAATGGTTTCAAAGATGCGAAAGGTGGCACAATAAAGCACAAATTGCTTTGGGAACAAGTAGTTCAGTTGAAAAACGAACTACCAAGGGCTCACGTGATCCACACACTGAGTCATCAACGTGATGGCGTTCACGTTGCAGGGAATTCATTGGCTGACGAAGCCGCAAAGGGGGCTGTGCAAACGGCTTCCGTAGCTGAGATCACTCGTTCAAAAACAAAAATAGACGGTGAGATAATGTTGGCTGTCAATGCATCAAGCAAAGGCAGCAGTGCAGCGTTACCAAAAAAGTTTCCACTCAAGTACTCTTATGTAATTGATGCGAACAACGTTCCTTTTGCTCGAATCCCTGGATTGGGGGATAGGGTAATTCCAAACAAGGAACGCAGATTAGGACTAATCCTAGCAGCACACGAAGGGATAGCTTCTGCCCATGCAGGTGTTTCAGCAACAGTATCTTTACTCAAGCAAAGATATTGGTGGCCTGGCATTCGGAAACAAACTAAAGAACTATGTTTTAGAATGTGATATTTGCCAACAGATGAAAGTCTCAACAGTGAAACGTCCTGCGCAGACACCCCTGTTAATTTCAGACAAACCATTAGCTTGTGTTTACCTGGACCACTGCGGTCCCTTGCAAAGGGACGGTGACTATAAATATATCATGGTTGCAGTGGATTCATGCTCTTTATTCAGAGCCTGCATCATCTGACCAGGGTCCTGCGTTTAGCTCTCTGGATTACAAAGACGCCATGGCCAGTCTGGGCGTTGCATTGCGGTACTCCTCTCCATTCCATCCTGAGGGAAATTCGGTTGTGGAAAGGAAAAACCGGGACATAAAGCAGTCTATAACAGCTAGAGTATTAGGCTCGGGTGACGGGTGGGTCAAACACCTTAGTGGAGTTCAACGTGCACTTAATAACCTGCCAAGAAGTTCTCTAGGGGGGTCACTCCATATGAGGTCCTATTTGGGACAAGAATGTGGGTACCGGACTTAGAAAACGTAGGCACAGTGGTGGAAAATAAACCCTTTGATATCAAAGATCGTTTGGCTGTTTTACAGGACTTAAACAAATTAAGAACGAAACAAAGCAACGTATTCCTACAGTCAACCACCACTGAGGATCAACCGGCTGTCCCAGCAAGGCCTGTCTGGATTCCTAAAGTTGGGGATCTAGTCAGAGAAAAAATTGCGGACAAGAAGGAATTTGGACCTTCTTACAGACAACCAGTACCTGTCCTAGCAGTTCAAGGAACAAGAACAGTACTACTGCCGCCCCTTGCCGGAACAAAGGAGAAAAGATTTGTGTCCATCGACCTGATTAAACCACAGTATGTGGCCAATACTAAATAGTAGGCTTCGTGGACTCCGACCTAGTAGCAAACGCACTCCTCTCGCTACTATCCAAGAGGTTCATACTGAAAGACTGATAACAATCGAGAATTCAGCTGAAACAAATGAAGGACTATGCAACAACGCTATGGAACTCATCCCTCTTGAAGAACAAGTAACAGTTCGTCCAAATACACCTGTCTACACCAACGTAACAAGTGATGAACTGGTTCCAGTGATTTCAACAAATCCTGATGCAATTCCAACAATTGACAGAACTGCTTCTGGCTACTTCATTAACTTTGATACGTTCTCAGAAGATCCGAGTGAACCTGAAACGACGCCAGTGTCATTGAAATTCAAGCAGCAAATACAAGACTTTCTTCACTTTCTGAAAAAGACTTATTTGGTTTCTCCATGGATTGAACTCTGGATTACATCTGGACTTTTTGTTTTCCTGCTCTGGCTAGCTTTGGTAACAACTGTAAGCGTGCTTATAAGTGGCAGATACATCCATGTGAACACTGAAGGAAAAGACGTAAACGTACTTTTGAAACCTCATAAATCTTCCCATCGTGAAGCAAGAGACTTGTCATCAGTGAACATCACAGCTGTTCCTATACACGATGGTATAGTGTGGGACAAAACAGATTTTGATATATTCGGTCCAACGGAAGAATTGAACATTCCACATTTGTTTAAAATTTCACTAAGTGATCTAATCACGTCCAGTACCTATTCTAATGATTGGGACTTTGAGACTGTGACTGATATTATGTTTGACCTAGAAAAATCTGCTGCAGTTTCTAAAAATGAATATTTAGAGGGTTCATCAGACTATGAAGAACTGTATTGTTATAATCACTATGGTCATCATTTTTTGCATAAATCTGCATATCCAAGAAATGTGTTTATGTTTAACCAATGGGAACATTGTCCTACACCACCTAAAGGTAGTTCACAAACATTTGCCAGTAAATTTCCATATTTTTCAGGTTACAATACATCTGATCCAGAAATGTTTTACTATAAAAATGTAAACAAAACAGGACTGAAAATTATGTTAACAAATACAAAACAGATTTATTCTGCATTATTCAATGCCCAACTGTCTAGACAGGGTTTCGACTTTTGGAAAGACACAATAGACACAAAAACGTTGTGGGGTACTAAAGAATGGCAAGTACAGGGGATAGAAGCTTTATTCAGAGCCTGCATCATCCCTGAACAAATAATGTTTTTGAATGAAACTATCCAACAAACATCTTGTCTTGGATTAGCCAAGATCAAAGAGATGAACACACCTTCTGTACCAACTCCTGCAAAAAATAATGTAACACAAGCAGTGGTGACAGTCGACAATATACTACAACTCAACAGATCTAATCCTGATTGGAAAAAATGGTTGATCTGGCCCATAGACACGAATAACTGTCAGGAAAGATTCCTGAATAAAACTCAGGGCTTTACTATTCATAGGCCAGACCCAAGATACGTCCAAAGACAACATCCGGGGGTAGTAACAACATACAGTGTAGGGAAATGATGCCTCGATTGGCTGCATACATCTACACTACAGGATGTGAAACAACACTTATCCTTACTTGCAAAAGACGCAGATCTTAGGGATTTCTTGCTTGGACCAAGAAAACCGCGTCAAAAACGTTTCATATATGCCAGCATTTATGCTGCTTATAATGAAGCTTGGAAGGTGTCACAGATAGAGGCCGCAGAACGAATACGTGAACTTGATCATATTAATTTAGAGAAAACACTCTCTGTGGTCGACAATGGGTTAACAACTTTGTCCTCCAGAATATATTCATTGGACGGCATTGTATCCTCTGCTATCGACATTCTAGAACAAGATTTGGCGATGTTACAACAAGGCCAATCTCAAATACGTTCTATTATGTTATTAAGCTGGACGCTGCAATCATTGCGAGCGGGCTATGTGCCTTGGCGTTTCATCAACACAACGGCTCTGTTTGCAGAATACAATCTAACTGATAAACAGATCGAAATGGCACAGAGAGGAGCAAAGTATACAGTGCTGAGCATTGAAAAACTGGAAAAGTTACCATTCACAGTGGCAGAAAAACCAGCTACAGAATGGCTTATTCATGGCAAAATTACACTACCTGTGACTACTTTTCAGTTTCAGTATTGCCTCAGACAAATGCAAGCAGGCAAATATGAAAGGTTGGGTAAGGAATACATTAAGACATCTTGGGCTTTACCGTATACATATAGATGTTGGAGCGGGGATCGTGAAGTGTTTTTAAGCGGTAAAAACTGTAAACGTGCACTAAGCGGTTCACTAGTATGTCAGGACATTTCCTTGCACGGGGCTTGTAATGGTTCTGTGGCAAATTTGTCTTGCCATCAGCAGGGTACACCAGCTGCTGTGATTAATCCAACGTTCGGACAACTTTCTAATGGGAGTTACCTCATGTTGAATGATCAGAGTTGCTGTGGCATGCTGCCAGGCATCCCATATCTAGTAACGGTCAACTCCAGGGTCACTTGCTGTATGCAAGTATTGTTTGCCCCAATAGACACAGTCAGGGAGTCGCCTTTATGGCCTTCGCTGAACGTCTCTTTTATAAGATTTGATACTTTAAGCAGAATGAAAGCCATGCTTTTACAACAAACAGTGCCTCTGACCTCGGCCATAGAAACCTATGATCTGCAAATTGCAAGGACTTCGGCTGAGATACAGACTTTAATACGTACAAACTGCCCTATACATTTCGTGGAAATGATAGGACGAATTTTCAACATGTCTGATACAACAGGAATTGTACATGTATTTAAGGGCATCTGCTCGGGTCTGTTAGCACCTTTCCAGGCAATACTCGGAATCATCCCGAACTTTGCACATTCGGTGTTTGGTGGCATACCATTAATTCTAGCACTCGTTGCCGGAATTCTATTTCTCTTCCTGCTATTTCGCTATGGCCAGCCAATTCGCCGACATCACTCCGAGCGACATGGAGAAAGCTCTCCTTGAGCGAAAGTGCTGTGAGCAAATAGTACAGCTTTTGGGCATAAATCGTCTAAAGGGACCTTAATACCACATGGTTCCTGTCCTTTAGACCAATCTGGCAAGATTGCATCTTACCTGTTCTACGATGCCTGCTATGCGGTGTAGAATGCGTGTTGGACACCTGTCTAACATTTCCATCGGATGCGCCAACGGACGTCGATACTCTGCTGGACCAGATAACGGCCCATGCTATGTGTTGTCCCCAGCGGCTTCCTATCCTGATGACAGCATTCATTGAGATCTCACAGACGCTTCCGGCAGCTGCTGAGGTACGAGAAAGAACTACAGGCACACAGGTAACAACGGACGCGAACGTTGCAACAATTGAAAGCAATGCTTCACATCTCTGTGCAATTAACCTACTTCACGAGGTGTTCCAACTCACACCAACTACAGTGGATGATGTTTTGTCTATAGAAATAGATGATCTAATGTTTACACCAGACCCGTAAACTGACTCTGATTCAGCATACAGTGTTCCAGAAATACAGCAACAATTTGGCCTTCATTTTTCAAAAACTTGGAACTCTACCAAAATTGAACTTTTTTCCCATTTTTCGAACAAAAAAGGGTATTTCAATCGGCTTAAAAGTAGAACTAGCCTTATAGTACAGACTTGGCGGTCCTTCCAAAGACATTTAGTCATCTTATGTGTCTAAAAACAGTTCATTTAATTTTCATGACATAAAATTACTTTGATTTTTGAATAACTTATCGATCAATTTTTGTCAAATGTAAATATTACTGCTTATTTCATTTCAATTGCATTTATTTTCAATTTTGTACGCCTGTAATGAAAAGCAATGCTTCAAATGTACAGTACCTTTTGCATTCTAATAGGTTTTTTAAAGAAATGCCTTTTTTTTTAAATGGTTTTATGAAAAATTTTAGAACTATGCGGTACTCCGTTTTAATGTTTAGCATTCTTAATGTTTAGCATTTTTAATGTTTAGCATTTTAGTATTATCATACACACGAAAGAGGAGTGGGTGTTGTATTTCCTCTTAGGGTGTCCATAAAGGGCTTTCCAATATCCTGTCCTTATATAGGCACAATTCGCCCTGCCCTTATATAGGCATAGAATCCCAGGCCTTATTTAGGCATTAAACCGTGCACTCCAAATACAGGCATGGTCTCTGACATCCGTCCACCCTAACGTCACAACAAGTTCATGAAGAACAGACCCTTAGGCTGCGGGAGTTTCCCTAGTCCAGGACTATTGATTTCTTCAAGGACTCATATATTATGCATGAACCATTATTCCTTAGGGGTTCATTCATGACGTCTTTCGTTGTCCAATTCACGTCAATGCTAACATTCCTAAGGTACTCTCAGGTATAAATATACCTTCCCTAGCCCCTGTAAACCAGAGGAGACCTCGACTTCAGAGGAGCCCGTATCCCGGCCTGACGCACTGAGAAGACGCTGCCATTCCCTGCACGCAGAGAGCCCAGCTTCCAGCTTCAGCTTCCAGCTTCCAGTGATCTGACTTTCCTTGCGGGGTGTTGGAGTTCGAGTCTGGCAAAGAGATTCCAACCTCTCTCATTCTTCAGGTATGGAGCTGATAAGAACCTAGAGGGACTCTTGGCATACTAGGCATACTAGACTTAACATACTCTTAGTATACCATAGTAAGGAATACTTCACCTACTTCATACCTTGTCCTACACCTAGGTTAGGTTAGGTACACTGGGGTAGAACTAGCTTAGCACTGCATCGTATGAGTACTCGCATTTTTAGTCTGTGTTATTTATGTAACAGCATTTGTACTATAAAATAATGCTATCGCAGTATTATTTATTTCTACTGCACACCCTGTACATTATTTATCTCGCATACTGTCTTGTGATTGTAACAGCACATTATACTTACACCAGAAACAAGACTGTTCAATAAATCTTTTATTGAAAACGCCCGTCTATTATTTCTGTGTAACTCTGAGGAAAACTAAGCATGCACGACTGAGCTGAGTGAAATAGTTATCTAGTGTTTCCACGACTCTGGGACACGTTCTGATTCTAAAAGGAAAACATATTGGTCATGTTTTGCGGCTGCCAGAAACTACTCCCTTCTTGTTGTCAAGGAGTTTCTAGTGGCCTCTGAGCTAGCTGGCACAAGTAATTAAGTTTAATATACTCGATAGGGACATACCGACCTTAGTCCTATGTCAAACCTATAGGATATATTATTCCAATGCGCAGAGCCTATTAGGGAAATAGGAGCTACACTACAATGTGGGTGGGTCTAGTACCCGCGACAGGCAAGGGCCCAAAACCTATTGAGGCGACATCAAAATTTCCTATCACAAAACAACCTGGTTTTGCAAGGGGGGTCCCATGAGTTTTTGGCCCCGGGCTTGGCGGCCATCTAGGGAAACCTACCAAACCCACACATTTCTGAAAACTAGACACACGGGGGAGTCCAGCGAGGTATGGCTTGCATGGGTCCCCTAACGTTTTCCTACCCACAATCCCCTGCAAACCTCAAATTTAGCTGAAATAAATCACTTTTTTCTCAAATTTCTGTGTGGGAAAGTTCTGGAATCTACGTGGATCCACAAATTTCCTCCCACCCAGCGTTCCGCCAGGCCTGCCTATGAAAATGATACCCCACCCACGTGGGTGGGTCAAGTACCCGCGACAGGCAAGGGCCCAAAACCTATTGAGGCGACATCAAAATTACCATGGCGAAACAACCTGGTTTTGCAAGGGGGGTCCCATGAGTTTTTGGCCCCGGGCTCGACGGCCATCTAGGGAAACCTACCAAACCCACACATTTCTGGAAACTAGACACCCGGGGGAGTCCAGCGAGGTATGGCTTGCGTGGGTCCTCTAACGTTTTCCTACCCACAATCCTCTGCAAACCTCAAATTTAGCTGAAAAAATCACTTTTTTCTCAAATTTCTGTGTGGGAAAGTTCTGGAATCTACGTGGATCCACAAATTTCCTTCCACCCAGCGCTCCCCCAGGTCTCCCGATAAAAATAATACCCCACCCTCGTAGGTGGGTCAAGTACCCGTGACAGGCAAGGGCCCAAAACCTATTGAGGCGACATCAAAATTACCTATCACAAAACAACCTGGTTTTGCAAGGGGGGTCCTATGAGTTTTTGACCCCGGGCTCGGCGGCCATCTAGGGAAACCTACCAAACCCACACATTTCTGAAAATGAGACACCCAGGGGAGTCCAGTGAGGTATGGCTTGCGTGGGTCCCCTAACGTTTTCCTACCCAGAATCCCCTGCAAACCTCAAATTTAGCTGAAAAAATCACTTTTTTCTCAGATTTCTGTGTGGGAAAGTTCTGGAATCTACGTGGATCCACAAATTTCCTACCACCCAGTTTTTGCCCAGGTCTCCTGATAAAAATTGTACCTCACTCGCGTGGGTGGGTCAAGTACCCGCGACAGGCAAGGGCCCAAAACGTATTGAGGAGACATCAAAATTACCTATCACAAAACAACCTGGATTTGCAAAGGGGGTCATATAGATTTTTGGCCCCGGGCTCGGCGGCCATCTTGGGAAAATTCCAAACCCGCACATTTCTGAAAAGTAGACACCCAGGGGAGTCCAGCGAGATATGGCTTGCCAGGGTCCCCCAACATTTTCCTACCCAGAATCCCCTGCAAACCTCACATTTAGCTGAAAAAAATCACTTTTTTCTCAAATTTCTGTGTGGGAAAGTTCTGCAAATCTGCGTGGATCCACAAATTTCTTCCCACCCAGCATTCCTCCAAGTCTCCCGATAAAAATGGTACCTCACTTGTGTGGGTAGGCAAAGTGGCTGAAACAGGAAATGGCCCAAATCGTATTGTGGAGACTTCAAAATTACCTATAACAAAACTACCTGGTTTTGGGGGGGCACCTGGTTTTTTGGCCCCGGGCTTGCCGCCATCTAGGGAAACCTACCACACCCACATGTTTCTGAAAACTAGACACCCTGGGGAGTCCAATGAGGTATGGCTTGCATGGATCCCCAACGTTTCCCTACCCAGAATCCCTGCAAACCTCAAGTTTAGCTGAAAAAAACATATTTTCCATATATTTTGCGTGGAATCACCATGCTGGCACAAATGTCCTACCACCCAGCGTTTCCCTTGTTCTCCCGAGTTAAATGATACCTCACTTGTGTGGGTGTCCAAAGCAGAACTGGCTAAAAACGTATTTTTAAAAAAATGTAGCGCTTAGAATTCTTGGTGCTATACTGTAAATCCCTATGTTTTGGGCTCTTCCTAGTCACAGGCCTTTGGCCCACCCACACAAGTGAGGTATCATTTTACTCAGGAGAACAAGGGGAACGCTGGGTGGTAGGACATTTGTGCTGGCATGGTGATCCCACGCAAAAATATATGGAAGAAGTGATTTTTTCAGCTAAATTTGAGGTTTGGAGGGGATTCTAGGTAGGAAAACGTTGGGGGACCCACGCAAGCCATACATCGCTGGACTCCCCCGGGTGTCTAGTTTTCAGAAATGTTTGGGTTTGGTAGTTTCCCAAGATGGCCACCGAGCCTGGGGACAAAAAACCAGGTTGTTTTGTGATAGGGCATTTTGATGTTGCCTCAATAGGTTTTGGGCCCTTGCATGTCGCAGGTACTTGACCCACCCACGCGAGTGAGGTATCATTTTTATTGGGAGACCTGGGGAACGCTGGGTGGGAAGAAATTTGTGGATCCACATAGATTCCAGAACTTTCCCACACAGAAATTTGAGAAAAAGTGATTTTTCAGCTAAATTTGAGGTTTGCAGGGGATTCTGGGTAGGAAAACCTTAGGGGACCCACGCAAGCCATACCTCGCTGGACTCCCCAGTGTCTAGTTTTCAGAAATGTGTGGGTTTGGTAGGTTTCCCTAGATGGCCGCCGAGCCCGAGTCAAAACTCATGGGACACCCCTTTCAAAACCAGGTTGTTTCGTCATAGGTAATTTTGATGTCGCCTCAGTAGGTTTTGGGCCCTTGCCTGTCGTGGGTACTTGACCCACCCACGCGAGTGAGGTATCATTTTTATCGGGAGACCTGGGAAACGCTGGGTGGGAGGTAATTTGTGGATCCATGTAGATTCCAGAACTTTCCACACAGAAATTTGAGAAAAAGTGATTTTTTCAGCTAAATTTGAGGTTTGCAGGGATTCTGGGTAGGAAAACGTGAGGGGACCACGCAAGCCATACTCTCTGGACTCCCTGGTGTCTAGTTTTCAGAAATGTGTGGGTTTGGTAGGTTTCCTAGATGGCCGCCGAGCCCGAGGCCAAAAATCATGGGACCCCTTGCAAAACCAGGTTGTTTTGTGATAGGTAATTTTGATGTCGCCTCAATAGGTTTTGGGCCATTGCCTGTCGCGGGTACTTGGCCCACCCACGTGAGTGAGGTATCATTTTTATCGGGAGACCTTGGGGAACACTGGGTGGGAAGAAATTTGTGGATCCACGTAGATTTCAGAACTTTCCAACACAGAAATTTCAGAAAAAGTGATTTTTTTCAGCTAAATTTGAGGTTTGCAGGGGATTCTGGGTAGGAAAGCTTTAGGGTACTCACGCAAGCCAAACCTCGCGGGACTCCCCAGGGTGTCTAGTTTCCAGAAATGTGTCGGTTTGGTAGGTTTCCCTTGAAGTCGCCTCAATAGGTTTTGGGCCCTTGCCTGTCACGGGTCCTTGACCCACCCACGCAAGTGAGGTACCATTTTTCTCGGAAGACTTTGGGGAAAGCGGGGTGAGTGGAAATTTGTGGATCCATGCAGATTCCAGAACTTTTCACCACAGAAATGTGAGGAAAATGTGCTTTTTTGACAATTTTTTAGGTTTGCAAGGGATTTTGGGTAACAGAACTTGGTGAGAGGCAGTCAAGTCACCCCATCCTGTATTTCCCAGGGTGTCTAGTTTCTAAAAATATATAGGTTTGCTAGGTTTCCCTAGGTGCCGGCAGAGCTAGGGTTCAAAATCTACAGCTAGGCACTTTGCCAAAAAAGGGTCATTTTTCACTGTGAAATTGTGATGTGTCCACGTTGCGTTTTGCGCCGTTTCCTGTCGCGGGCACTAGGCCTACCCACACAAGTGAGATACCATTTTTCTCGGAAGACTTTGGGGGACGCGGGGTGGATGGAAATTTGTGGATCCACGCAGATTCCAGAACTTTCCACCACAGAAATGTGAGGAAAATGTGTTTTTTTGGACAATTTTTTAGGTTTGCAAGGATTCTGGGTAACAGAACCTGGTGAGAGGCAGTCAAGTCACCCCACCCTGTATTCCCTTGGGTGTCTAGTTTTCAAAAATGTATAGGTTTGCTAGTTTTCCCTAGGTGCCGGCAGTGCTAGGGTTCAAAAACTACAGCTAGGCACTTTGCCAAAAAAGGGTCATTTTTCACTGTGAAATTATGGTGTGTCCATGTTGCGTTTTGCGCCGTTTCCTGTCGCGGGCACTAGGCCTACCCACACAAGTGAGGTACCGTTTTTCTCGGAAGACTCTGGGGAATGCGGGGTGGGTGGAAATTTGTGGATCCACGCAGTTCCAGAACTTTTCACCACAGAAATTTGAGGAAAATTTGTTTTTTTGGGACAATTTTTTAGGTTTGCAAGGGATTCTGGGTAACAGTACCTGGTGAGAGGCAGTCAAGTCACCCCATCCTGGATTCCCCTGGGTGTCTAGTTTTAAAAAATGTATATGTTTGCTAGGTTTCCCTAGGTGCCGGCAGAGCTAGGGTTCAAAAACTACAGCTACGCACTTTGCCAAAAAAGGGTCATTTTTCACTGTGAAATTGTGGTGTGTCCACGTTGCGTTTTGCACCGTTTCCTGTCACGGGCACTAGACCTACCCACACAAGTGAGGTAATGTTTTTCTCGGAAGACTCTGGGGAACGCGGGGTGGGTAGAAATTTGTGGATCCACGCAGATTCCAGAACTTTCCACCACAGAAATTTGAGGAAAATGTGTTTTTTTGGACAATTGTTTAGGTTTGCAAGGGATTCTGGGTAACAGAACCTGGTGAGAGGCAGTCAAGTCACCCCATCTTGGATTCCCCTGGGTGTCTAGTTTTCAAAAATGTATAGGTTTGCCAGGTTTCCCTAGGTGCCGGCAGAGCTAGGGTTCAAAAACTACAGCTAGGCACTTTGCCAAAAAAGGGTCATTTTTCACTGTGAAATTATGGTGTGTCCATGTTGCGTTTTGCGCCGTTTCCTGTCGCGGGCACTAGGCCTACCCACACAAGTGAGGTACCATTTTTCTCGGAAAACTTTGGGGAACGCGGGGTGGGTGAAAATTTGTGGATCCACGCAGATTCCAGAACTTTCCACCACAGAAATGTGAGGAAAATGTGTTTTTTGTGACAATGTTTTAGGTTTGGAAGGGATTCTGGGTAACAGACCCTGGTGAGAGCCAGTCAAGTCACCCCATCCTGGATTCCCCTGGGGGTCTAGTTTACAAAAATGTATAGGTTTGCTGGGTTTCCCTAGGTGCCGGCAGAGCTAAGGTTCAAAAACTACAGCTAGGCACTTTGCCAAAAAAAGGGTCATTTTCCACTGTGAAATTGTGGTGTGTGCACGTTGCGGTTTGCGCCGTTTCCTGTTGCGGGCACTAGGCCTACCCACACAAGTGAGGTACTGTTTTTCTCAGAAGACTTTGGGGAACGCGGGGTGGGTGGAAATTTGTGGATCCATGCAGATTCCAAAACTTTCCACCACAGAAATGTGAGGAAAATGTGTTTTTTTTGTCACTTTTTTTGGTTTGCAAGGGACTCTGGGTAACAGAACCTGGTGAGAGCCAGTCAAGTCACCCCATCCTGGATTCCCCTGGGTGTCTAGTTTTCAAAAATGTATAGGTTTGCTATATTTCCCTAGGTGCCGGCAGAGCTAGGGTTCAGAAACTACAGCTAGGCACTTTGCAAAAATAGGGTAATTTTCCATTGTGAAATTGTGGTGTGTTCATGTTGCGTTTTAAGCCGTTTCCTATCGTTGGCACTATGCCTATCCACACAAGTGAGGTACCATTTTTATTGGGAGACTTAGGGTAATTCAGATTTCTAAAGCAAATGTTATTACCTATTGACTTTCGATGCATTTCTGCCTTCCAAATGAAAGACAATGTGTAAAAATGAAGTCATTTTGAAAAATGACCGATAATTCTCATGCTAGTATGAGTATTCCCAATTTTGGAAATGTGCAAATATCTACTGTTTCTAAACTCTATATCTTGTTCCCATTTCAGAAATACATAGGTGTCTTTCATACCGATTTTTCCATGTATACATTTTCCCAGAATAATTGCTATATACCCGGTACATAATAAAAAACAATTGCAAGTTGCTGCTCAGTTTTTGGCTCTGGGTTTATCGGGTTCTTGGTCAACCTACAAGTCCTATATATCCCCACAACCAATAAGGTCCAGCGGATGTAACGGTATATTGCTTTCAAAGAGTTGTCATAATTAGAAGAAGTTACAGGTGAAAACGTTGACACAAAAGGCTGTTTTTTTCAACTAATTTTCAATTTTTCCTATATTTAACTGTTAGTTTCTATAAAGAAACCTTGAAGGATCTACACAAATGACCCCTTGCTGAATTCAGAATTTTGTCTACATTTCAAAAATGTATAGATTTCCAGGATCCATTATTGCTTTTATACCCATTTCTACCATTAACTGGAAGGAGGTTGAAAGCACAAAAAATAGCAAAAATAGACTATGTCCCAGAAAAATGCCAAAACTGTGTAAAAAACTTTGGTTTTCTGACAAAAGTTTGTAATTCCCTAAAAGCTGAGAAAATGGTGATTTCAGCCCCACAAACCCTTTTTTGATACCATTTGCAGGGAAAAAAACAGACGCTTTCATTTGCAGCAGTTTTTTCCCATTTTTCCCCAAAAAACCAACATTTTGCTGTATTTTGTCTAATTTCTGGGTCCCCTCCAGGGGAATCCACAAATCCTGGGTACCTTTAGAATCCCCATGATGTTGGAAGAAAAGGACGCAAATTTGGCGTGGATACCTTATGTGGTCAAAAGGTTACAGGGGCCTAAGCGCGAACTCCCCCAAATAGCCAAAAAAAGGCTTAGCACAGGGGGGGAAAAGGCCTAGCAGCGAAGGGGTTAATGAGATGCTTTGGGTGGAAACTTTTCACATGAAGCGTTGAGTTTCCTGCAGTGATTTTACGATGTAATGTTGTTTCCAGTTTGTGTTGTGCTTTATAAACTGTTACATCTAGAAAATCCACAGAATATTCATCAATGTGGGCAGTGAATTCTTAGTTAAATTAATTTACATTAATTGTTTTTACAAAGCTACTCGCGCTTTCTATATTGCCATGCCACACTACAAAAATATCGTCAATGAACCTCATCCATTGTACAACATGCCTCTCAATCAAGTCAGAGTGTTCCTCTGTGATTTCGTATGAGTGAGATGTCAGTCTAACTATAACGTCTAGTAACCTTTGTTTTTTCAGTGAATATATATATATGTACAGGTTTCAGGGACGTTATAGTTAGTTGGACATTTCACTCATACTAAACCAGAGAAATTCGGCTGTTATAGTTAGTTCAGCTAACTATAACTCACACCCCCGCAACGCACTGCTGATGACGTCAAATATTGCATCATTCATGACATGGTCAGTGACATCACTGATGACATCACTGATGACATCTCAAATGACATCACTGATGACATCATCCACGTGATAATCTGATGCACCTCCTCACACCCTAATATAACCTTTGATACACCTACTCTAAAATACAGACTACCATTTTCAAAACCATAGACACACCAATACCAGTTACTACATACCGACTCACTGATTCCTAAGTCTACACACACATCCACTCATTCACCATACAGTCACTCATACAGGAGCCACCCCCACACTTTTTTAAATTCAATTTAAGCCCCGGGGAGGTGGTGGTCCCCGGGGCTTGGTGAGGCCCGCGAGGCCCCCCTCCACCCATATTAATGAATGCCCCAGGGAGGTGGCGGTCCCTGGGGCAGTATGGGGGGGCAGGAGCCCCCCATACATTTTATTAGAAGCCCCGAGGAGGTGGCGGTCCCCGGGCTGTGGGGGGCTGCGCGTGCCCCCCGCACATAATGAATAAAGCCCTGGGGAGGTGGCAGTCCCCGTGCTGCGGGGGCCCCCGCTAATCATTTGGACATTGCCCCCGGGACCTGGCCCACCCGGGGGCTTATACAAAATGAAGCGCGGGAGTCCGCGCTTCTCTCTTTTTTTTTTTTTTTCTCGGATGGATTCGCACACCCACCGCGAATTCAGCCGTATAAAAAAAAATGATTTTTTTGCACCTGGAGGTCCTTGTGGGACCCCCTGACCAGGCCAAGGGGGTCAGGGTCTTTCTACCCTGCCCCCTTTTCTTATTTTTCAACCTTTTTTCCCACTGTTTTCTTGTGACTCGGTCACAAGATGGCTGCCAACACTTCCTGGTTTGGAGTGTTGGCAGCCAATCAGAAGTCACCTCGTGCTCGGGAGGAGTCGCGACTCCTCCTCGGTGCTCAGATATCGATATTTTTCTTTTTTTAATTTCTCAGCAACTACTGAACGGATTTACACCATTTAAAAAAAAGGTCGCTTTCTGAACCAAAGACTACCTTTTTGCCAAATTTGGTGTATTTCCGTTCAGCACTTCGGGCTGTAGCCTGTTTCAATTTTTCCTATGGAAATTAACATGGGGAAAACGTGTTTTGGGACCCCCATTTTTTCTCAGCCCCCGCTTGATGAATCACCCGGAAACTTTCAGGACAGGACCTGACCCACGTGAATCTTTTTTCTGGAAAATTTCGCAAAATTCGATAAACGGCGTTAAAGATATTGGCAAAAGAAAAAACACTTTTTGAATAGAAACACGGTCCAAACTATAACTACCTACTGGCGACTGCCAGTAGGTATATATATATATATATATATATATATATATATATATATATATATATATATATATAGTTATAGATAGGACCATGTTTCCATAGGAAAAGTGTTTATGAGTTTGAGGAATCCTCGTGAAATTTTCCCAAAACTTTGCTCCAGTGATTCTTGTCACAAGTTTTGGGGGATTTGTAAAGTGGATTCCATTTGGCATGAGTTCGGACGAGGCTTTATCTGTACATTTGTAAATGCAATTTCTCTGTACATCTGTAACTGCAATTTCTCTCTCTCTTTCTCTAATTACCCCCGGGTTTTAGAATAGTGCACTTACATTTCATTTTGGTCACATGTATATAATGCACCATTTAGGTTTCTTTTGGGAACATTTCTTCTGTGGGTTAGGGTGCCTGTATTACATAAGATGTATACACATAGGCGACGTCGTCCTAAGCCCACTTGGGCTGTACTCAGCTGTTTTCAATACACGCATTAATTAGGCCCACTGAGGCCTGACACCATGCCATCACAGCGTGTGCATAAGACACAATAATACCATCTTAGAATTGTGTATCCATCACTGTCCTGCCCAGCAATATATACAAAGTACATTTTGTATATAGGCAGCATGTAGGGATTTACCTATATATTTTCTAAACATTATAATGTTTTGGACAGTCTGATCGCCTACTAAACCAATATGAGCACTATCATGGCATACGCACTATTGCATCACCCACACTAGACCTCTCTTTATGTATATATATCACATACATATAGAGGTAGACTGATGTTAAGTCTTTCTTTCTCAGTGCATGATAACAATTGTTATGTCACTTCGTTTATCAATTTTTCTTTGCACTCACTGAGAAGTATGTTATATTATTTTATATCACTGTCATTTAATTTTGTTTTTACCTAAAGGACGCTAAACTTCTATGTCTACACTAACCCACGGTTGCTGTGACAACCCTGAGTAGTGACTGTGCATATATGGATTGCTTTTCATGGCGCCCGACATTGTGAGCAAGGCGGTCCGCCACCGAAATGCGTCAAGGTTTTTGTTTTGATTAAAACTTCAGTGTCACACTTCCACAGAGTTTTTGGATGTTGCAACAGGATTGGTTTCATATATATATACATATATATATATATATATATATATATATATGTATATATATATATATATATTCCAACAAATGTTCGTTCGTAATAAAGAAACAACAAACACGCCAGAGCCCTTCGTTCTGCTGCACTCGTGATTTTATTGGCAAGTTACCCTACGCGTTTCGGAGCAGCGCTCCTTGCTCACGTGACCCGTGAGCAAGGAGCGCTGCTCCGAAATGCGTAGGGTAACTTGCCAATAAAATCACGAGTGCAGCAGAACGAAGGGCTCTGGCGTGTTTGTTGTTTCTTATTACTGAACGAACATTTGTTGGAATACTGGGGCTCGCAACCCCGCCTCAGCCCGCTGTCAGGAAGTGGCTCGGGTCTTTTGCGAACTGATGACTTGGATATATATATATATATATATATATAGCTATAGATAGGACCATGTTTCCATAGGAAAAGTGTTTATGACTTGCATATAGCTTTGGCACCGTTTGAGGAATCCTCATGAACTTTTCCCAAAACTTTGCCCCAGTGATTATTGTTGCACATGGAAAGTTTTGGGGGATTTGTAAAGTGGGTGCTGAGAAAAATGAGGTTGAAAAAAGGGTGTGTTTGGAATGTAAATTCCCATTGGAACCTGTCAGCATGACTACAGCCCGAACCACTGAATTGAACTACACCAACTTTGGCAGAAAGGTAGGTGTTGTTATGCATGGCCCCTGTGGACTGCCACCCCCAGGACAGGTTCCAGCAATGTCCCGGGGTGTTCACCCCCGGGACATTGTAGTTTGTTATGGCTTGGCCATAGCAAACAGTGCTCCATTTTCAGCAAGCGAGAGCATTTTGTTTTTGCTTGCTTGAAGTGGAGCACACTTTGCTTTTACACACAGGGAGCTGCATGTTAGCAACTCCCTATGTGTAAAAGCAAAGTTGGCTCCCACAGGAGGTGGGGCGCCAGCAAGGACTCTAGGGGCCTTCAGGATCCCCCCACGGTCCCCAACTTGAGAAACTTTGTGCCCTGGGTGGGACCAGGTCACCTAGTACTGAGGCCAGGCCCTGTTGAGTTGGGGTCCCCGGGGCCAAAAGTTGCCCAGGGAAGGGGGGCTACGCAGCCCCCTTCCCTAAAAATGAAAAAGCCAGGCAACTCGCTGGAGGCCATGCCATGCCCCCTTTCTCCTCCACTTTGCAAATGCACCTTCTGGGGCTCTGCTGGTTGGGTGGCCTTAGTACTAATGTGGAGGTGTGTTTGTAGAGTGGTAGAGAAAGGGGGCATGACGACCTCTCAGCAATACAGCTGTGTGGGTCTTATTGGAGGTTACAGGAGGGGTAATTGGCCCAAGGGACCCTCTGGAGGCAAGGGGACTTCATTCCCCAACCAGCAGTGTGCCAGGGGATACTTTGCAGAGTGGTGGAGAAAGCGGATATGGCCTCCAAAGACCTCTCAGCAAACCCGCTGTGTGGGCCTTACTGGAGGTTATAGGAGTTGTAGTTGGCCCCCAATGACCCTCTGGAGCCAAGGCGATTTCATCCCCCAACCAGCAGTGCACCAGGAGACACGTTGGCAGAGTGGTGGAGAAAAGGGGCGTGGCCTCCGAAGACCTCTCAGCAGTCCCACTGTGTAGGCCTTACTGGAGGTAACAGGAGGGCCCAAATTCTGCAAACTCTGTGAGCAGTGTGGAATTTTATGCCCAGCCCTAGTTGCCATTCACAGACCCATTCAGAGACTCATGCACCCACTCCCAGTTCCACTCAGAGACTCACACACCCACTCCCAGACCCACTCAGACACTAACGGGCCTACTCAAAGACCCACATTGAGACTCACACAACCACTCACAGACCCACTCAGGCATTTACATATCCACTCACTCACCCACTCAGAGACTCACACACCCACTAACCTAGCTATACAGCCACTCCAACACCCACTCTCAAAGGTTACAGCTTACAGTCAGGAAATAAAATTTAAAAATCTGTAGAAATTTACTGAAAAATACAAAGGTTACAGGGACATTATAGTTAGGCTCACATATCACTTGTACAAAACCAGAGAAATTCAGTAGTTCTAGTTACCTAACCTAACTATAACTTACTCACCAGCAATGCAGTGCTTATGACCTTGCATATTACATTACTCATGACAAGGTCAGTGACATCACTAATGATACCTCAACCGCCCAACCCCCAGGGCTGGCCTGGCCTGCAGCACCACAGTGACACCGTTGTATGTGAAGATGCCCGAACAGTCCTGGGTGAGCACCTGGTGTAAGAGGAGCTGGTAGGAAAGTGGCACTTTTCTCCTTACACGGACTTATTTGACCTTCTAACTCGTACTGTTGAAGCTGAGTGTACAGGGGCAACCTTTTCTGTTATGCGGTCTTCGGCTGTGTGTCGCCTAGTGAAATCCCAGACAGCTGTATGCTTACTGACTTTATTGTAGCATTGAGTGGCCCCTGCAATAGTCATAGCCTGGGACAAAATGGGGAAACTTAAGTGTGTCACATTGCCCATGAAGGCCGCTGCAGGTACTGTAGTTACTATGGATTTTGTTTTGCAAAGGGCGGCTGGGGTCCTTGATAAAGAGATTGAGCTGGTGACCCAGCATCTTTCTCGTTCCCCCTCAATCGTCTTCTCTCTAGTCCCTCCAGAGAGTTGATGATTCCTGAATCTGCTCCAGGATCGCCCTTCCGCAAAACCTGTCTAGTTCTGTGGCTGGCCAACCTATACCCCTTTACCCCAAAAAAGACCATCTGTGCCTCTGTTGCCAAGCCTCTACTCCCCCAGGTGCAGGTCAGTGGCAGTTCTGTTAAGTCACCAGTCGCCTTTTCCTCAATTCCGTTCAGTGGGGTCAGAGGCGGAACAGTGGCTGGTTCTGGTGCAAAAAGAAAATGTTCCGTGACTGGGGGAAAGCCAAGAGGCCGAGAGCGGAGGGCATGCAGTATAAAACACACCACAAGCAAGCCTTTGTGAAGGCGAATATGGAGGCCGCGTTGGAATCTTTTTTAGGCTCCCTACGGACTGTATTGGACTCAAAATTAGAACCACTCATGCATCGCCTTACCTCTATAGAATTGGGACTTTTGAATCTCAATCAGGGTATTCCATCAAGGGAGCAGGCGCCCCATGTGGAATCCTATGTATTTTCTGGCTCTGCCAGCACTGAGGCCCCAAACCTGGATGATCAATGCATAAGGCACAGGGAGCAGCCACTTCCGCAAAATCCTTTAACTTCCTGTTACCATCCAGCCTCCAGGGCACTCACAGCTCCCCTGCCCCCACGCAATCATGCAGCACCATTCGTAGGGCCAGAAGGAGGAGTCCTTACCCTGAAGCAATCTAACTCAAGAAACGTCAACGTGGGGGTAACTACTAAAGTGGGGGAGGGGAGCCCAAAACCGAACCTAGTAACTTTACACCTCCCACCAGAATTGACACCGTATGTTGTGGTCTTGGGGAACGTACCAGCGCACTCACCGGGTGTCACGGAAAATTACTCTCAGTTGGAGAATAAAGTCATGCATAGGTTGACCCGTAACACTACCTTGGGCCTAAGGGTGGGAAAATTTATCAACATGGTGCACAGGGTCAACTGGGTAGGAATGTCTAAGAAGACTTTTAAAGGAGACTGTGTCATCATTAACTTTAACAGACTGCATGTTGCAGAAAGAATCCTAGTTTCAATAACTCCTTCACCCCCTTTGGCCCTCACTCGACTATCATGGCCCTTCCTCTGGGTTTCTTTTTCAAACCTGTGCCCACCGGCTGGAGCAACACGAACTATACTCAGCAGGTCCAGCATAAAGGGCAGTTGGCCGCTTCCCCCTCTTAACACTTTCTAACAGCTTTGCACCTCTGGGTTCCATGGACGCCTGTGATTGACTGCGTGGGGCAGCCCCTGTGGAATTGGGTATATCAAATAACAAGCACGGTCGCTCCGGGCAAGGCCACAGCACTTTGGATGGAAAGGATTGTAATGTTATTTCTTGGAACATCGCTGGGCTGGCAAACAAGTTCTTAGATCCTGCTTGGATTTTAGTCCTAGAAAAGTTTAATGTGAGAATAGTTTCCCCCTGGAGGGTTACAAGTCCTTTTTTGTACCTGCCATTCCCTCAAGGTCAGGAAGACCAAAGGGGGGTCTAGTGATTTATGTTTCCCTAGCTGTAGAATGTAGCCCACAGATAATCCCTGTTTGCAATCACTGTTGTTGAGTAATGGGTTCTGTTAAATGGGCCTTTTAAATTTTTATAATGCTACTTCTTCTTTTCCGGATGCTTGCAACATATTCCTGCTTGGCTCTTTTTTAAAGAATGAGTTCACCTCAGGCTATAATAATTTAATGATTATTGGAGATTTTAATATCCTTTTATGTGGGGATCCAAGGACAACCAGCCTTATCGACATGGGTTGTCCACAACTGAAGGGTATTCACTTTGAGCACACCCCCCAGGGAGACTCCCTTAATGCCCTAGTAAATTAATTTGATTGAACTTCGGCTATGTGTAAATTGGAACCTTGCAGGAAGGATCCTAACCCCTCTTTTTTGGAGGAGGGGAAGTGGTTCTGTATTGATTTTATTCTCATGTCAACCCCTCTATTTTATCTGATCTTGGATTTTTCTATTGAGGCCAGCATATATAGCGATCACAACTCGCTATGTGCTTTAATTAGTGGGCAGGGAAGAGGGGGTCACTGAAAGTTACAGATGGGGGAAGAAGGCTAAAATGGGCTCAGATAATCCCAGAGTCCTTTCATGAATCCCTATCTGCCTTGTGCCAGAAAGAGCTAGCCATCTGTATTGCCCCTCTGGCGGATCCATGGGACATCATAGAGGCCTTTAATGTAATCTTTTATACAATAACAGACCTTCTTAGTGCCCCAGCTCGGCGACCTTCTATCTTGGCCCCTGGATGGTTTGATTCTAACTACTCTCGCACATCTAAGAAACTGAATGAAGCCCTAGGCCAGAGCCCGAGAGACACTGCCCTAATTAAGATCTATCGTAGGTCCTATAAAGCAGAATTAGCAAGATGAAAGGCTGCGCTGAAGGAGAAAGCATGGAGGGAGCTAATTCAAGCAAGCACTTTAAAGAGTAGCTCGAAGTTCTGGAGTATCATAAATAGCCCCTTCATAGCTGTAGATGCGGGAAAGGCCTTGGGTGCCCATATAACGGAGGACTAATTGGTGTTCCACTTTGAGGAGATGTTTCAGTGCCCCCCTGAAAGAATTACAGCTTCTGGATTGGGTGAAGGAAAATCTGCTTTGGTTTTTTCAACTGAAGAAGTTAGGAAGGGCATCACTTAGCTGTCCAGTAATAAAGCGCCAGGACCAGATGATATTCCACCTGATCTTTCCAAATCTGACTTGAACTTGTGGGTACCAGCCCTTGCAGCCATTATTAACGCCGCGGTAAGGACTGGTCCCCCTGGTTTCTGAGCCATATCTGCCATAGTCCCAGTATTTAAAAAGGGAAATAGAGACAGTACTCATTGCTACAGACCAATCTCCCTGTTGGACTTGGTGGTCAAAGTGGTAGGATGCATTTATTAGACAGGCTGACCTGCTGGGCATAAGAAAATTACATTTTAGCCGATGCCCGGTATGGCTTTCGTCCAGGACGGTCGACCGTTGACCAATGTTTAAACTTATTTATGGTCCTTAACAAGTACACAGTTGCCCACCCTGGCACCATCCATCTGGCCTTTATGGACCTGTCTTCCGCGTTTGATTATGTAAATAGATCAAAGCTCTGGCAGACCATGTTGTCCATCGGGGAGGATGGTGATATTGTCCATTTTCTGCAGGATCTCCATAGAGATACAATGGCCGAGGTTCGATACACCCAAGATTTGAAGGTTACCCGTCAGTTTTCTATAAAACGAGGAGTTCGACAAGGGTGTATCTTGGCCCCTTTTTTGTTTAACGTATATATTAACAATTTAGAGAAGGGTTAAGCAGAGTCTAAGGTGGATTATCCCCTGGTGGGCAAACGTGGTCTGCCTGTTTTACTGTACGCAGATGGCACGGTCCTTATTGCCCGGACCGCAAGAGGTTTGCAAACTTTACTTAATGAATTTGCATCATTTATGGAAGAACCAGACCTGCTGATAAACAAATCGAAATCTTATGTGATGCAGGTGGGACCTTGTACAAGAAAGCACTACTGCTTCCAGGTTGGATCCATTCAGGACTTGCGTACAGATGTTTTTTCCTACCTGGGGGTCCTGTTAGATGATAAGATGAAATGGGGGTCATTAAATCAGAGAAAGAAGGGATATTTAATATGGGCCAATGCAGCCATCTTTAACTTTGCCTCAAGATTAGGAAGGAGACCGTTCGGGGCTCTCCTGCAGATATACCAGGCAAAGTGCATCACCAAAGTTTCCTATGGTAGTGAAATCTGGGAATATACTGCCCATGAGGAATTACAAGTGGTTGAAAATGGCTTTTTAAAACTTCTTCTATGTGTGCCCTATGGAACCTCAACCCTAGCAGTACAAGAAGAGCTGGGTGTGTCTTACCTCTCTGACCCGTTGGCCTTTCACCCTCTGTTTTTGTGATTAAACACCTGGCTGAGTCAGGGAATAACATTGAATAAATTGATCCTGAAGGATTGCATGGCCCTTGACCATGCCCACCACATCCCCTGGCTCAATTATATAAAGGGATGCTTCTCGAGCCTGGGAAGAGCTGACCTATTTTCCAACCCAGAAACGGTGAATAAGAATGACCTGGGGTGGGAAAGGGTGTCCTTTTTTAAACAGAGGGCCTTAGATAGGGAAGAACGGGAGCTAACAAAGCCTAGCGTATGCAGATTTGTCATCCTGAAAACAGTGCAAACCACTGAACCATATCTTTTAAGGTTTAAAAGTAATTACAATTGTTTTTTATTGATTAGGTTTCGTTTTGATCTCTTTCATCTCCTGCTGGTGCAACCAAGTGGGTGTAGTAGGGGTCAAAGCCTCGCGTCCTGTGGCTGCAACGGTAAGTCTCCACAGGACATGCTCCATTTTATAATGTTTTGTAGTAATTTTGAGGTACCCCGGAAGACTTTTATTATTCCCATTTTGAAAAAGCTCAAGTTCAGGCAGGTGCTTTACTTTTTACAAATGTTATCTGGCAACACCGTTTTTACCTCCTTAACTTTTTTAAGTCAGCTGTTAGGCTCAGAGCTAGTTGTGATTAGCTGTTAGAGGTACACAAGGGATGGTCAAGATGTGACCCTAAATGTATTGTAATGTTGCACTGAGTACCTGTAGGGATCTTCTCTCTTTTTATATATTTTTTCATGTATATCACTTAATGTTATTTAGTAGATTCTTTCCTCGAGAGACTTTTTTCTTGTACATATTGTTTTACTTGTTTTACCTGACTTTTATGATTTTATGCAAAAAAACGACTAAATGGATCTGAAGATGATGATGATGATCCCTCAAATGACAACGGGCAGGGAAACAGATGAAATATCCACTCCCAGCAAGTGGGAGCAATTTGACAACTCCCGCTTACTAGTAGTGGTGGTATGGTTTCTCTTGCTTGATGGGAGTTGTCAGTTCCCACCTATTGAGAGCAAACTGCTCTGCCCTTGTGTGGGCAATATAAACAATAAAAAACGTTTTTTACTCACAGCGGGGTCCCTATTCTTACCTTGCCTCCTGTTCTTTATTGTTAATATTTTTTGTGGGACTCTGCTGAAGCCAAGTCCCAAGATGGCTGCCAACACTTCCTGGTTGAATTGTTTGCAGCCAAACTGAGCTAACTATAACTTACACCCCGCAATGCACTTAGTAGTGCATAATATAAAATTAATGTGAAACTAATACAGTGCAATGTAGGTGCTCTCCATATGCCCCTACTATGTACTACCATGTCTCTAATGGATTTGGGTGTTTTGTATGTGATTGCAGAATATTCCCCAATGTCTTTCCTTATCACTGGATCTGCCTTGAGAAGATTCCAATGGGTCTTCATAAGATTCAGGAACCTATGTGATTTGTTGTTGTAGGTAGTTATGAACCAAGGTGGTTCTGATGCTAAGTATAGGAGCTAAATAGCAATGAGTAACAGTGATTGATGCACTTTTATGTTTTACCACAGATGCTATTTGATACATATGTCAAAAGAAGTGTAGACATCCGAATAAGTTTGAGGATTTTGAGTTAAATAATCCTGTATGTACAAGGTTGGTGCAAATGAAGAACACCTGCATTGTACTTTATCTGTCTCACATTCAATTCATATTATATACTGCTGATTAGCTTACTTTATTCCCATTACTACATAGAAATATGGTTAGCAGATTTAGTTGAACAAAAAGGAATGTGAGAAAAGTTAGGCTAATGAAATGCTCAATTTGTTTGAATACTGTCAAATGTAATCGTAATTGGGGGTATGACATGATGAATATGGCAAATGAAAAGGTTTGAATTCTATCAGGATGGCTATAGTTTGCTTCATGATATTTTTTATCATCTTTGAATTCTTCATCACTTTTATAACAAATTATATTTATCCCATAGGTGGTCAAAGCATTATGGTATATCAAATGAACTTGCTAGGTCACAAGAGTGCCAACAACTAACATTTCTTGCCAAAAGTATGTTTTCCATGTCTATGCCGCCTACTCAAAAAAATATGTATTGTAAGAATTGGAAGTTACAACTTCTATGTCAATGAACCGAGACATTTATATTTATTCAATAACAGTTTGTTTGCTAACTTGACAAAGGCTATGCCTCTAGCTGAAACGTGTTGTTCCACTGAATAAAGAAATTGGAGTTCAAGAAATTGGTGTGCGGCTGTTCTCTCTCTCTCTCTCTAAATATATATATATATATATATATATATCTGACGCTCACTTTACACCTCCATGGGAAGCACTCTCGGACGGGTGCTAGTATGCGGCCGTGTACTCCGCAAATTATTCTCGCTCCTTTTCTTTTGCATAAAAAGAAATTCAGCACTCACGGGGGCGTTTTGAAGATATTTATTCTTCCAGCGATAGCAACAAACGCGTTTCGGCGGTCTGCCTTCTTCGGTGTTACTGGCACACCGGAAGCGACGCTATTTTACATCCTGGTCACATGTGTATAACAATGGAAAAGGGGACTAACGCAATGCGCAAAATCTAGCGCCATATTATAATGTCATACATACATATAAATGTTGAATTGCGTGCAAATAATTTATATACAATGAATATTAAATCACACTGTGACGAATTGCATTTTCATCAATTAATTGGTTTCGGCTGGTGTCAGATAAAACAGTCATATATTTGGCTATCTTGCCGTGGATCGGCTATGGTCCCTTCTTACTGCGTCACATAGATGCGACCGAAAAGGGGGACCATTCATTCCAATTACAGGAACGATAATGTGCAAAATTAAACATAAATATATAGTGTCATAATTGCATTAATTTAGCTATTGAACCACAATATGACAAAATGTATCCTATTGATTAAAATTCATTAACATACTGTTAGACCTGGCATCCTTGCCGTGGGTCTCCCTTCCATTTTTTTCATAATGCCTCCACTGTTGTCGATATGTTTTTGCTGGACTAGATGCTCATGGGCACTTTGCCACTGCTAATCAGTGCCAAAGTGCAAGTGCTCCCTATGATAAATTGTGTTGTGTATTAGTGACTCCATGATTGGATGATTGGTTTACTTGTCAGTCCCTAGTACAGTGCACTGAGTGTGCCCAGGGCTTGTAAATCCAATGCTGCTGGTGGGCTTGCAGCACTGGTTGTGCCACCCACAGGAGCAGCTTGTAAAGTGTGTCTCAGGCCTGCCATTGCAGAGCCTGTGTGCAGCCTAGGGCTGCCATGTCGACTTGGTAAGTACACCCACTTACCAGGCCCTAAACCTTCCCTTTACTGCATGTTTGTCACCCCTAAAGTAGGCTCTAGGGCAGGGTGCATTGTAAGTATAAGGTAGGACATGCCCTGGTGTTTGTGGCATGTCCTAATAGTGAATTACAGCCATTTTCGTTTTTCACTATTGCAAGGCTACCTGTTCTCTATAGGCCAGAATGGGCAGTTAGATTATTACATTTTATAATCCTAACTGACTCAGGGAACATGGTGGAAATTCGAGTTTAGTATGCCTGAACTCAGAATGATAAAATACATCTTTTAGTGAAGTTGGTTTTAACATTCTGTGTTTGAAAATACCACTTTTAGAAAGTAGGTATTTTCTTGTCTAACTATCCAAAGCCTGCCTCTGCTAGGTTGTGTATTCCTTGTCTGGTGTTTTTGAGTGACAGGGTTGGGGATTCCAGGAGACAGAATGAGTCAGCCCAGTGGTGAATAGAGAGATCTGCATCTAGATGGGTGGGAGAAGTTGCACCTGGGACCTGAATTGGACAGTGCCTGCCCCCCACAGTGCTGGCTCCACCCCCTGTGGTGCGTCTGATGTCTCTGCCCTGCACAGTGAAAGAAGAGAAGGAATCATGTCAACAAAGTGCTCCAGGGCTGGGCTTTCCCTCCACAATGCTGGCTCCCCCTCCTGTGGGGTGTCTGATGTTTCTGCCCTGCACTGTGAAAGGAAAGAAGGAGTCATGTAAACAGAGTGCTCCAGAACTGGTTTGGACTGGGCAAAGGCCCCTCTGCCCTCAGAGGACAAAGGATTTTGGGGTATAAATATTGGGACCCTGATCCCAAGAAATTAGATCACTTTTGGGAACAAGAAGAAACCTTTGCTGAGGAGCGGAACCAAGAAGAAACTGAGGAGAGACTATCCCTAAGCCTGAAGTGCTGCTTGGGGGATTGGCCTGCAGTGGTTTGCCTGACTGCCAAAGAAAGGAGAAAGGAACTTTTGCTTTGCTGTGACTTTCATCAACTTGTGAAGGATCTCCAAGGGCTTGGAAGAGAGCTAGCCCCCTGATCGAAGTCCCAGGACCATTGGACTTCACCCCCTTTGTGAATTGCTGCTGGAAACTCTGTTTCAGTGGCTACAGAGGTAGGGAGCTGTGACCGACTCTCCCGACCGGCTCGGTGTCCTGTTGGCACCGCATCGAGCAACGCCTGCATCTTGCAATGCACGGCCTTGGTCTCACCGACTCCGTCAACGACCCGCTGCCTGCACCGTAACCTGTGAGCACCACACCTTGCAACGCCTCGCTACACCGAATCCATCTGGTCCGACCGACACGGTCACTGCTGCTGAGTTTGAGTCCTGTGACCGCACCGGAGTTGGGCACCGCTCGCACGTTTCGCGACGCACCGCCCCACTCGCACCGCTGTCCGGACTGATCGACGCCAGCTCCCGAATCCGGCTCCGTCGCCGCACCGCAACCTGCCAGCACCGCATCGAAGCACCGTCTCGCCCTGCAACGCACGGCCCTGGTCTCACCGACTCCGTCTTGACGAGGTCAACGAGCCGCTGCCTGCACCGCATCGAGGGACAACGCGTCCTGCAACGCTTCCATTTTTGCATCGCGATCGCGACGTACAGCCTTCCGGCTCACACACCCGTGCCTGCCGCTTCAAGTAAAAGGTACTGTGACCGAGTCTGTCTACGCTGTGTTGGCCCGTCTCGACGCGGTCAGCTGGATTTGTTAGACTCTGTTTGTTCTTGACATCGCCGTAGCCGGAGGAGGCTACCGACTCGCACAGAACCTTGAATTAAGCCTTTTTGATAAGAACTAAGTATTCTTGACAGTATTGTGGATTATTTTTGTCGTTTATGGTCTTGTGGTAATTCTATATAAAATATTCTTATTTTTATAAATATACAACCTGTGTGGTGTCCATTTGTAGTGTTGTCACTTGATTACTATATGTGTTCACAAATGCTTTACACACTGCCTCTGAACTAAGCCTGTCTGCTCGTGCCAAGCTACCAAGAGGGTGAGCAGGGGTTATTTCAGGAGTGTACCTACTTTCCCTGACTAGACTCAAGGGTCCCTATTTGGACAAAGGTACCTACCTCTGCCAACTAGAGACCCCCAAATCTAACATTGGTGGCAGCGGTGGGATTTTGGACTTGCATTTGTGACTCATGTACAGTAATTGGTGAACACTACTTAGTGAGTGCAGACCAAAACGCAACCACATACTCTTTGATAGCCTTTTCTCTGGGATTTTCTACTTTTGCAACTGCCAAGTTTAATCACCATGGAGAAACCAGCATCAGTAGCCTCTGTTGAGTGTGATTGGGAAGAGGAGAGGCTAGAATGCTACACCCTCAAGCAGCTCAAGAATTTCTGCAAAAAGTTTAAAGTGTCCATGACCGGGCTCTCCAGGAAGGAGGACCTCCAAAAGGCGCTGAGGGCCTGGGTCGAATCAAGGAGTGCCCCTGTGGAGGGGGCTGAGAATGCAGAAGGGCAGCTGGAGGGGCTATTGGGTCTAGGGGCTGGAAGACCACCTTCCCCAGTAGGTAGCAGTGTTTCTGCCAGAGGTCTGTCTCCAGAAGAGTTGGAGGACAGGAAAGAGAGTAGGATGCACGAAATGGAGCTGACAAAGCTCAAGCTGAATGGGCAGTTAGAATTTGAAATGCAAACTAGGAAATTAGCCCTAGAGGAAAAGAAAATGCAGTTTGAACATGAGAAAGTTTTGAGGGAGTTGGAATTGAAGGCCAAAAGCTTAGAGATTACTCCCTCTGGTGGCAGTGTACCGCCTGTGCCTGTTGAAGCTAGGGTGTATATTCCAAAAGATGTGGTTAAGGAATTTTTTTAAAATGATGACATTGGGCAGTGGTTCAAAGCCTATGAGGTAGCCATGTCTTCCCACCGGGTCCCTGAGAAGGATTGGGGAGCGGGGTTGTGGGGACGGTTCCTTAGTGAGGGGCGGGATACCTTGTTGGATTTGCCCTCTGAAGTCTATAATTCATATAGCCACATGAAAGATGCATTGATGACTAGATATGGTTTAACCCCTGAGCTTTATAGGCAGAGGTTCAGGAACTGTAAGAAGATTGAAGGCAGTACCTGGGTTGAATATGTGACCTTCTTTTGCAGAGCCTTGGATGGTTGGGTAAAGGGTAGCAAAGCGACTGATTTTCAGGCGCTCTTTGATTTGATTGCCTGGGAGCACTTGTCCAGTAATTGTTTTCCTGAGCTACGCCAGCACCTGATTGATAGTAAGCTGACTAACCCTAGGCAGCTTGCTGAGGAGGCGGACCGCTGGGTGAGTACCCGGGTCCACAAGGGTCATGTGGGAGACTCCGCCAAGGTTGGGCAGGGTCCCCAGCAGAAGAGTGGGGGGACAAAGGTAAACAGAGGGAGTTCCATAAAGGGCCCCAAAGTAGACCCCAAGGGAACCAAGGGAAAGGTTCCCAGCCTCCCCTGAGAAGAAGCCAGTGGCCCTGACAGGCCCCCCTGTTCACCAGGGACCACTGGTGTGTTACAAGTGTGGCGCCCCTGGCCACAAGGCAAACGATCCTCGTTGCCCTTTGCATGGAAAACCAGCACCCACTGGTGCCCGGCAGTTGGCTAGTGTAGCCCTGGGGGAGAAGTGGGGTGCCCAAGGTGGGGGGATCCCACAGTGTTTTCCCTTGTCTCATTAGGAGACTCTGAGATGGTCCCTAGGACCCAGCTGCCTGATAACACTAAAAAATACAGGCAGTGGGTGACCATCAATGGCCATAGGGTGGAGGCTCTGAGAGACACAGGAGCCAGTGTGACAGCTGTCAAGTGTCACCTGGTGTCTAAAGAGCAGGTTGTCCCTGATGCATTCTATCCGGTTGTTGCCGCTGACAACACAGAGAGTCACTGCAAGGTGGCTCAGGTTCCCTTTGAGTGGGGGGAGTCTTGGGTACTCTTCAAGTAGCTGTGAGGCCAGCCATGCCTGTTGACTGTTTGTTAGGGAACGATCTGGAGAGCTCACCTTGGGCTAAGGTGGAGCGGAGTGCGCATTTAGAAATGTTGGGCTTGCCTGATTGGGCATGTGTGACCACCCGGTCAATGGCAGCTAAAGGTGTTCAAGAGGACCTGGAGCCTGAGAGGGAGGCCCAGGTGCCTGCCAGAGAGAGAGGAGGCAGGGGGCGCGGGAAACCGGCCCCCGAAGTTCCCACGGTCCAGGAGGAGGCAGACCCTGAGGGGATGCCCTGGAGCCTACAGGGGAACAGGTAGCTGAACTGGGGGACCTACCTGAGCTGACCCATTGGCAGCAAGAAGGAGGACCCTCCAGGGAAGAGTTCTGCGAGGAGCAGAACACATGCCCTTCTCTCGTGGGTCTGAGGCAACAGGCCACAGACCAGGCAGCAGGTGATCAGTCTGGGTCACATTGGATTTACTGGGAGAATGGTCTCCTGTATTCAGAGCCTAAGGTTGCTGAGCCTGGGTCAGCCCATGTGCTGGTGGTACCCCAGCGCTTCAGAGCCTTCCTACTGGGGTTGGCTCATGATGTACCGTTAGCAGGACATCTGGGGCAGGACAAGACCTTTGAAAGGCTTGTCACCCATTACTATTGGCCCCAGATGCGCAGGAGTGCCGCCACTCACTGCAGGACATGCCAGACTTGCCAGGCAAGTGGAAAGAGTGGGAGGAAGCAGAAGGCTCCTCTCCAACCATTCCCTGTGGTCAGCACCCCCTTTGAACGGGTGGGTATTGACATTGTGGGGCCACTGGACCCCAAGACAGCCATGGGCAACAGGTTTATCCTGGTCTTGGTGGACCATGCCACCCGGTACCCTGAAGCCATCCCTCTCAGGACAGTGACGGCCCCCGTGGTGGGACGGGCACTGATGGGAATTTTCTCAAGTGTGGGATTCCCTCAAGAGGTGGTGTCTGACAGAGGTACCAACTTCGTGTCCAAGTACATGAAGTCCCTGTGGCAGGAGTGCGGTGTAACTTACAAGTTCACCACTCCTTACCACCCTCAAGGAAATGGGCTGGTTGAGAGATTCAACCGGACCCTCAAGGGCATGATTATGGGTCTGGAAGAACCCATGAGGCGTAAATGGGACGTCCTCTTACCTTGCCTGTTGTTTGCATACCGGGAGGTGCCACAGAAGTCTCTAGGGTTCAGCCCCTTTGAGCTCCTCTATGGACACCCGGTGCGAGGACCTCTGAGTTTGGTCAAGGAAGGCTGGGAGCAATCACCCAGGAAACCTCCCCAGGATGTATACAGTTACATGCTGGCCTTCAGGAACCAGACTAGGCATTTCAGAGAGCTTGCTGAGGCAAATCTGGAAGACAGCCAGGAGGAGATGAAGCGGTGGTACGACCAGAATGCCACTCTGGTCGAGCTTCAGCCTGGTCAGAAAGTGTGGGTCATGGCCCCAGTGGAGCCTTGTGCGCTCCAGGATAGGTGGACCGGCCCTTTTTCGGTGGTGGAGTGCAAGAGTCCAGTTACCTATTTGGTGGACTTGCAGTCTCCCAGGAACCCCTTGCGGGTCCTGCATGTGAACCGCCTGAAGCCCCACTTGGAGAGGTCCCAAGTGGGCATGCTCTTAGCTACAGATGATGGGATGGAGGAGGAGACCGAGCCGCTTCCTGACCTCCTGTCAGCCCGAGAGCAAGATGGATCAGTGGAGGGAGTAAACCTCTCTACCTCCCTGACACCTGAGCAGCAGGGTGACTGTCGCCAGCTGTTGGGACAGTTCCCTGACCTGTTCTCCCTGGTTCCCAGTGTCACTCATTGGTGCGTCCATGATGTGGACACTGGGGACAGTCTTCCTGTGAAGCACAAGGCTTACAGGGTGACTGACAGGGTCAGAGCCTGCATCAAGGAGGAGGTCTCCAAGATGTTTGCGCTAGGGGTGATTGAGTCCTCTAACAGCCCTTGGGCCAGCCCAGTGGTCTTGGTTCCAAAGGCTGCCGCGCCTGGTGCCACACCAGAACTCCAGTTCTGTGTGGACTACAGGGGACTCAATTCCGTCACCAGGACTGACGCACACCCCATCCCCAGAGCTGATGAGCTCATAGATCGGTTAGGGGCTGCGCGGTACCTCAGCACGTTTGTCTTAACGTCTGGGTACTGGCAGATCGCCTTGACTGATGGGGCAAAAGAGAGGTCAGCATTCTCCACACCAGATGGGCACTACCAGGTCCGGGTGATGCCCTTTGGGATGAAGAATGCCCCTGCCACCTTTCAGAGGTTGGTCAACCAGGTGTTGGTTGGACTGGAGGATTTCAGTGCCGCCTACCTGGATGACATCGCAGTGTTCAGTGCCAGTTGGGAAGAACATCTGCGCCACCTCTGGGAAGTGTTGATGGCACTGCGGAGGGCAGGCCTCACAATCAAGGCAAGTAAGTGCCAGATTGGGCAGGGCTCTGTGGTGTACTTGGGACACCAGGTTGGGAGCGGCCAGGTGGCACCCCTCCAACCGAAAATTGATACCATTCTGGCTTGGGAGCCCCCAAGACCCAGACAGAGGTGAGAGCCTTCCTAGGACTCACCGGGTATTACAGGAGATTCGTCAAGGGGTATGGCAGCATTGTTGCCCCCTTGACAGAGCTGACTTCCAAGAAGCAGCCCAGGAAAGTGATTTGGACTGACGCCTGTCAAAAAGCTTTTGACACCTTGAAGACTGCCATGTGCACGGCGCCTGTGCTCCAGGCACCCAACTTCTCCAATGAGTTCATTGTTCAGACGGACGCTTCAGAGCATGGTGTAGGGGCTGTTCTATCACAGATCAATGAGGAGGGCCTAGACCAACCTGTAGCCTTCATCAGTAGGAGGTTACTTCCCCGGGAACAGAGATGGAGTGCTATTGAGCGTGAGGCATTTGCTGTGGTCTGGGCACTGAAGAAGCTGAGACCATACCTGTTTGGGACTCACTTCCGGGTTCAGACAGACCACAGGCCCCTCCGATGGTTGATTCAGATGAGGGGTGAGAATCCAAAGCTGTTGAGGTGGTCCATTTCCCTACAGGGGATGGACTTTACGGTGGAACACCGCCCTGGTACAGAACACGCCAATGCTGATGGTCTGTCCAGATTTTTCCGCCTTAGTGATGAGAACTCCCTAGAGGTAGGATAGTTCTCCCCACATTTCAGCTGGAGGGGACACGTGTTAGACCTGGCATCCTTGGCGTGGGTCTCCCTTCCATTTTTTTCATAATGCCTCCACTGTTGTCGATATGTTTTTGCTGGACTAGATGCTCATGGGCACTTTGCCACTGCTAATCAGTGCCAAAGTGCAAGTGCTCCCTATGATAAATTGTGTTGTGTATTAGTGACTCCATGATTGGATGATTGGTTTACTTGTCAGTCCCTAGTACAGTGCACTGAGTGTGCCCAGGGCTTGTAAATCCAATGCTGCTGGTGGGCTTGCAGCACTGGTTGTGCCACCCACAGGAGCAGCTTGTAAAGTGTGTCTCAGGCCTGCCATTGCAGAGCCTGTGTGCAGCCTAGGGCTGCCATGTCGACTTGGTAAGTACACCCACTTACCAGGCCCTAAACCTTCCCTTTACTGCATGTTGGTCACCCCTAAAGTAGGCCCTAGGGCAGGGTGCATTGTAAGTATAAGGTAGGACATGCCCTGGTGTGTGTGGCATGTCCTAATAGTGAATTACAGCCATTTTCGTTTTTCACTATTGCAAGGCTACCTGTTCTCTATAGGCCAGAATGGGCAGTTAGATTATTACATTTTATAATCCTAACTGACTCAGGGAACATGGTGGAAATTCGAGTTTAGTATGCCTGAACTCAGAATGATAAAATACATCTTTTAGTGAAGTTGGTTTTAACATTCTGTGTTTGAAAATACCACTTTTAGAAAGTAGGTATTTTCTTGTCTAACTATCCAAAGCCTGCCTCTGCTAGGTTGTGTATTCCTTGTCTGGTGTTTTTGAGTGACAGGGCTGGGGATTCCAGGAGACAGAATGAGTCAGCCCAGTGGTGAATAGAGAGATCTGCATCTAGATGGGTGGGAGGAGTTGCACCTGGGACCTGAATAGGACAGTGCCTGCCCCCCACAGTGCTGGCTCCACCCCCTGTGGTGCGTCTGATGTCTCAGCCCTGCACAGTGAAAGAAGAGAAGGAATCATGTCAACAAAGTGCTCCAGGGCTGGGCTTTCCCTCCACAATGCTGGCTCCCCCTCCTGTGGGGCGTCTGATGTTTCTGCCCTGCACTGTGAAAGGAAAGAAGGAGTCATGTAAACAGAGTGCTCCAGAACTGGTTTGGACTGGGCAAAGGCCCCTCTGCCCTCAGAGGACAAAGGATTTTGGGGTATAAATATTGGGACCCTGATCCCAAGAAATTAGATCACTTTTGGGAACAAGAAGAAACCTTTGCTGAGGAGCGGAACCAAGAAGAAACTGAGGAGAGACTATCCCTAAGCCTGAAGTGCTGCTTGGGGGATTGGCCTGCAGTGGTTTGCCTGACTGCCAAAGAAAGGAGAAAGGAACTTTTGCTTTGCTGTGACTTTCATCAACTTGTGAAGGATCTCCAAGGGCTTGGAAGAGAGCTTGCCCCCTGATCGAAGTCCCAGGACCATTGGACTTCACCCCCTTTGTGAATTGCTGCTGGAAACTCTGTTTCAGTGGCTACAGAGGTAGGGAGCTGTGACCGACTCTCCCGACCGGCTCGGTGTCCTGTTGGCACCGCATCGAGCAACACCTGCATCTTGCAATGCACGGCCTTGGTCTCACCGACTCCGTCAACGAGCCGCTGCCTGCACCGTAACCTGTGAGCACCACACCTTGCAACGCCTCGCTACACCGAATCCATCTGGTCCGACCGACACGGTCACTGCTGCTGAGTTTGAGTCCTGTGACCGCACCGGAGTTGGGCACCGCTCGCACGTTTCGCGACGCACCGCCCCACTCGCACCGCTGTCCGGACTGATCGACGCCAGCTCCCGAATCCGGCTCCGTCGCCGCACCGCAACCTGCCAGCACCGCATCGAAGCACCGTCTCGCCCTGCAACGCACGGCCCTGGTCTCACCGACTCCGTCTTGACGAGGTCAACGAGCCGCTGCCTGCACCGCATCGAGGGACAACGCGTCCTGCAACGCTTCCATTTTGCATCGCGATCGCGACGTACAGCCTTCCGGCTCGCACACCCGTGCCTGCCGCTTCAAGTAAAAGGTACTGTGACCGAGTCTGTCTACGCTGTGTTGGCCCGTCTCGACGCGGTCAGCTGGATTTGTTAGACTCTGTTTGTTCTTGACATCGCCGTAGCCGGAGGAGGCTACCGACTCGCACAGAACCTTGAATTAAGCCTTTTTGATAAGAACTAAGCATTCTTGACAGTATTGTGGATTATTTTTGTCGTTTATGGTCTTGTGGTAATTCTATATAAAATATTCTTATTTTTATAAATATACAACCTGTGTGGTGTCCATTTGTAGTGTTGTCACTTGATTACTATATGTGTTCACAAATGCTTTACACACTGCCTCTGAACTAAGCCTGTCTGCTCGTGCCAAGCTACCAAGAGGGTGAGCAGGGGTTATTTCAGGAGTGTACCTACTTTCCCTGACTAGACTCAAGGGTCCCTATTTGGACAAAGGTACCTACCTCTGCCAACTAGAGACCCCCAAATCTAACATTGGTGGCAGCGGTGGGATTTTGGACTTGCATTTGTGACTCATGTACAGTAATTGGTGAACACTACTTAGTGAGTGCAGACCAAAACGCAACCACATACTCTTTGATAGCATTTTCTCTGGGATTTTCTACTTTTGCAACTGCCAAGTTTAATCACCATGGAGAAACCAGCATCAGTAGCCTCTGTTGAGTGTGATTGGGAAGAGGAGAGGCTAGAATGCTACACCCTCAAGCAGCTCAAGAATTTCTGCAAAAAGTTTAAAGTGTCCATGACCGGGCTCTCCAGGAAGGAGGACCTCCAAAAGGCGCTGAGGGCCTGGGTCGAATCAAGGAGTGCCCCTGTGGAGGGGGCTGAGAATGCAGAAGGGCAGCTGGAGGGGCTATTGGGTCTAGGGGCTGGAAGACCACCTTCCCCAGTAGGTAGCAGTGTTTCTGCCAGAGGTCTGTCTCCAGAAGAGTTGGAGGACAGGAAAGAGAGTAGGATGCACGAAATGGAGCTGACAAAGCTCAAGCTGAATGGGCAGTTAGAATTTGAAATGCAAACTAGGAAATTAGCCCTAGAGGAAAAGAAAATGCAGTTTGAACATGAGAAAGTTTTGAGGGAGTTGGAATTGAAGGCCAAAAGCTTAGAGATTACTCCCTCTGGTGGCAGTGTACCGCCTGTGCCTGTTGAAGCTAGGGTGTATATTCCAAAAGATGTGGTTAAGGAATTTTTTTAAAATGATGACATTGGGCAGTGGTTCAAAGCCTATGAGGTAGCCATGTCTTCCCACCGGGTCCCTGAGAAGGATTGGGGAGCGGGGTTGTGGGGACGGTTCCTTAGTGAGGGGCGGGATACCTTGTTGGATTTGCCCTCTGAAGTCTATAATTCATATAGCCACATGAAAGATGCATTGATGACTAGATATGGTTTAACCCCTGAGCTTTATAGGCAGAGGTTCAGGAACTGTAAGAAGATTGAAGGCAGTACCTGGGTTGAATATGTGACCTTCTTTTGCAGAGCCTTGGATGGTTGGGTAAAGGGTAGCAAAGCGACTGATTTTCAGGCGCTCTTTGATTTGATTGCCTGGGAGCACTTGTCCAGTAATTGTTTTCCTGAGCTACGCCAGCACCTGATTGATAGTAAGCTGACTAACCCTAGGCAGCTTGCTGAGGAGGCGGACCGCTGGGTGAGTACCCGGGTCCACAAGGGTCATGTGGGAGACTCCGCCAAGGTTGGGCAGGGTCCCCAGCAGAAGAGTGGGGGGACAAAGGTAAACAGAGGGAGTTCCATAAAGGGCCCCAAAGTAGACCCCAAGGGAACCAAGGGAAAGGTTCCCAGCCTCCCCTGAGAAGAAGCCAGTGGCCCTGACAGGCCCCCCTGTTCACCAGGGACCACTGGTGTGTTACAAGTGTGGCGCCCCTGGCCACAAGGCAAACGATCCTCGTTGCCCTTTGCATGGAAAACCAGCACCCACTGGTGCCCGGCAGTTGGCTAGTGTAGCCCTGGGGGAGAAGTGGGGTGCCCAAGGTGGGGGGGATCCCACAGTGTTTTCCCTTGTCTCATTAGGAGACTCTGAGATGGTCCCTAGGACCCAGCTGCCTGATAACACTAAAAAATACAGGCAGTGGGTGACCATCAATGGCCATAGGGTGGAGGCTCTGAGAGACACAGGAGCCAGTGTGACAGCTGTCAAGTGTCACCTGGTGTCTAAAGAGCAGGTTGTCCCTGATGCATTCTATCCGGTTGTTGCTGCTGACAACACAGAGAGTCACTGCAAGGTGGCTCAGGTTCCCTTTGAGTGGGGGGGAGTCTTGGGTACTCTTCAAGTAGCTGTGAGGCCAGCCATGCCTGTTGACTGTTTGTTAGGGAACGATCTGGAGAGCTCACCTTGGGCTAAGGTGGAGCGGAGTGCGCATTTAGAAATGTTGGGCTTGCCTGATTGGGCATGTGTGACCACCCGGTCAATGGCAGCTAAAGGTGTTCAAGAGGACCTGGAGCCTGAGAGGGAGGCCCAGGTGCCTGCCAGAGAGAGGAGGCAGGGGGCGCGGGAAACCGGCCCCCGAAGTTCCCACGGTCCAGGAGGAGGCAGACCCTGAGGGGGAGGCCCTGGAGCCTACAGGGGAACAGGTAGCTGAACTGGGGGACCTACCTGAGCTGACCCATTGGCAGCAAGAAGGAGGACCCTCCAGGGAAGAGTTCTGCGAGGAGCAGAACACATGCCCTTCTCTCGTGGGTCTGAGGCAACAGGCCACAGACCAGGCAGCAGGTGATCAGTCTGGGTCACATTGGATTTACTGGGAGAATGGTCTCCTGTATTCAGAGCCTAAGGTTGCTGAGCCTGGGTCAGCCCATGTGCTGGTGGTACCCCAGCGCTTCAGAGCCTTCCTACTGGGGTTGGCTCATGATGTACCGTTAGCAGGACATCTGGGGCAGGACAAGACCTTTGAAAGGCTTGTCACCCATTACTATTGGCCCCAGATGCGCAGGAGTGCCGCCACTCACTGCAGGACATGCCAGACTTGCCAGGCAAGTGGAAAGAGTGGGAGGAAGCAGAAGGCTCCTCTCCAACCATTCCCTGTGGTCAGCACCCCCTTTGAACGGGTGGGTATTGACATTGTGGGGCCACTGGACCCCAAGACAGCCATGGGCAACAGGTTTATCCTGGTCTTGGTGGACCATGCCACCCGGTACCCTGAAGCCATCCCTCTCAGGACAGTGACGGCCCCCGTGGTGGGACGGGCACTAAAGGGAATTTTCTCAAGTGTGGGATTCCCTCAAGAGGTGGTGTCTGACAGAGGTACCAACTTCGTGTCCAAGTACATGAAGTCCCTGTGGCAGGAGTGCGGTGTAACTTACAAGTTCACCACTCCTTACCACCCTCAAGGAAATGGGCTGGTTGAGAGATTCAACCAGACCCTCAAGGGCATGATTATGGGTCTGGAAGAAACCATGAGGCGTAAATGGGACGTCCTCTTACCTTGCCTGTTGTTTGCATACCGGGAGGTGCCACAGAAGTCTCTAGGGTTCAGCCCCTTTGAGCTCCTCTATGGACACCCGGTGCGAGGACCTCTGAGTTTGGTCAAGGAAGGCTGGGAGCAATCACCCAGGAAACCTCCCCAGGATGTATACAGTTACATGCTGGCCTTCAGGAACCAGACTAGGCATTTCAGAGAGCTTGCTGAGGCAAATCTGGAAGACAGCCAGGAGGAGATAAAGCGGTGGTACGACCAGAATGCCACTCTGGTCGAGCTTCAGCCTGGTCAGAAAGTGTGGGTCATGGCCCCAGTGGAGCCTTGTGCGCTCCAGGATAGGTGGACCGGCCCTTTTTCGGTGGTGGAGTGCAAGAGTCCAGTTACCTATTTGGTGGACTTGCAGTCTCCCAGGAACCCCTTGCGTGTCCTGCATGTGAACCGCCTGAAGCCCCACTTGGAGAGGTCCCAAGTGGGCATGCTCTTAGCTACAGATGATGGGATGGAGGAGGAGACCGAGCCGCTTCCTGACCTCCTGTCAGCCCGAGAGCAAGATGGATCAGTGGAGGGAGTAAACCTCTCTACCTCCCTGACACCTGAACAGCAGGGTGACTGTCGCCAGCTGTTGGGACAGTTCCCTGACCTGTTCTCCCTGGTTCCCAGTGTCACTCATTGGTGCGTCCATGATGTGGACACTGGGGACAGTCTTCCTGTGAAGCACAAGGCTTACAGGGTGACTGACAGGGTCAGAGCCTGCATCAAGGAGGAGGTCTCCAAGATGTTTGCGCTAGGGATGATTGAGTCCTCTAACAGCCCTTGGGCCAGCCCAGTGGTCTTGGTTCCAAAGGCTGCCGCGCCTGGTGCCACACCAGAACTCCAGTTCTGTGTGGACTACAGGGGACTCAATTCCGTCACCAGGACTGACGCACACCCCATCCCCAGAGCTGATGAGCTCATAGATCGGTTAGGGGCTGCGCGGTACCTCAGCACGTTTGTCTTAACGTCTGGGTACTGGCAGATCGCCTTGACTGATGGGGCAAAGAGAGGTCAGCATTCTCCACACCAGATGGGCACTACCAGGTCCGGGTGATGCCCTTTGGGATGAAGAATGCCCCTGCCACCTTTCAGAGGTTGGTCAACCAGGTGTTGGTTGGACTGGAGGATTTCAGTGCCGCCTACCTGGATGACATCGCAGTGTTCAGTGCCAGTTGGGAAGAACATCTGCGCCACCTCTGGGAAGTGTTGATGGCACTGCGGAGGGCAGGCCTCACAATCAAGGCAAGTAAGTGCCAGATTGGGCAGGGCTCTGTGGTGTACTTGGGACACCAGGTTGGGAGCGGCCAGGTGGCACCCCTCCAACCGAAAATTGATACCATTCTGGCTTGGGAGCCCCCAAGACCCAGACAGAGGTGAGAGCCTTCCTAGGACTCACCGGGTATTACAGGAGATTCGTCAAGGGGTATGGCAGCATTGTTGCCCCCTTGACAGAGCTGACTTCCAAGAAGCAGCCCAGGAAAGTGATTTGGACTGACGCCTGTCAAAAAGCTTTTGACACCTTGAAGACTGCCATGTGCACGGCGCCTGTGCTCCAGGCACCCAACTTCTCCAATGAGTTCATTGTTCAGACGGACGCTTCAGAGCATGGTGTAGGGGCTGTTCTATCACAGATCAATGAGGAGGGCCTAGACCAACCTGTAGCCTTCATCAGTAGGAGGTTACTTCCCCGGGAACAGAGATGGAGTGCTATTGAGCGTGAGGCATTTGCTGTGGTCTGGGCACTGAAGAAGCTGAGACCATACCTGTTTGGGACTCACTTCCGGGTTCAGACAGACCACAGGCCCCTCCGATGGTTGATTCAGATGAGGGGTGAGAATCCAAAGCTGTTGAGGTGGTCCATTTCCCTACAGGGGATGGACTTTACGGTGGAACACCGCCCTGGTACAGAACACGCCAATGCTGATGGTCTGTCCAGATTTTTCCGCCTTAGTGATGAGAACTCCCTAGAGGTAGGATAGTTCTCCCCACATTTCAGCTGGAGGGGACACGTGTTAGACCTGGCATCCTTGGCGTGGGTCTCCCTTCCATTTTTTCATAATGCCTCCACTGTTGTCGATATGTTTTTGCTGGACTAGATGCTCATGGGCACTTTGCCACTGCTAATCAGTGCCAAAGTGCAAGTGCTCCCTATGATAAATTGTGTTGTGTATTAGTGACTCCATGATTGGATGATTGGTTTACTTGTCAGTCCCTAGTACAGTGCACTGAGTGTGCCCAGGGCTTGTAAATCCAATGCTGCTGGTGGGCTTGCAGCACTGGTTGTGCCACCCACAGGAGCAGCTTGTAAAGTGTGTCTCAGGCCTGCCATTGCAGAGCCTGTGTGCAGCCTAGGGCTGCCATGTCGACTTGGTAAGTACACCCACTTACCAGGCCCTAAACCTTCCCTTTACTGCATGTTGGTCACCCCTAAAGTAGGCCCTAGGGCAGGGTGCATTGTAAGTATAAGGTAGGACATGCCCTGGTGTGTGTGGCATGTCCTAATAGTGAATTACAGCCATTTTCGTTTTTCACTATTGCAATCTACCTGTTCTCTATAGGCCAGAATGGGCAGTTAGATTATTACATTTTATAATCCTAACTGACTCAGGGAACATGGTGGAAATTCGAGTTTAGTATGCCTGAACTCAGAATGATAAAATACATCTTTTAGTGAAGTTGGTTTTAACATTCTGTGTTTGAAAATACCACTTTTAGAAAGTAGGTATTTTCTTGTCTAACTATCCAAAGCCTGCCTCTGCTAGGTTGTGTATTCCTTGTCTGGTGTTTTTGAGTGACAGGGCTGGGGATTCCAGGAGACAGAATGAGTCAGCCCAGTGGTGAATAGAGAGATCTGCATCTAGATGGGTGGGAGGAGTTGCACCTGGGACCTGAATAGGACAGTGCCTGCCCCCCACAGTGCTGGCTCCACCCCCTGTGGTGCGTCTGATGTCTCAGCCCTGCACAGTGAAAGAAGAGAAGGAATCATGTCAACAAAGTGCTCCAGGGCTGGGCTTTCCCTCCACAATGCTGGCTCCCCCTCCTGTGGGGCGTCTGATGTTTCTGCCCTGCACTGTGAAAGGAAAGAAGGAGTGTAAACAGAGTGCTCCAGAACTGGTTTGGACTGGGCAAAGGCCCCTCTGCCCTCAGAGGACAAAGGATTTTGGGGTATAAATATTGGGACCCTGATCCCAAGAAATTAGATCACTTTTGGGAACAAGAAGAAACCTTTGCTGAGGAGCGGAACCAAGAAGAAACTGAGGAGAGACTATCCCTAAGCCTGAAGTGCTGCTTGGGGGATTGGCCTGCAGTGGTTTGCCTGACTGCCAAAGAAAGGAGAAAGGAACTTTTGCTTTGCTGTGACTTTCATCAACTTGTGAAGGATCTCCAAGGGCTTGGAAGAGAGCTTGCCCCCTGATCGAAGTCCCAGGACCATTGGACTTCACCCCCTTTGTGAATTGCTGCTGGAAACTCTGTTTCAGTGGCTACAGAGGTAGGGAGCTGTGACCGACTCTCCCGACCGGCTCGGTGTCCTGTTGGCACCGCATCGAGCAACACCTGCATCTTGCAATGCACGGCCTTGGTCTCACCGACTCCGTCAACGAGCCGCTGCCTGCACCGTAACCTGTGAGCACCACACCTTGCAACGCCTCGCTACACCGAATCCATCTGGTCCGACCGACACGGTCACTGCTGCTGAGTTCGAGTCCTGTGACCGCACTGGAGTTGGGCACCGCTCGCACGTTTCGCGACGCACCGCCCCACTCGCACCGCTGTCCGGACTGATCGACGCCAGCTCCCGAATCCGGCTCCGTCGCCGCACCGCAACCTGCCAGCACCGCATCGAAGCACCGTCTCGCCCTGCAACGCACGGCCCTGGTCTCACCGACTCCGTCTCGACGACGTCAACGAGCCGCTGCCTGCACCGCATCGAGGGACAACGCGTCCTGCAACGCTTCCATTTTTGCATCGCGACGTACAGCCTTCCGGCTCGCACACCCGTGCCTGCCGCTTCAAGTAAAAGGTACTGTGACCGAGTCTGTCTACGCTGTGTTGGCCCGTCTCGACGCGGTCAGCTGGATTTGTTAGACTCTGTTTGTTCTTGACATCGCCGTAGCCGGAGGACGCTACCGACTCGCACAGAACCTTGAATTAAGCCTTTTTGATAAGAACTAAGTATTCTTGACAGTATTGTGGATTATTTTTGTCGTTTATGGTCTTGTGGTAATTCTATATAAAATATTCTTATTTTTATAAATATACAACCTGTGTGGTGTCCATTTGTAGTGTTGTCACTTGATTACTATATGTGTTCACAGATGCTTTACACACTGCCTCTGAACTAAGCCTGTCTGCTCGTGCCAAGCTACCAAGAGGGTGAGCAGGGGTTATTTCAGGAGTGTACCTACTTTCCCTGACTAGACTCAAGGGTCCCTATTTGGACAAAGGTACCTACCTCTGCCAACTAGAGACCCCCAAATCTAACACATACCTTAATTATCGTTCAAGGTTTATAAAATTCATCAATTATTCAAAACCAATATCAGCCAATTCAGTGCCTTGGTATACTATTCTCTTGCCGTAGATCGGCTCAAGTCCCTTATTATTGACCATTGTTATTTACACATATCCTGTGACATTGATAGTATGCAAGAGACATATTATAAGAACTGCATCTATTCAAATTCAGCCGTTATAGTTAGCTGATCTAACTATAACTCGCGCCCCCGCAATGCACTGCTGATGACGTCACATATTACATCACTCATGACATAGTCAGTGACATCACTGATGACATCACTGATGACATCCCAAATGAAATCACTCATGACATCATCCTGTGAGTGTGAATGTTTCTAAAAAGTTTAAGAATGTTATATATATATGCCAAGGTGTATTAGAAAAATGAGTGGGTGTACGAGTGTCTGTATGGATGATTTAGTGGGTGTGTGAGTGACTGTATAAGTGAGTGATTAAATGTGTCTTAGTGAATGCATGAGTCAATGAATAATCTGTGTGAATGTCTATATCAGTCTGTCAGTTGGTGTGTAAGTGGCTGCATGGGTTGGTGAGTAGCTACATGAGTGTCTATATGGGTTAATGATTGGTTGCCTTAGTACCTGTATTGGTCCCTGAGTATCTGGGTGGGTGGGTGGGGGGGTTTGTGACTCCCTGCATAGATGTGTGAATAGGTGATTCACTGGGTGTATCGGTTCATGAGTGCGACTACGAGGGGCTGTATGGGTGGGTGAGAGTGCATATGGCTGTGTTGATGAGTGAATGGATGTCTCAGTGGTATATGTGTGAGTAACTACATATGTGAAAGGATGTATATGTGAGTATTGGAGTATAAAAAGTGACTATTTGTGAGAGTGAGTGACTGTGAGAGTGGCTGTATGGATGAGTTTGTGCTTGTGTCAGTGATTGTATAAGAGAGTGAGCATGTGTTAGTATCTGTTTGAATAAGTGAGGTGGTGTGTGTATAACTGTATAGGTGAGTAAATGGCAGTGTGATTGATTTTTGGGTGACTGACTATGTGTGTGAGTAACTCTAAGGGTGAGTGCTAGTGTGTCTGTGTCTGTATGGGTATATGAGTGCATATATCAGTGGCTGTATTGTTGAGTGACTGTGTGAATGAATGACTGTATGGGTGAGTGAGTGGATGAGTGTGTAGACCTATGAATCAGTGAGTGTGTAAGTACTGACAGGTATTGGTGTGTCTATGGTTTCGAGAATGGTAGTCTGTATTTTAGAGTGGGTGTATGAAAGGTTATATTAGGGTGTGCGTAGGTGCATTAGATATTAAGTGGATCATATCATCAATGATGTCATCAGTGATGTCATTTGAGATGTCATCAGTGATGTCATCAGTGATGTCACTGACCATGTCATGAGTGATATGTGACGTCATCAGCAGTGCATTGTGGGGGGTGAGTTTTAGTTAGCTCAGCTAAGTACAACGGCTGAATTTCTCTGCTTTTGTACGAGTGGAATGTCAGCCTAACTATAACGTTCCTGAAACCTGTGGTTTTTTCAGTGAATATCTAAGGTTTTGTAAATGCTAATTCCTAATCATAACTAACCCTGGGTGTAGTTTGCATAGTAGCACTACACGTAGCTACGCGAAGTACACTTTGAACTACGCTCAGCTACGCAATTACGTAGTGTGTAGCTGTGTGCTTGTCTGCACTGTGCAATAATTGCAAACAGCATCTGGCACAGTGCAAGTTATGATAAAATAAGTATCTCTGTCTTTATATGCTGAAATGCATATAGTCATTTCACAAAAGTGAAAACGATAAATTAACAAGCAGTGAGAGAGGTGATGATTTTGGCATCCTCCCTAACCTAGGGAGAGAACCAAGCAGATGCCTTGAAAACAAAAAGCACATCTTGTTGAATGATTCGGTGGTGGTCCCATCCTCTTAGGACCACCCCAAGCACAGTTATTGGCAAAAATACAATCCCAACCAAAGGCCCTGCAAAGCATTATGGGACGAGATTAGCAGTGGGCAGTGAATATTATAGTATCCAATATCAAAATAATTCTACAAAGAGCTGCAGTTCAACTAGTTGTTACTAGATGTCCCTATTTTCATTCACAGTTATATGCTTTTTAGCATGTAAAATTGCTTTATCAAAGCATATGTAGGTGTTGATGATTTTGCTGCTACGCTACGTGTTTTAGCATAGTTTTTGCACTGTGCTACGTGCAATTTGCGTAGTGCGTAGTAGCGCAAACTATGCATACTCCGTGAGCGTAGCGTAGTACTATGCCCAGGGTTAATCATAACGTCCCTGAAACCTGTGGTTTTATTCAGTGAATTTCTAAGATTTTTTAAATGCTAATACTAATTATAAGTTCCCTGAAACCTATGGTTTTTTCAGTGAATTTCTAAGGTTTTTTAAATGCTAATTTCTAACTATGTCTACATAGGTAGGAAATGGACAGAAAGAGGAAGAAAGGCGCAGAAAGAAGCAAGAGAAGTGCAGAAAGAAGCAAGAGAGGTGCAGAAAGAGGAAGAAATGTGCAGAAAGAAGCAAGAGAAATGCAGAAAGAGGCAACAGAAGTCCAGAAAGAGGAAGAAAGGTGCAAAAAGAAGCAAGAGAAGTGAAAAAAGAAGAAGCAACAGAGCTGCAGAAAGAGGCCTACTTTGACTGTACCTTTCCACAGACTCATACAAAGTAGCCTAATCACTAATCCTTCTCCCAAAATGTCTTAAACATCACTTTTCTCTTTAAGGTTCAATATTCATAACTGCTCAGAATTGTAGGCCTACCAAATGTAAAACAGCAATCCTAACCATATCACTGTTGTAAGCCTGACCAAGTTTGTGAAGGTATGCATGCATGTGTCTCTGCTTTTACCTAGTGACATGTTACATAAAAATAAACATACAAATACTTGAATACCTGTGTTTCATACAGCATACTCTGTAAATTTGATTTGTGTACAAAAAGGTAGAAGCAAGAGAAGTGCAGAAAGAAGCAAGAGAGGTGCAGAAAGAAGCAAGAAAACTGCAGAAAGAAGCAACAGGCATGCAGAAAGAGGCAAGAGAAGTGCAGAAAGAGGCAACAGAGGTGCAGAAACAGGCAGGAGAGGTGCAGAAGGAGGCAAGAGAGGTGCAAAAAGAGGCAAGAGAGGTTCACAAAGAGGGAAGAAGGATGCAGAAAGAGGCAAGAGGGGTGCAGAAAGAAGCAAGAGAGGTGCAGAAAGAAGCAAGAGAAGAGCATAAAGAAGCAACAGAGGTGCAGAAAGAGGGAAGAGGGGTGCAGCAAGAGTCAAGAGAAATGCAGGAAGAAGCAACAGAGGTGCAGAAAAATAAAAGAGAAGTGCAAAAAGAGGCAACAGTGGTGCAGAAACAGGCAGAAGAGGTGCAGAAAGAGGGAACAGGAGTGCAGAAAGAGGCAAGAGAGGTACAGAAAGAAGGAAGAGGAGTGCAGAAAGAGGCAAAAGGGATGCTGAAAGAAGCAAGTGAGGTGCAGAAAAAGGCAACAGTGGTGCAGAAAAAGTCAAGACAGGTGCAGAAACAGGCAAGAGTGGTGCAGAAAGAGGCAAGAGAAGTGCAGAAAGAAGCAACAGAGGTGCAGAAGGAGGCAATAAACCTGCAGAAAAAGGCAAGAGAGTTGCATAAACAGGCAAGATAGGTGCAGAAAGAAGAAAGAGGGGTGCAGAAAGAGGCAAGAGGGGTGCAGAAAGAAGCAAGAGAGATGTGGAAGAAAGGCAAGAGAAGTGCAGAAAAAACCAACAGAGGTACAGAGAGAGGCAAGAGAGCTGCAGAAAGAGGCAAGAGAGTTGTAGAAAAAGGCAAAAGAGGTGCAGAAAGAGAGAACAGGGGTGCAGACATAGGCAAGAGAGATGCAGAAAGAAGGAAGAGGGATGCGAAAGAGGCAAGAGGGGTGGAAAAATGTACAAGAGAGGTGCAAAAAGAAGCAAGAGCAGTGCAGAAAGAACCAACAGAGGTGCATAAAGAGGCAAGAGGGGTGCAAAAAGAGACAACAGAAGTGCAGAAAGAAGCAAAGGAGGTACAAAAAGAGGCAAGAGAACTGCAGAAAGAGGAATGAGAGGTGCAGAAAGAAGCAAGAGGGGTGCACAAAGAGGGACGAAGGGTGCAGAAAGAGGCAAGAGGGGTACAGAAAGAAGAAAGAGAGGTACAGATAGAAGCATGAAAAGTGCTTAAAGAAGCAACAGAGGTGCAGAAAGAGGGGAGAGGGGTTCAGAAAGAGGTAAGAGAAGTGCAGACAGAAGCAACAGAGGTGCAGAGAGAGGCAAGAGAAGTGCAGAATTAGGCAACAAAGGTGTAGAAACAGGCAGGAGAGGTGCAGAAACAGGCACAACAGGAGCAGAAAGCGAGAACAGTGGTGGAGAAAGAGGCAATACAGGTGCAGAAACAGGCAAGAGAATTGCTGAAAGAGGCAACAGAGGTGTAGAAAGAAGCAAGAGAAGTGATGAAAGAGACAAGAGAGCTGCAGAAACAAACAAGAGAGGTGCAGAAAAAAGCAAAAAAAGTGCAGAAAGAGGCAAGTGAGGTGCAGAAAGAAGCAAGAGAAGTGCAGAAAGAGGCAAGTGAGGTGCAGAAAGAGGCAAGAGAGTTGCAGAAACAGGCAAAGGAGGTGCAGAAAGAGAGAACAGGGGTGAAGACAGAGGCAAGAGAGGTGCAGAAAGAGGGAATAGGGGTGCAGAAACAGGCAGGCGAAGTGCACAAAGAAGCAACAGAGGTGCAGAAAAAGAAAAGAGAAGTGCAGAAGGAGGCAACAAGAGGTGCAGAAACAGGCAGGAGAGGTACAGAAAGAGGGAAGAGGGATGAAGATAGAGGCAAGGAAGGTACAGTAAGAGGGAAGAGGGGTGCAGAAAGAGGCAAGTGGAGTGCAGAAAGAAGCAATTGAGGTGCATAAAAAGGCAACAGTGGTGCAGAAAGAGGCAAGACAGGTGCAGAAACAGTCAAGAGCAGTGCAGAAAGAGGCAAGAGAAGTGCTGAAAGAAGCAACAGAGGTGCAGAAAAAAGCAAGAAAAGTGCAGAAAGAGGCAAGTGAGTTGCAGAAACAGGCAAGAGGGGTGCAGAAAGAGGCAAGAGAAGTGCAGAAAGAAGCATCGGAGGTGCAGGAGGCAAGAGAACAGCAGAAGGAGGCAAGAGAGTTGCAGAAATAGGCAAGAGAGATGCAGAAACAGGCAGGAGAGGTACAGAAAGAGGGAACAGGAGTGTAGAAAGAGGCAAGAGCGGTACAGAAAGAAGTAAAGAGGGGTGCATAAAGAGGCAAGTGGGGTGCTGAAAGAAGCAAGTGAGGTGCAGAAAAAGGCAACAGAGGTGCAGAAAAAGGCAAGAAAGGTGCAGAAACAGGCAAGAGAAGTGCAGAAAGAGGCAAGAGAAGTGCTGACAGAAGCAACCGAGCGGTAGAAAGAAGCAGGAGAAGTGATAAAAGAGAGAAGAGAGTTTCAGAAAGAAACAACAGAGGTGCAGAAAAAAGCAAGAGAAGTTCGGAAAGAGGCAAGTGAGGTGCAGAATCAGGCAAGAGGGGTGCAGAAAGAGGCAAGCAAAGTGCAGAAAGAAGCAACAGAGGTACAGAAGGAGGCAATAGAACTGCATAAAAAGGCAAGAGAGTTACAGAAACAGGCAAAAGAGGTGCAGAAAGAAGAAAGAAGGGTGCAGAAAGAGGCAAGAGGGGTGCAGAAAGAAGCAAGAGAGATGTGGAAAAAAAGTAAGAAAAGTGCAGAAAAAACCAACAGAGGTGCAGAGAGAGGCAAGAGAGCTGCAGAGAGAGGCAAGAGAAGTGCAGAAAGAAGCAACAGAGGTGCAGAAAGAGGCAAGAGAACTGCAGAAAGAGGCAAGAGAGTTGCAGAAACAGGCAAAAGAGGTGCAGAAAGAGATAACAGGGGTGCAGACAGAGGGACGAAGGGTGCAGAAAGAGGCAAGAGGGTGCAGAAAGAAGCAAGAGAGGTACAGAAAGAAGAAAGAGAAGTGCTGAAAGAAGCAACAGAGGTGCAGAAAGAGGGAAGAGGGGTTCAGAAAGAGATAGGAGAAGTACAGACAGAAGCAACAGAGGTGCAGAGAGAGGCAAGAGAAGTGCAGAAAGAGGCAAGACAGGTGTAGAAACAGGCAGGAGAGGTGCAGAAACAGGCAAAACAGGTGCAGAAAGAGAGAACAGTGGTACAGAAAGAGGCAAGACAGGTGCAGAAACAGGCAAAAGAATTGCAGAAAGAGGCAAGAGAAGTGCTGAAAGAAGCAACAGAGGTTAGAAAGAACCAAGAGAAGTGATTAAAGAGACATGAGAGCTGCATAAAGAAACAAGAGAGGTGCAGAAAAAAGCAATAGAAGTGCAGAAAGAGGCAAGTGAGGTGCAGAAAGAGGCAAGAGAAGTGCAGAAAGAGGCAAGTGAGGTGCAGAAAGAGGCAAGTGAGGTGCAGAAAGTAGCAACTGAGGTGCAGAAGGAGGCAAGAGAACTGCAGAAAGAGGCATGAGAGTTGCAGAAACAGGCAAGTGAGGTGCAGAAAGAAGTAAGAGGGGTGCAGAAAGAGGCAAGAGGGGTGCAGAAAGAAGCAAGAGAGATACAGAAAAAAGCAAGAGAAGTGCAGAATGAACCAATGGAGGTGCAGAACAAGGCAAGAGGGGTGTGGAAAGAGGCAAGAGAAGAGCAGAAAGAAGCAACACAGGTGCAGAAAGAGGCAAGAGAACTGCAGAAAGAGGCAAGAGAGTTGCAGAAACAGACAAAAGAGTTGCAGAAAGAGAGAACAGGGGTGCAGACATAGGCAAGAGAGGTGCAGAAAGAGGGAATAGGTGTGCAGAAAGAGGCAACAGGGGTGCAGAAATTTACAAGTGATGTACAGAAAGTAGCAAGAGAAGTGCAGAAAGAAGCAACAAAGGTGCAGAAAAAGAAAAGAGAAGTGCAGAAAGATGCAACAAGTGGTGCAGAAACAGGCAGGAGAGGTGCAAAAAGAGGAAAGAGTGATGAGGAAAGAGGCAAGGAATGTAAAGTAAGAGGGAAGATGGGTGCAGAAAGAGGCAAGAAAAGTGCAGAAAGAAGCAAGTGAGGTGCAGAAAAAGGCAACAGTGGTGCAGAAAGAGGCAATATAGGTGCAGAAACAGGCAAGAGCAGTGCAGAAAGAAGCATCAGAGGTGCAGAAGGAGGCAAGAAAACTGCAGAAAGATGCAAGAGAGTTGCAGAAACAGGCAAGAGAGGTGCAGAAAGAAGAAAGTAGTGTGCAGAAAGAGGCAAGAAGGGTACAGAGAGAAGCAAGAGAGATGTGTAAAAAAGCAAGAGAAGTGCAGAAAGAACCAACAGAGTTGCAGAAAGAGGCAAGACGGGTGTAGAAAGAGGCAAGAGAAGTGCAGAAATAAGCAACTGTGGTGCAGAAAGAGGCAAGAGAACTGCAGAAAGAAGCAAGAGAGATGTGTAAAAAAGCAACCGAAGTGCAGAAAGAACAAACAGAGTTGCATAAAGAGGCAAGAGGGGTGCACAAAGAATCAAGAAAGATGCAGAAAAAAGCAAGAGAAGTGCAAAAGAACCAACGGAGGTGCAGAACAAGGCAAGAGGGGTGCAGAAAGAGGCAATAGAAGAGCAGAAAGAAGCAACACAGGTGCAGAAAGAGGCAAGAGAACTGCAGAAAGAGGCAAGAGAGTTGCAGAAACAGGCAAAGGAGGTGCAGAAAGAGTGAACAGGGGTGCAGACAGAGGCAAGAGAAGTGGGGAAAGAGGCAAGAGAGGTACAGAAAGAGGCAAGAGGGGTGCAGAAAGAGGCAAAAGAAGTGCAACAAGAAGCATCAGAGGTGCAGAAGGAGGCAAGAGAACTGCAGAAAGAGGCAAGAGAGTTGCAGAAACAGGCAACAGAGGTGCAGAAAGAAGAAAGAGGGGTGCAGAAAGAGGCAAGAGGGGTACAGAAAGAAGCAAGAGAAATGTGTAAAAAAGCAAGAGAAGTGCAGAAAGAACCAACAAAGTTGCAGAAAGAGGCAAGACGGGTGTAGAAAGAGGCAAGAGAAATGCAGAAATAAGCAACTGAGGTGCTGAAAGAGGCAAGAGAACTGCAGAAAGAGGCAAGAGAATTGACAGGAACAGGCAAAGGAGGTGCAGAAAGAGAGAACAGTGCTGCAGAGAGAGACAAGAGTGGTTCAGAAAGAGGGACGAGGGGTGCAAAAAGAGGCAAGAGGGGTATAGAAATTTGCAGGAGGGATGCAGAAAGAAGCAAGAGCAGTGCAGAAAGAACTAAAAGAGATGCAGTAAGAGGCAAGAGGGGTGCAGAAAAAGGCAACAGAAGTGCATAAATAAGCAAAAGAGGTGCAGAAAGAGGCAAGAGAACTGCAGAAAGAGAAAAGAGAGGTGCAGAAAGAGGCAAGAGAGGTGCACAAAGAGGGAAGAAGGGTGCAGAAAGAAGCAAGAGGGGTGCAGAAAGAAGCAAGAGAATTGCAGAAACAGGCAAAGGAGGTACAGAAAGAGAGAGCAAGACTGCAGACAGAGGCAAGAGAGGTGCAGAAAGAGTGACGAGGGGTGCAAAAAGAGGCAAGAGGGGTACAGAAATTTGCAAGAGAAGTGCAGAAAGAAGCAAGAGCAGTGCAGAAAGCGGCCTCCTTCGATTGTACCTTTCCACAGAGTCATACAAAGTAGCCTAATCACTAATCCTTCTCCCAAGATGTCTTAAACCTCACTTTTTTCTTGAAGGATCACTGTTCATTGATTGCTCAGAATGTTAGGCCTACCAAATGTAAAACAGCTATCCTAACCATATCACTGTTGTAAGTCTGACCAAGTTTGTGAAGGTATGCTTGTGTTTGTCTCTGCTTTTACCTAGTGACATGTTACATAAAAATAAACATACAAATACTTGAATACCTGTGTTTCAAACAGCATACTCTGTAAATTTGTGTACAAAAAGGTAGAAGCAAGGGAAGTGCGGAAAGAAGCAACAGAGGTGCAGAAAGAGGGAAGAGGGGTGCAGAAAGGGGCGAGAGAAGTACAGAAAGAAGCAACAGATGTACAGAAAGAGGCAAGAGAAGTGCGGAAAGTGGCAACAGAGGTGCAGGACCAGGCAGGAGAGGTGCAGAAAGAGGGAACAGGTGTGTAGAAAGAAGCAAAAGAGGTACAGAAAGAGGGAAGACGGCTGCAGAAAGAGGCAAGAGGAGTGCAGAAAGAAGCAAGTGATGTGCAGAAAGAGGCAACAGTGGTGCAGAAAGAGGCAAGATAGTTATAGAAACAGGCAAGAGAAGTGCAGAAAGAGGCAAGAGAAGTGCAGAAAGAAGCAACAGAGGTGCAGAAAGAGGAAAGAGAAGTGCAGAAAGAGATAACAGAGGTGCAGAAACAAGCAGGTGAGGTGCAGAAAGAGGGAACAGTGGTGTAGAAAGTGGCAAGAGAGGTACAGAAAGAAGGAAGACGGGTGCAGAAAGAGGCAAGAGAAGTGCAGAAAGAGGTAAGAGAAGTGCTGAAAGAAGCAACAGAGGGGTAGAAAGAAGCAAGAGAAGTGATGAAAGAGACAAGAGAGTTGCAGAAAGAAACAAGAGAGGTGCAGAAAAAAGCAAGAGAAGTGCAGAAACAGGCAAGTGAGGTGCAGAAAGAGGCAAGGCAGGTATAGAAACAGGCAAGAGAAGTGCAGAAAGAGGCAAGAGAAGTGCAGAAAGAAGCAACAGAGGTGCAGAAAGAGGAAAGAGAAGTGCAGAAAGAGATAACAGAGGTGCAGAAACAGGCAGGTGAGGTGCAGAAAGAGGGAACAGGGGTGCAGAAAGTGGCAAGATAGGTACAGAAAGAAGGAAGACGGGTGCAGAAAGAGGCAAGAGAAGTGCAGAATGAGGCAAGAGAAGTGCTGAAAGAAGCAACAGAGGGGTAGAAAGAAGCAAGAGAAGTGATGAAAGAGACAAGAGAGTTGCAGAAAGAAACAAGAGAGGTGCAGATAAAAGCAAGAGAAGTGCAGAAACAGGCAAGTGGGGTGCAGAAAGAGTCAAGAGAAGTGCAGAAATAGGCAAGAGAGGTGCAGAAAGAGGGAAGTTAGGTGTAGAAACAGACAAGAGGGGTTCAGAAAGAGGCAACAGAAGTGAATAAAGAAGCAATAGAGGTGCAGAAGGAAGCAAGAGAAGTGATGAAAGAGACAAGAGAGTTTCAGAAAGAAAGAAGAGAGGTGCAGAAAAAAGCAAGAGAAGTGCAGAAAGAGGCAAAAGAGTTGCAGAAAAAGGCAAGAGAGTTGAAGAAAGAAGAAAGAGGTGTGCAGAAAGAGGCAAGAGAGGTGCAGAAAGAAGGAAGAGAGATGCAGAAAAAGCAAGAGAAGTTCAGAAAGAACCAACAGAGGTGCAGAAAGATGTCAGAGGGGTGAAGAAAGAGGCAAAATAAGTGCAGATAGAAGCAACAGAGGTGCAGAACGAGGCAAGAGAACTGCAGAAAGAGGCAAGATAGATGCAGAAACTGGCAAATGAGATGCAATAAGAGAGAACAGGGGTGCAGACAGAGGCAAGAGAGGTGCAGAAAGAGGGAAGAGGGATACAGAAAGACGCAAGAGGGGTACAAAAATTTACAAGAGAGGAGGAGAAAGAAGCAAGAGCAGTGCAGAAAGAGCCAACAGAGGTGCAGGAAGAGTCAAGAGGGGTGCAGAAAGAGCCACCAGAGGTGCAGAAAGAGGCAAGATAACTGCAGAAAGGGGAAAAAGAGGAGCAGAAAGAGGCAAGAGTGGTGCACAAAGAGGGAAGAAGGGTGCAGAAAGAGGCAAGAGAGGTGCAGAAAGAGGAAAGCGAAGTGCAGAAAGAAGCAACAGAGGTGCAGAAGGAGGCAAGAAATGTGCTGAAAGAAGCAACAGAGGGGTAGAAAGAAGAAAGAGATGTGATGAAAGAGACAAGAGAGTTGAAGAAAGAAAAAAGAGAGGTGACAAAAGAAGAAAGAGGGGTGAAGAAAGAAGAAACAGGAGTGCAGAAAGAGGCAAGAGGGGTGCAAAAAGAAGCAAGAGAGATGCAGAAAAAAGGCAAGAGAAGTGCAGAAAGAATCAATGGAGGTGCAGATAGAGGCAATAGGGGTGCAGAAAGAGGCAAGAGAAGTACAGAAAGAAGCAACAGAGGTTCAGAAAGAGGCAAAAGTACTGCAGAAAGAGGCAAGAGAGTTTCAGAAACAGGCAAAAGAGGTGAAGAAAGAGAGAACAGGGGAGCAGACAGAGGCAAGAGAGGTGCAGAAAGGGGATGAGGGGAGCAGAAAGAGGCAAGTGGGGTGCAGAAATTTGCAAGAGAGGTGTAGAAAGAAGCACGAGCAGTGCAGAAAGAACCAACAGATGTGCAGAAAGAGGCAAGAGGAGTGCAGAGAGAGGCAAGAGAAGTGCAAACAGAAGCAAAAGAGGTACAGAAAGAGGCAAGATAACTGCAGAAAGAGGAAAGAGAGGTGCAGAAGGAGGCAAAAGAGGTGCACTAGGAGGCAAAAGAGGTGCACTAAAAAGGAAAAGGGTGCAAAACGAGGCAAAGAGGGGTGCAGAAAGAAGCAAGAGAGGTGCAGAAAGAAGTAAGAGAACTGCTGAAAGAAGCAACAGAGGTGCAGAAAGAGGGAAGAGGTTTGCAGAAAGAGGCAAGAGAAGTACAGACAGAAGCAACAGAGGTGCATCAAGAGCAAGAGAATTGCAGAAAGAGGCAACATAGGTGCAGAAACAGGCAGGAGAGGTACAGAAAGAGAGAAAAGGGGTGCAGAAACAGGCAAAAGAGGTACAGAAAGAGGGAAGAGAGATGCAGAAAGAGGCAAGATGGGTGCAGCAAGAAGCAACTGAGGTGAAGAAAGAAGCAAGAGAAGTGATAAAATAGACAAGAGAGTTGCAGAAAGAAACAAGAGAGGTGCAGAAATAGGTATGAGAAGTGCAGAAAGAGGCAAGTGAGGTGCAGAAATAGGCAAGAGAAGTGCAGAAAGAGGCAAGAGATGTGCAGAAAGAGGCAAGTGAGGTTTCAGAAACAGGCAAGAGGGGTGCAGAAAGACAAGAGAAGTGCAGAAAGAAGCAACAGAGGTGCAGAAGGAGGCAATAGAACTGCAGAAAGAGGCAAGCGAGTTGCAGAATTAGGCAAGAGAGGTACAGAAAGAAGAAAGAGGGGGGCAGAAATAGGCAAGAGGGGGGCAGAAAGAAGCAAGATAGATGCGGAAAAAAGCATGAGAAGTGCAGAAAGAACCAACAAAGGTGCATAAAGAGGCAAGAGGTGTGCAGAAAGAGGCAAGAGAAGTGCAGAAAGAAGCAACAGAGGTGCAGAAAGAGGCAATAAATTAGCAGAAAGAGGATAGAGAGTTGAATAAATAGGCAAAAGATGTGCAGAAATAGAGAACAGGAGTGCAGACAGAGGCAGGAGAGGTGTAGAAAGAGGGAAGAGGCATGCAGAAAGAGGCAAGAGGGTGCAGAAATTTGCAAGAGAGGTGCAGAAGGAAGCAAGAGCAGTGCAGAAAGAACCAATAGAGGTGCAGAAAGAGGCAATAGGGCTGCAGAAAGAGGCAACAGAGGTGCAGAAAGAAGCAAAAGAAGTGCAGAAAGAGGCAAGGAAACTGCAGAAACAGGAACGAGTGGTACAGAGAGAGGCAAGAGAGGTGCAGAAAGTGGGAAGAAGGGTACAGAAAGAGGCAAGAAGTGTGCTGAAAAAATCAAGAGAGGTGCAGAAAGAAGCAAGAGAAGTGCTGAAAGTAGCAACAGAGGTGCAGAAAGAGGGAAGAGGGGTGCAGAAAGAGGCAAGAGAAGTGCAGACAGAAGCAACAGAGGTGCAGAAATAGGGCAAGAGAAATGCAGGAAGAGGCAACTTAGGTGCAGAAACAGGCAGGAGAGGTACAAAAAGAGGGTACAGAGGCAAGAGAGGTATAGAAAGAGGGAAGAGGGGTGCAGAAAGAGGTGAGTGGTGCAGAAAGAAGCAAGTGAGGTGCAGAAAGAGGCAACAGTGGTGCAGAAAGAGACAAGACAAGTGCAGCAACATACAAGAGAGATCCAAGAGAAGTGCTGAAAGAAGCAACAGAGGTGTAGAAAGAAACAAGAGAAGTGATGAAAGAGACAACAGAGTTGCAGAAAGAAACAGTAGAGGTGAAGAAAAAAGCAAGAGAAGTGCAGAAAGAGGCAAGAGAGGTGCAGAAAGAAGCAACAGAGGTGCAGAAAGAGGCAAGAGAACTGCAGAAAGAGGAAAGAGAGTTGCAGAAACAGGCAAGAGAGGTACAGAGAAGGGAACAGAGGTGCAGAAAGAGGCAAGAGAGGTGCAGAAAGAGGGAATAAGGGTGCAGAAAGAGGCAAGGGTGGTGCAGAAAGATGCAAATGAGGTGGAGAAAAAGACCACAGTAGTGCATAAAGAGGCAAGACAGGTGCAGAAACAGGTAAGAGAAGTGCAGAAAGAGGCTGGAGAAGTGCTGAAAGAAGCAACAGAGATGTAGAAAGAAGCAAGAGAACTGATGAAATAGACAAGAGAGTTGTAGAAAGAAACAAGATAGGTGCAGAAAAAAGCAAGAGAAGTGCAAAAAGAGGCAATTGAGGTGCAGAAATAGGAAGGAGAAGTGCAGAAAGAGGCAAGAGAGGCGCAGAAAGAGGTAAGTGAGGTGCAGAAACAGGCAAGAGGCATGCAGAAAGAGGCAAGAGAAGTGCAGAAAGAAGCAACAGAGGTACAGAAAGAGGCAACAGAATGGCAGAAAGAGGCAAGAGAGTTACAGAAACAGGAAAGAGAGGTGCAGAAAGAAGAAAGAGGGGTGCAGAAAGAGGCAAAAGGGGTGCAGAAAGAAGCAAGAGAGATGCAGAAAAAAGGAAGAGAAGTGCAGAAAGAACCAACGGAGATACAGAAAGAGGCAAGAGGGGTGCAGATAGACATAAGAGAAGTGCAGAAAAAGCAACAGAGGTGCAGAAAGAGGGTAGAGGGGTGCAGAAAGAGGCAAGAGAAGTGCAGACAGAAGCAACAGAGTTGCAGAAAGAGGCAAGAGAAGTGCAGAAAGGGGCAACAGAGATGCAGAAACATGCAAGAGCGGTGCAGAAAGAGGAAACAGGGTGCAGGAAGAGGCAAGATACTAACAGAAAGAGGGAGGTGGGGGTTGAAAGAGTCAAGAGGGGTGCAGATATAATCAAGTGAGGTGCAGAAAGAGGCAACAGTGGTGCAGAAAGAGGCAAAAAAAGGTGCAGAAACAGGCAGAGAAGTGCAGAAAGAGGCAAGAAAAGTGGCGAAAGAAGCAACAGAGGTGTAGAAAGAAACAAGGGAAATGATGAAAGAGACAACAGAGTTGCAGAAAGAAACAGGCTAGGTGAAGAAAAAAGCCAGAGAAGCGCAGAAAGAGGCAAGTGAGGTGCAGAAAGAAACAACAGAGGTGCAGAAGGAGGCATAAGAACTGCAGAAAGAGGCAAGAGAGTTGCAGTATTAGGCAAGAGAGATGCAGAAAGAAGAAATAGGGGTGCAGAAAGAGGAAAGAGGGTGCAGGAAGAAGCAAGAAGATGCGGAAAAAGCAAGAGAAGTGTAGAAAGAACCAACGGAAGTGCAGAAAGAGGCAAGAGGGGTGCAGAAAGAGGCATGAGAGGTGCAGAAAGAAGCAACAGAGGTGCAGAAAGAGGCAGAAAAACTGCAGAAAGAGGAAAGAGAGTTGCAGAAATAGGCAAAATAGGTGCAGAAATAGAGAACAGTTGTGCAGACAGAGGCAAGAGAGGGGCAGAAAGAGGGGAAAGGTGTGCAGAAAGAGGCAAGGGGTGCAGAAATTTGCAAGAGAGGTGCAGAAAGAAGCAAGAGCAGTGCAGAAAGAACCAACAGAGGTGCAGAAAGAGGCAATAGGGGTGCAGAAAGAGGCAACAGAAGTGCAGAAAGAAGCAAAAGAGGAAAGAAAACTACAGAAACAGGAAAAGATGGTGCAGAAAGAGGCAAGAGAGGTGCACAAAGTGGGAAGAAGGGTACAGAAAGAGGCAAGAAGGGTGCTGAAAAAAGCAAGAGAGGTGTAGAAAGAAGCAAGAGAAGTGCTGAAAGAAGCAACAGAGGTGCAGAAAAAGGGAAGAGGGGTGCAGAAAGAGGCAAGAGTAGTGCAGGCAGCAGCAAAATAGGTGCAGAAATAGGGCAAGAGAAATGCAGGAAGAGGCAACAGAGGTGCAGAAACAGGCAAGAGAGGTGCAGACCCTCCCACTGCTCCAAGAAGTGATGCACCAGATAGCTGAGTGCAAGCAAGTTCCTGATTCTTGGGATATGACTAATATTGTTTTTTTCTTAAAAAGGGAAGAGTGCAGATGAATGTGGGTCTTATCGACCAATATCCCTTATTAATACTGACGCTAAAATATTTTCTAAAGTATTGGCAAATCGTCTGACATCATATATGCCAGGTCTGGTATCCGAACACCAACACGGATTTATTTTAGGCAGGGATACTACCGCACATGTTAACACAGCTATAACTGCATTTGATTTTGCTCACAAAACATCGAGAACTATGGGGATGATTCTATTAGATGCTGAGAAAGCATTTGACCGGGTGGTATGGGATGCATTATGGCGGATACTACGCAATAATGCAATACCAGATCGGTTTATGAACTGGATCAAGGCACTATATACAAACCCGCAGGCCAAGTTAACATATGCTAATTTGTATTCTAAGATATTCTCTATACAACGTGGTACGAGGCAAGGGTGTCCACTTTCTGCTTTACTTTTTGCTCTTTATATCGAGCCTTTCATCGAAACATTAAATCAAAATGTAGATATTATACCATTTAGTAATGGTGCGTATCAACTTAAAGCAGTCGCATATGCGGATGATATTGCGATCTTTACATCAGACCCAGTAACTACTGTTGGTATAATACAGGAAGAAGCAAACAAATTTGGGCTTTCTCGTGCTATAAGCTCAATATAAGTAAAACACAAATAATACATAATCTGCCACCTGACACATCTATTTACGGAACTTGTACAGTGGCTACATATCTAGGTATTAAGATCACTAAAAATGTGGATCAAATTTGGAAATTAAACTATGGAACATTGTTACAGAGAGTAATTAAACAGTTTAAGAATTGGAATAAGCTACCCATAACTATTATTGGCCGAATTAATATAATTAAAATGATTATTTTACCTACATTTTTATATCTGTTTCGGGCAATTCCTATACTGGGTTCCCAATTATTTTTCTGTAAATTAGAGGGTGCAATCAGTAGCTTTATTTGGGGCTATAAACAAGCTCGTCGATCGATAAAACTTCTTACGTTTTCTTATAAATTTGAGGGCTTGCAACTTCCTGATTTTAAATTGTACTTCTGGGCAGCATTTACAGGACGTATACAAAGCCTTTTAACTGATAAGCTCTCATATTATGGGCTTACTTTAGCTTTAGATAATGACAATCGTATGTTCTTGTTTAGGATTAATGATCCTTATTATTATAAAAGAGTTCGATTCAAGACTATAAGGGACATTGTATGTATCTGGGAGGAAATTATGGGTCATCTATCGCTTACTTTTGAGGATCTTGCTAGACATGAATATTTTCAATTATGGAACAATCCATCTCTTCCAAATATATTTCACGACGGATCTGCTTCTAATTGGGCTAGACATGGTATTGATAGATTGGGACAGCTATATGATCATTCTGGCTTCTCTACCTACTTATCATTACAACAATCTTTTGGTCTCCCACATCAGTCATTTTTTAAATATTTGCAACTTAGAGAATATTTCTTTAAACAGAAACTAATGCATTTGCCGCACTCTCATATAGTTCTTATCTGCTTTTTAAATCCTGCTCACAAAACTAGAATTAGTACGATGTATGGGCATTTGTGGAGTGCTAAAAGTGCTGATCTTAGTGAATTAGCAAATAAATGGAGCCAGACTTTGAATGTGGATATAGAAACATCTGAAATTACAATGGCTCTAGACAAATTAAATAACTCAGTACACTCTGTTAGTCTAAAGCTGCAACAGTTTCGAACTATTTGCATGCTATATTATACTCCGGACAAAATAACAAAGTGGCAACTAGTAACACAATTATCAGGCAGTGGGAGTATGGATAGAACAATCTGTCCTAAACGCGGTCAAAAGGCGGCTGATATTCTTCATATGTTTTATCTATGCCTTAAATTATCAGATTTTTTGGAAAAAGTCACACAATATATTGGTCAACAGCTGAATCTTGACTCAACTATATCTATCAAAGAAATTATGTTGGGGTATAAGATATGTGATGATCCTTATATGGGATATTTAATGTCTATTCTATTAGTGACAGCCGTCTTTGTATAGCCAGAGTGTGTCAACTCTAATTCACCTTCATTATTTGATTGGCTGATTCTTATGAAGGATATCTATGAGAAAGAACGAGCATTAGCCAAAACTCGATCTATTCGCTCAATGATAAGATTTAATCGTATTTGGAATTTCCTCGAATGTTAATATGATATGTTTTCAAACTAATTGTGGATGGTCCTTGATTGTTTTTGTTGAAGTATTATTTCTTGGGAATTTTTTTTTTTTTTGTCTTATTTGAATGTATAACACTTGTCTGATTTTCAATTTATATCTGTACACCTCGCCAAAATAAAAAAAATGTTAGAAAAAAAAAAGAGAGGTGCAGACAGAGGGTGCAGGGGTGCAGAAAGAGGCAAGAGAGGTACAGAAAGAGGGAAGAGGGATGCAGAAAGAGGCAAAAGTGGTGCAGAAAGAAGCAAGTGAGGTGCAGAAAGAGGCAACAGTGGTGAAGAAAGAGACAAGACAAGTGCAGAAACAGGCAAGAGAAATGCAGAAAGATGCAAGAGAAGTGCTGAAATATCAAGAGAAGTGCAGAAAGAGGCAAGTGAGGTGCAGAAGGAGGCAAGAGAAGTGCAGAAAGAGGCAAGAGAGGTGCAGAAAGAGGCAAGTGAGGTGCAGAAACAGGCAAGATGGGTGCATAAACAGGCAAGAGAAGTGCAGAAAAAAGCAACAGAGGTGTAGAAAGAAGCAAGAGAAGTGATAAAGTAAACAAGAGAGTTGCAGAAAGAAACAATAGAGGTGCAGAAAAAAGCAAGAGAAGTGACGAAAGAGGAAAGTGAGGTGCAGAAATAGGCAAGAGAAGTGCAGAAAGAGGCGAGAGAGGTGCAGAAAGAGGCAAGAGAAGTGCAGAAAGACGTAACGGAGGTGCAGAAGGAGGCAAGAGAACTGCAGAAAGAAGCAAGAGAGATGCAGAAACAGGCAAGAGAGGTTTAGAAAGAAAGAGGGGTGCAGAAAGAGGCAAGAGGGGTGCAGAAAGAAGCAAGAAAGATGCCAAAAAAATCAAGAGAAGAGCATAAAGAACCAACGGAGGTGCAGAAAGAGGCCAGAGGGGTGCAGAAAAAGGCAAGACAAGTGCAGAAAGAAGCAACAGAGGTGCAGAAAGAGGCAAGAGAACTGCAGAAAGAGGGAAGAGAGTTGCAGAAACTGGCAAAAGAGGTGCAGAAAGAGAGAACAGGGGTGCAGACAGATGCAAGAGAGGTGCAGAAAGAGGGAAGAGGAGTGCAGAAAGAAGCAAGAGGAGTGCAGAAAGAACCAACAGAGTTGCAGAAAGAGGCAGGAGGGGTGCAAAAAAGGCAACAGAAGTGCTGAAAGAATCAAAAGAGGTACAGAAAGAGGCAAAAAACTGCAGAAACAGGAAAGAGAGGTGCAGAAAGAGGCAAGAGAGTTGCATAAACAGGCAAAACAGGTGCAGAAAGAGAGAACAGGGCTGCAGACAGAGGCAAGAGAGGTACAGAAACAGGGAAGAGGGGTGCAGAAAGAGGCAAGGGTGGTGCAGAAAGATGCAAGTGAGGTAGAGAAAAAGGCAACAGTGGTGCAGTAAGAGGCAAGACAGTTGCAGAAAGAGGCAAGTGAGGTGCAGACATTTGCAAAAGAGGTGCAGAAAGAAGCAAGAGCAGTGCAGAAAGAACCAATAGAGGTGCAGAAAGAGGCAATAGGGCTGCAGAAAGAGGCAACAGAGGTGCAGAAAGAAGCAAAAGAAGTGCAGAAAGAGGCAAGGAAACTGCAGAAACAGGAACGAGTGGTACAGAGAGAGGCAAGAGAGGTGCAGAAAGTGGGAAGAAGGGTACAGAAAGAGGCAAGAAGTGTGCTGAAAAAATCAAGAGAGGTGCAGAAAGAAGCAAGAGAAGTGCTGAAAGTAGCAACAGAGGTGCAGAAAGAGGGAAGAGGGGTGCAGAAAGAGGCAAGAGAAGTGCAGACAGAAGCAACAGAGGTGCAGAAATAGGGCAAGAGAAATGCAGGAAGAGGCAACAGAGTTGCAGAAACAGGCAGGAGAGGTACAAAAAGAGGGTAAAGGGGTGCAGAAAGAGGCAAGAGAGGTATAGAAAGAGGGAAGAGGGGTGCAGAAAGAGGTGAGTGGTGCAGAAAGAAGCAAGTGAGGTGCAGAAAGAGGCAACAGTGGTGCAGAAAGAGACAAGACAAGTGCAGCAACATACAAGAGAAATGCAGAGAGATCCAAGAGAAGTGCTGAAAGAAGCAACAGAGGTGTAGAAAGAAACAAGAGAAGTGATGAAAGAGACAACAGAGTTGCAGAAAGAAACAGTAGAGGTGAAGAAAAAAGCAAGAGAAGTGCAGAAAGAGGCAAGAGAGGTGCAGAAAGAGGCAAGTAAGGTGTTGAAACAGGCAAGAGGGGTGCAGAAACAGGCAAGGGAAGTGCAGAAAGAAGCAACAGCGGTGCATAATGAAGCAAGAGAGATGCAAAAAAACAAGAGAATTGCAGAAAGAACCAACAGAGCTGCAGAAAGAGGCAAGAGGGGTGCAGAAAGAGGCAAGAGAAGTGCAGAAAGAAGCAACAGAGGTGCAGAAAGAGGCAAGAGAACTGCAGAAAGAGGAAGAGAGTTGCAGAAACAGGCAAGAGAGGTACAGAGAAGGGAACAGAGGTGCAGAAAGAGGCAAGAGAGGTGCAGAAAGAGGGAATAAGGGTGCAGAAAGAGGCAAGGGTGGTGCAGAAAGATGCAAATGAGGTGGAGAAAAAGACCACAGTAGTGCATAAAGAGGCAAGACAGGTGCAGAAACAGGTAAGAGAAGTGCAGAAAGAGGCAGGAGAAGTGCTGAAAGAAGCAACAGAGATGTAGAAAGAAGCAAGAGAACTGATGAAATAGACAAGAGAGTTGTAGAAAGAAACAAGATAGGTGCAGAAAAAGCAAGAGAAGTGCAAAAAGAGGCAATTGAGGTGCAGAAATAGGAAGGAGAAGTGCAGAAAGAGGCAAGAGAGGCGCAGAAAGAGGTAAGTGAGGTGCAGAAACAGGCAAGAGGCATGCAGAAAGAGGCAAGAGAAGTGCAGAAAGAAGCAACAGAGGTACAGAAAGAGGCAACAGAATGGCAGAAAGAGGCAAGAGAGTTACAGAAACAGGAAAGAGAGGTGCAGAAAGAAGAAAGAGGGGTGCAGAAAGAGGCAAAGGGGTGCAGAAAGAAGCAAGAGAGATGCAGAAAAAGGAAGAGAAGTGCAGAAAGAACCAACGGAGATACAGAAAGAGGCAAGAGGGGTGCAGATAGACATAAGAGAAGTGCAGAAAAAGCAACAGAGGTGCAGAAAGAGGGTAGAGGGGTGCAGAAAGAGGCAAGAGAAGTGCAGACAGAAGCAACAGAGTTGCAGAAAGAGGCAAGAGAAGTGCAGAAAGGGGCAACAGAGATGCAGAAACATGCAAGAGCGGTGCAGAAAGAGGAAACAGGGTGCAGGAAGAGGCAAGATACTAACAGAAAGAGGGAGGTGGGGGGTTGAAAGAGTCAAGAGGGGTGCAGATATAATCAAGTGAGGTGCAGAAAGAGGCAACAGTGGTGCAGAAAGAGGCAAGAAAGGTGCAGAAACAGGCAGAGAAGTGCAGAAAGAGGCAAGAAAAGTGGCGAAAGAAGCAACAGAGGTATAGAAAGAAACAAGGGAAATGATGAAAGAGACAACAGAGTTGCAGAAAGAAACAGGCTAGGTGAAGAAAAAAGCCAGAGAAGCGCAGAAAGAGGCAAGTGAGGTGCAGAAAGAAACAACAGAGGTGCAGAAGGAGGCATAAGAACTGCAGAAAGAGGCAAGAGAGTTGCAGAATTAGGCAAGAGAGATGCAGAAAGAAGAAATAGGGGTGCAGAAAGAGGAAAGAGGGGTGCAGGAAGAAGCAAGAAGATGCGGAAAAAAGCAAGAGAAGTGTAGAAAGAACCAACGGAAGTGCAGAAAGAGGCAAGAGGGGTGCAGAAATAGGCATGAGAGGTGCAGAAAGAAGCAACAGAGGTGCAGAAAGAGGCAGAAAAACTGCAGAAAGAGGAAAGAGAGTTGCAGAAATAGGCAAAATAGGTGCAGAAATAGAGAACAGGTGTGCAGACAGAGGCAAGAGAGGGGCAGAAAGAGGGGAAAGGTGTGCAGAAAGAGGCAAGGGGGTGCAGAAATTTGCAAGAGAGGTGCAGAAAGAAGCAAGAGCAGTGCAGAAAGAACCAACAGAGGTGCAGAAAGAGGCAATAGGGGTGCAGAAAGAGGCAACAGAAGTGCAGAAAGAAGCAAAAGAGGAAAGAAAACTACAGAAACAGGAACAGATGGTGCAGAAAGAGGCAAGAGAGGTGCACAAAGTGGGAAGAAGGGTACAGAAAGAGGCAAGAAGGGTGCTGAAAAAAGCAAGAGAGGTGCAGAAAGAAGCAAGAGAAGTGCTGAAAGAAGCAACAGAGGTGCAGAAAAAGGGAAGAGGGGTGCAGAAAGAGGCAAGAGTAGTGCAGACAGCAGCAAAATAGGTGCAGAAATAGGGCAAGAGAAATGCAGGAAGAGGCAACAGAGGTGCAGAAACAGGCAAGAGAGGTGCAGACCCTCCCACTGCTCCAAGAAGTGATGCACCAGATAGCTGAGTGCAAGCAAGTTCCTGATTCTTGGGATATGACTAATATTGTTTTTTTTCTTAAAAAAGGGAAGAGTGCAGATGAATGTGGGTCTTATCGACCAATATCCCTTATTAATACTGACGCTAAAATATTTTCTAAAGTATTGGCAAATCGTCTGACATCATATATGCCAGGTCTGGTATCCGAACACCAACACGGATTTATTTTAGGCAGGGATACTACCGCACATGTTAACACAGCTATAACTGCATTTGATTTTGCTCACAAAACATCGAGAACTATGGGGATGATTCTATTAGATGCTGAGAAAGCATTTGACCGGGTGGTATGGGATGCATTATGGCGGATACTACGCAATAATGCAATACCAGATCGGTTTATGAACTGGATCAAGGCACTATATACAAACCCGCAGGCCAAGTTAACATATGCTAATTTGTATTCAAAGATATTCTCTATACAACGTGGTACGAGGCAAGGGTGTCCACTTTCTGCTTTACTTTTTGCTCTTTATATCGAGCCTTTCATCGAAACATTAAATCAAAATGTAGATATTATCCCATTTAGTAATGGTGCGTATCAACTTAAAGCAGTCGCATATGCGGATGATATTGCGATCTTTACATCAGACCCAGTAACTACTGTTGGTATAATACAGGAAGAAGCAAACAAATTTGGGCTTTTCTCGTGCTATAAGCTCAATATAAGTAAAACACAAATAATACATAATCTGCCACCTGACACATCTATTTGCGGAACTTGTACAGTGGCTACATATCTAGGTATTAAGATCACTAAAAATGTGGATCAAATTTGGAAATTAAACTATGGAACATTGTTACAGACAGTAATTAAACAGTTTAAGAATTGGAATAAGCTACCCATAACTATTATTGGCCGAATTAATATAATTAAAATGATTATTTTACCTACATTTTTATATCTGTTTCGGGCAATTCCTATTCGGGTTCCCAATTATTTTTTTCGTAAATTAGAGGGTGCAATCAGTAGCTTTATTTGGGGCTATAAACAAGCTCGTCGATCGATAAAACTTCTTACGTTTTCTTATAAATTTGGGGGCTTGCAACTTCCTGATTTTAAATTGTACTTCTGGGCAGCATTTACAGGACGTATACAAAGCCTTTTAACTGATAAGCTCTCATATTATGGGCTTACTTTAGCTTTAGATAATGACAATCGTATGTTCTTGTATAGGATTAATGATCCTAATTATTATAAAAGAGTTCGATTCAAGACTATAAGGGACATTGTATGTATCTGGGAGGAAATTATTGGTCATCTATCGCTTACTTTTGAGGATCTTGCTAGACATGAATATTTTCAATTATGGAACAATCCATCTCTTCCAAATATATTTCACTGACGGATCTGCTTCTAATTGGGCTAGACATGGTATTGATAGATTGGGACAGCTATATGATCATTCTGGCTTCTCTACCTACTTATCATTACAACAATCTTTTGGTCTCCCACATCAGTCATTTTTAAATATTTGCAACTTAGAGAATATTTCTTTAAACAGAAACTAATGCATTTGCCGCACTCTCATATAGTTCTTATCTGCTTTTTAAATCCTGCTCACAAAACTAGAATTAGTACGATGTATGGGAATTTGTGGAGTGCTAAAAGTGCTGATCTTAGTGAATTAGCAAATAAATGGAGCCAGACTTTGAATGTGGATATAGAAACATCTGAAATTACAATGGCTCTAGACAAATTAAATAACTCAGTACACTCTGTTAGTCTAAAGCTGCAACAGTTTCGAACTATTTGCATGCTATATTATACCCGGACAAAATAACAAAGTGGCAACTAGTAACACAATTATCAGGCAGTGGGAGTATGGATAGAACAATCTGTCCTAAACGCGGTCAAAAGGCGGCTGATATTCTTCATATGTTTTATCTATGCCTTAAATTATCAGATTTTTGGGAAAAAGTCACACAATATATTGGTCAACAGCTGAATCTTGACTCAACTATATCTATCAAAGAAATTATGTTGGGGTATAAGATATGTGATGATCCTTATATGGGATATTTAATGTCTATTCTATTAGTGACAGCCCGTATTTGTATAGCCAGAGTGTGTCAACTCTAATTCACCTTCATTATTTGATTGGCTGATTCTTATGAAGGATATCTATGAGAAAGAACGAGCATTAGCCAAAACTCGATCTATTCGCTCAATGATAAGATTTAATCGTATTTGGAATTTCCTCGAATGTTAATATGATATGTTTTCAAACTAATTGTGGATGGTCCTTGATTGTTTTGTTGAAGTATTATTTCTTGGGAATTTTTTTTTGTTTGTCATATTGAATGTATAACACTTGTCTGATTTTCAATTTATATCTGTACAGCTCGCCAAAATAAAAAAAATGTTAGAAAAAAAAAAAAGAGAGGTGCAGACAGAGGGTGCAGGGGTGCAGAAAGAGGCAAGAGAGGTACAGAAAGAGGGAAGAGGGATGCAGAAAGAGGCAAAAGTGGTGCAGAAAGAAGCAAGTGAGGTGCAGAAAGAGGCAACAGTGGTGAAGAAAGAGACAAGACAAGTGCAGAAACAGGCAAGAGAAATGCAGAAAGATGCAAGAGAAATGCTGAAATATCAAGAGAAGTGCAGAAAGAGGCAAGTGAGGTGCAGAAGGAGGCAAGAGAAGTGCAGAAAGAGGCAAGAGAGGTGCAGAAAGAGGCAAGTGAGGTGCAGAAACAGGCAAGATGGGTGCATAAACAGGCAAGAGAAGTGCAGAAAAAGCAACAGAGGTGTAGAAAGAAGCAAGAGAAGTGATAAAGTAAACAAGAGAGTTGCAGAAAGAAACAATAGAGGTGCAGAAAAAAGCAAGAGAAGTGACGAAAGAGGAAAGTGAGGTGCAGAAATAGGCAAGAGAAGTGCAGAAAGAGGCGAGAGAGGTGCAGAAAGAGGCAAGAGAAGTGCAGAAAGACGCAACAGAGGTGCAGAAGGAGGCAAGAGAACTGCAGAAAGAAGCAAGAGAGATGCAGAAACAGGCAAGAGAGGTTTAGAAAGAAAGAGGGGTGCAGAAAGAGGCAAGAGGGGTGCAGAAAGAAGCAAGAAAGATGCCAAAAAAATCAGGAGAAGAGCATAAAGAACCAACGGAGGTGCAGAAAGAGACCAGAGGGGTGCAGAAAAAGGCAAGAGAAGTGCACAAAGAAGCAAGAGAGGTGCAGAAAGAGGCAAGAGAACTGCAGAAAGAGGGAAGAGAGTTGCAGAAACTGGCAAAAGAGGTGCAGAAAGAGAGAACAGGGGTGCAGACAGATGCAAGAGAGGTGCAGAAAGAGGGAAGAGGAGTGCAGAAAGAAGCAAGAGCAGTACAGAAAGAACCAACAGAGTTGCAGAAAGAGGCAGGAGGGGTGCAAAAAAAGGCAACAGAAGTGCTGAAAGAATCAAAAGAGGTGCAGAAAGAGGCAAAAAACTGCAGAAACAGGAAAGAGAGGTGCAGAAAGAGGCAAGAGAGTTGCATAAACAGGCAAAACAGGTGCAGAAAGAGAGAACAAGGCTGCAGACAGAGGCAAGAGAGGTACAGAAATAGGGAAGAGGGGTGCAGAAAGAGGCAAGGGTGGTGCAGAAAGATGCAAGTGAGGTAGAGAAAAAGGCAACAGTGGTGCAGTAAGAGGCAAGACAGTTGCAGAAAGAGGCAAGTGAGGTGCAGACATTTGCAAAAGAGGTGCAGAAAGAAGCATGAGCAGTGCAGAAAGAACCAATAGAGGTGCAGAAAGAGGCAATAGGGCTGCAGAAAGAGGCAACAGAGGTGCAGAAAGAAGCAACAGAGGTGCAGAAATAGGGCAAGAGAAATGCAGGAAGAGGCAACAGAGGTGCAGAAACAGGCAGGAGAGGTACAAAAAGAGGGTACAGGGGTGCAGAAAGAGGCAAGAGAGGTATAGAAAGAGGGAAGAGGGGTGCAGAAAGAGGTGAGTGGTGCAGAAAGAAGCAAGTGAGGTGCAGAAAGAGGCAACAGTGGTGCAGAAAGAGACAAGACAAGTGCAGCAACAGGCAAGAGAAATGCAGAGAGATCCAAGAGAAGTGCTGAAAGAAGCAACAGAGGTGTAGAAAGAAACAAGAGAAGTGATGAAAGAGACAACAGAGTTGCAGAAAGAAACAGTAGAGGTGAAGAAAAAAGCAAGAGAAGTGCAGAAAGAGGCAAGAGAGGTGCAGAAAGAGGCAAGTAAGGTGTTGAAACAGGCAAGAGGGTGCAGAAACAGTCAAGAGAAGTGCAGAAAGAAGCAACAGCGGTGCATAATGAAGCAAGAGAGATGCAAAAAAAACAAGAGAATTGCAGAAAGAACCAACAGAGCTGCAGAAAGAGGCAAGAGGGGTGCAGAAAGAGGCAAGAGAAGTGCAGAAAGAAGCAACAGAGGTGCAGAAAGAGGCAAGAGAACTGCAGAAAGAGGAAAGAGAGTTGCAGAAACAGGCAAGAGAGGTACAGAGAAGGGAACAGAGGTGCAGAAAGAGGCAAGAGAGGTGCAGAACGAGGGAATAAGGGTGCAGAAAGAGGCAAGGGTGGTGCAGAAAGATGCAAATGAGGTGGAGAAAAAGACCACAGTAGTGCATAAAGAGGCAAGACAGGTGCAGAAACAGGTAAGAGAAGTGCAGAAAGAGGCAGGAGAAGTGCTGAAAGAAGCAACAGAGATGTAGAAAGAAGCAAGAGAACTGATGAAATAGAAAAGAGAGTTGTAGAAAGAAACAAGATAGGTGCAGAAAGAGGCAAGTAAGGTGTTGAAACAGGCAAGAGGGGTGCAGAAACAGGCAAGAGAAGTGCAGAAAGAAGCAACAGCGGTGCATAATGAAGCAAGAGAGATGCAAAAAAAACAAGAGAATTGCAGAAAGAACCAACAGAGCTGCAGAAAGAGGCAAGAGGGGTGCGGAAAGAGGCAAGAGAAGTGCAGAAAGAAGCAACAGAGGTGCAGAAAGAGGCAAGAGAACTGCAGAAAGAGGAAAGAGAGTTGCAGAAACAGGCAAGAGAGGTACAGAGAAGGGAACAGAGGTGCAGAAAGAGGCAAGAGAGGTGCAGAAAGAGGGAATAAGGGTGCAGAAAGAGGCAAGGGTGGTGCAGAAAGATGCAAATGAGGTGGAGAAAAAGACCACAGTAGTGCATAAAGAGGCAAGACAGGTGCAGAAACAGGTAAGAGAAGTGCAGAAAGAGGCAGGAGAAGTGCTGAAAGAAGCAACAGAGATGTAGAAAGAAGCAAGAGAACTGATGTAAATAGACAAGAGAGTTGTAGAAAGAAACAAGATAGGTGCAGAAAAACAAGAGAAGTGCAAAAAGAGGCAATTGAGGTACAGAAATAGGAAGGAGAAGTGCAGAAAGAGGCAAGAGAGGTGCAGAAAGAGGTAAGTGAGGTGCAGAAACAGGCAAGAGGCATGCAGAAAGAGGCAAGAGAAGTGCAGAAAGAAGCAACAGAGGTACTGAAAGAGGCAACAAAATGGCAGAAAGAGGCAAGAGAGTTACAGAAACAGGAAAGAGAGGTGCAGAAAGAAGAAAGAGGGGTGCAGAAAGAGGCAAAGGGGTGCAGAAAGAAGCAAGAGAGATGCAGAAAAAGGAAGAGAAGTGCAGAAAGAACCAACGGAGATACAGAAAGAGGCAAGAGGGTGCAGATAGACATAAGAGAAGTGCAGAAAAAGCAACAGAGGTGCAGAAAGAGGGAAGAGGGGTGCAGAAAGAGGCAAGAGAAGTGCAGACAGAAGCAACAGAGTTGCAGAAAGAGGCAAGAGAAGTGCAGAAAGAGGCAACAGAGATGCAGAAACATGCAAGAGCGGTGCAGAAAGAGGAAACAGGGTGCAGGAAGAGGCAAGATACTAACAGAAAGAGGGAGGTGGGGGTTAGAAAGAGTCAAGAGGGGTGCAGAAATAATCAAGTGAGGTGCAGAAAGAGGCAACAGTGGTGCAGAAAGAGGCAAGAAAGGTGCAGAAACAGGCAGAGAAGTGCAGAAAGAGGCAAGAAAAGTGGCGAAAGAAGCAACAGAGGTGTAGAAAGAAACAAGGGAAATGATGAAAGAGACAACAGAGTTGCAGAAAGAAACAGGCTAGGTGAAGAAAAAAGCCAGAGAAGCGCAGAAAGAGGCAAGTGAGGTGCAGAAAGAAACAACAGAGGTGCAGAAGGAGGCATAAGAACTGTAGAAAGAGGCAAGAGAGTTGCAGAATTAGGCAAGAGAGATGCAGAAAGAAGAAATAGGGGTGCAGAAAGAGGAAAGAGGGGTGCAGGAAAAAGCAAGAAGATGCGGAAAAAGCAAGAGAAGTGTAGAAAGAACCAACGGAAGTGCAGAAAGAGGCAAGAGGGGTGCAGAAAGAGGCATGAGAGGTGCAGAAAGAAGCAACAGAGGTGCAGAAAGAGGCAGAAAAACTGCAGAAAGAGGAAAGAGAGTTGCAGAAATAGGCAAAATAGGTGCAGAAATAGAGAACAGGTGTGCAGACAGAGGCAAGAGAGGGGCAGAAAGAGGGGAAAGGTGTGCAGAAAGAGGCAAGGGGGTGCAGCAATTTGCAAGAGAGGTGCAGAAAGAAGCAAGAGAAGTGCTGAAAGAAGCAACAGAGGTGCAGAAAAAGCGAAGAGGGGTGCAGAAAGAGGCAAGAGTAGTGCAGGCAGGAGCAAAATAGGTGCAGAAATAGGGCAAGAGAAATGCAGGAAGAGGCAACAGAGGTGCAGAAACAGGCAAGAGAGGTGCAGACCCTCCCACTGCTCCAAGAAGTGATGCACCAGATAGCAGAGTGCAAGCAAGTTCCTGATTCTTGGGATATGACTAATATTGTTTTTTTTCTTAAAAAAGGGAAGAGTGCAGATGAATGTGGGTCTTATCGACCAATATCCCTTATTAATACTGACGCTAAAATATTTTCTAAAGTATTGGCAAATCGTCTGACATCATATATGCCAGGTCTGGTATCCGAACACCAACACGGATTTATTTTAGGCAGGGATACTACCACACATGTTAACACAGCTATAACTGCATTTGATTTTGCTCACAAAACATCGAGAACTATGGGGATGATTCTATTAGATGCTGAGAAAGCATTTGACCGGGTGGTATGGGATGCATTATAGCGGATACTACGCAATAATGCAATACCAGATCGGTTTATGAACTGGATCAAGGCACTATATACAAACCCGCAGGCCAAGTTAACATATGCTAATTTGTATTCTAAGATATTCTCTATACAACGTGAGTGCGAGGCAAGGGTGTCCACTTTCTCCTTTACTTTTTGCTCTTTATATCGAGCCTTTCATCGAAACATTAAATCAAAATGTAGATATTATCCCATTTAGTAATGGTGCGTATCAACTTAAAGCAGTCGCATATGCGGATGATATTGCGATCTTTACATCAGACCCAGTAACTACTGTTGGTATAATACAGGAAGAAGCAAACAAATTTGGGCTTTTCTCGTGCTATAAGCTCAATATAAGTAAAACACAAATAATACATAATCTGCCACCTGACACATCTATTTGCGGAACTTGTACAGTGGCTACATATCTAGGTATTAAGATCACTAAAAATGTGGATCAAATTTGGAAATTAAACTATGGAACATTGTTACAGACAGTAATTAAACAGTTTAAGAATTGGAATAAGCTACCCATAACTATTATTGGCTGAATTAATATAATTAAAATGATTATTTTACCTACATTTTTATATCTGTTTCGGGCAATTCCTATTCGGGTTCCCAATAATTTTTCAGTAAATTAGAGGGTGCAATCAGTAGCTTATTTGGGGCTATAAACAAGCTCGTCGATCGATAAAACTACTTACGTTTTCTTATAAATTTGGGGCTTACAACTTCCTGATTTTAAATTGTACTTCTGGGCAGCATTTACAGGACGTATACAAAGCCTTTTAACTGATAAGCTCTCATATTATGGGCTTACTTTAGCTTTAGGTAATGACAATCGTATGTTCTTGTATAGGATTAATGATCCTAATTATTATAAAAGAGTTCGATTCAAGACTATAAGGGACATTGTATGTATCTGGGAGGAAATTATGGGTCATCTATCGACTTACTTTTGAGGATCTTGCTAGACATGAATATTTTCAATTATGGAACAATCCATCTCTTCCAAATATATTTCACGACGGATCTGCTTCTAATTGGGCTAGACATGGTATTGATAGATTGGGACAGCTATATGATCATTCTGGCTTCTCTACCTACTTATCATTACAACAATCTTTTGGTCTCCCACATCAGTCATTTTTAAATATTTGCAACTTAGAGAATATTTCTTTAAACAGAAACTAATGCATTTGCCGCACTCTCATATAGTTCTTATCTGCTTTTTAAATCCTGCTCACAAAACTAGAATTAGTACGATGTATGGGCATTTGTGGAGTGCTAAAAGTGCTGATCTTAGTGAATTAGCAAATAAATGGAGCCAGACTTTGAATGTGGATATAGAAACATCTGAAATTACAATGGCTCTAGACAAATTAAATAACTCAGTACACTCTGTTAGTCTAAAGCTGCAACAGTTTCGAACTATTTGCATGCTATATTATACTCCGGACAAAATAACAAAGTGGCAACTAGTAACACAATTATCAGGCAGTGGGAGTATGGATAGAACAATCTGTCCTAAACGCGGTCAAAAGGCGGCTGATATTCTTCATATGTTTTATCTATGCCTTAAATTATCAGATTTTTGGGAAAAAGTCACACAATATATTGGTCAACAGCTGAATCTTGACTCAACTATATCTATCAAAGAAATTATGTTGGGGTATAAGATATGTGATGATCCTTATATGGGATATTTAATGTCTATTCTATTAGTGACAGCCCGTCTTTGTATAGCCAGAGTGTGTCAACTCTAATTCACCTTCATTATTTGATTGGCTGATTCTTATGAAGGATATCTATGAGAAAGACCGAGCATTAGCCAAAACTCGATCTATTCGCTCAATGATAAGATTTAATCGTATTTGGAATTTCCTCGAATGTTAATATGATATGTTTTCAAACTAATTGTGGATGGTCCTTGATTGTTTTTGTTTAAGTATTATTTCTTGGGAATTTTTTTGTTGTCTTATTTGAATGTATAACATTTGTCTGATTTTCAATTTATATCTGTCACCTCGCCAAAATAAAAAAAATGTTAGAAAAAAAAAAAAGAGAGGTGCAGACAGAGGGTGCAGGGGTGCAGAAAGAGGCAAGAGAGGTACAGAAAGAGGGAAGAGAGATGCAGAAAGAGGCAAAAGTGGTGCAGAAAGAAGCAAGTGAGGTGCAGAAAGAGGCAACAGTGGTGAAGAAAGAGACAAGACAAGTGCAGAAACAGGCAAGAGAAATGCAGAAAGATGCAAGAGAAGTGCTGAAATATCAAGAGAAGTGCAGAAAGAGGCAAGTGAGGGGCAGAAGGAGGCAAGAGAAGTGCAGAAAGAGGCAACAGAGGTGCAGAAACAGGCAAGATGGGTGCATAAACAGGCAAGAGAAGTGCAGAAAAAAGCAACAGAGGTGTAGAAAGAAGCAAGAGAAGTGATAAAGTAAACAAGAGAGTTGCAGAAAGAAACAATAGAGGTGCAGAAAAAAGCAAGAGAAGTGACGAAAGAGGAAAGTGAGGTGCAGAAATAGGCAAGAGAAGTGCAGAAAGAGACGAGCAGAGAGGTGCAGAAAGAGGCAAGAGAAGTGCAGAAAGACGCAACAGAGGTGCAGAAGGAGGCAAGAGAACTGCAGAAAGAAGCAGAGAGATGCAGAAACAGGCAAAGAGAGGTTTAGAAAGAAAGAGGGGTGCAGAAAGAGGCAAGAGGGGTGCAGAAAGAAGCAAGAAAGATGCCAAAAAAATCAAGAGAAGAGCATAAAGAACCAACGGAGGTGCAGAAAGAGGCCAGAGGGGTGCAGAAAAAGGCAAGAGAAGTGCAGAAAGAAGCAACAGAGGTGCAGAAAGAGGCAAGAGAACTGCAGAAAGAGGGAAGAAAGTTGCAGAAACTGGCAAAAGAGGTGCAGAAAGAGAGAACAGGGGTGCAGACAGATGCAAGAGAGGTGCAGAAAGAGGGAAGATGAGTGCAGAAAGAAGCAAGAGCAGTACAGAAAGAACCAACAGAGTTGCAGAAAGAGGCAGGAGGGGTGCAAAAAAAGGCAACAGATGTGCTGAAAGAATCAAAAGAGGTGCAGAAAGAGGCAAAAAACTGCAGAAACAGGAAAGAGAGGTGCAGAAAGAGGCAAGAGAGTTGCATAAACAGACCAAAACAGGTGCAGAAAGAGAGAACAGGGCTGCAGACAGAGGCAAGAGAGGTACAGAAACAGGGAAAGAGGGGTGCAGAAAGAGGCAAGGGTGGTGCAGAAAGATGCAAGTGAGGTAGAGAAAAAGGCAACAGTGTGGTGCAGTAAGAGGCAAGACAGT
>CAWUFW010018117.1:0-234841 GCA_963921515.1 Calotriton arnoldi | reverse complement strand
GCATCCGGGAGAGGCGCACATAAGCTCCGACCCGCGCCACAACACGATCCACGGCTCCGAGGCAGACACGGCACCGACGAGGACGACGCGAGCGACGAGGACGAGGCGAAGCGGCGAGGACGACGCCAAGCAACGAGAAGGACGAACGACACGAACCAACCATGAATCCCTTCGTCCCGATCACTACCAATATTCTACATTTACTACCGGAACAGGCACGGACGCGTACGGCGCAGAAGGTAAGCCAGACACCAACCACAAAACACATACAACACGTACACGACACATCACACACACACGGGGATGCTGAATATACTTACACCAGCAACAGCAGCACCATAGGGGCGGGATGCCCATCACCAATGCCACATATGCACACAGGGGCCTGAATGCGCACTCTACCACCCCTACCCAGGGGGGCTGGATGCCTACCACTACTACCACCCTCACCCAGGGGGGCTTGATGCCTACCACTACTACCACCCTTAGCCAGGGGGCTGGATGCCTACCACTACTACCACCCTTAGCCAGGGGGGCTGGATGCCTACCACTACTACCACCCTCACCCAGGGGGGCTGGATGCCTACCACTACTACCACCCTTAGCCAGGGGGGCTGGATGCCTACCACTACTACCTCCCTTAGCCAGGGGGCTGGATGCCTACCACTACTACCACCCTTAGCCAGGGGGGCTGGATGCCTACCACTACTACCACCCTCACCCAGGGGGGCTGGATGCCTACCACCACTACCACCCTCACCCAGGGGGGCAGGATGCCTACCACTACTACCACCCTTAGCCAGGGGGGCTGGATGCCTACCACTACTACCACCCTTAGCCAGGGGGCTGGATGCCTACCACTACTACCACCCTTAGCCAGGGGGGCTGGATGCCTACCACTACTACCACCCTTAGCCAGGGGGCTTGATGCCTACCACTACTACACCCTTAGCCAGGGGGGCTGGATGCCTACCACTACTACCACCCTTAGCCAGGGGGGCTGGATGCCTACCACTACTACCACCCTCACCCAGGGGGGCTGGATGCCTACCACTACTACCACCCTTAGCCAGGGGGCTGGATGCCTACCACTACTACCACCCTTAGCCAGGGGGGCTGGATGCCTACCACTACTACCACCCTCACCCAGGGGGAGCTGGATGCCTACCACCACTACCACCCTCACCCAGGGGGGCAGGATGCCTACCACTACTACCACCCTTAGCCGGGGGGCTGGATGCCTACCACTACTACCACCCTTAGCCAGGGGGCTGGATGCCTACCACTACTACCACCCTCACCCAGGGGGGCTGGATGCCTACCACTACTACCACCCTTAGCCAGGGGGGCTGGATGCCTACCACTACTACCACCCTTAGCCAGGGGGGCTGGATGCCTACCACTACTACCACCCTTAGCCAGGGGGGCAGGATGCCTACCACTACTACCACCCTTAGCCAGGGGGGCTGGATGCCTACCACTACTACCACCCTTAGCCAGGGGGGCTGGATGCCTACCACTACTACCACCCTCACCCAGGGGGGCTGGATGCCTACCACCACTACCACCCTCACCCAGGGGGGCAGGATGCCTACCACTACTACCACCCTTAGCCAGGGGGGCTGGATGCCTACCACTACTACCACCCTTAGCCAGGGGGGCTGGATGCCTACCACTACTACCACCCTCACCCAGGGGGGCTGGATGCCTACCACTACTACCACCCTTAGCCAGGGGGCTGGATGCCTACCACTACTACCACCCTTAGCCAGGGGGGCTGGATGCCTACCACTACTACCACCCTTAGCCAGGGGGGCTGGATGCCTACCACTACTACCACCCTCACCCAGGGGGGCTGGATGCCTACCACCACTACCACCCTCACCCAGGGGGGCAGGATGCCTACCACTACTACCACCCTTAGCCAGGGGGGCTGGATGCCTACCACTACTACCACCCTTAGCCAGGGGGGCTGGATGCCTACCACTACTACCACCCTCACCCAGGGGGGCTGGATGCCTACCACTACTACCACCCTTAGCCAGGGGGGCTGGATGCCTACCACTACTACCACCCTTAGCCAGGGGGGCTGGATGCCTACCACTACTACCACCCTCACCCAGGGGGGCTGGATGCCTACCACTACTACCACCCTTAGCCAGGGGGGCTGGATGCCTACCACTACTACCACCCTTAGCCAGGGGGCTGGATGCCTACCACTACTACCACCCTTAGCCAGGGGGGCTGGATGCCTACCACTACTACCACCCCCACTCATAGGATGGACAATGCATGACACAACCAGCACACCACAACCTAGGGAATGCAAGATAAAGACATCCCCCCACCACCATGACAAGCGTGTGTAGGCTGTGTCAAATGCCTACAACACCGAACATGACTTTGAACATACAATGTGACCCCCTAGCACATGTGCCACACATATATGTGTGTGGCACCCACAATGCAAGCAGCCCATGACCATTGTGGCAATGGGGCCTAAACCCCCATCATCACAGTGACCAAAAGGCAAGTGTGGGGTCCATAGCTGAAGCACATTTTGACCATTGTGGCAATGGGGTCTAAACCCCCATCATCACAGTGACCAAAAGGCAAGTGTGGGGTCCATAGCTGAAGCACATTTTGACCATTGTGGCAATGGGGTCTAAACCCCCATCATCACAGTGACCAAAAGGCAAGTGTGGGGTCCATAGCTGAAGCACATTTTGACCATTGTGGCAATGGGGTCTAAACCCCCATCATCACAGTGACCAAAAGGCAAGTGTGGGGTCCATAGCTGAAGCACATTTTGACCATTGTGGCAATGGGGTCTAAACCCCCATCATCACAGTGACCAAAAGGCAAGTGTGGGGTCCATAGCTGAAGCACATTTTGACCATTGTGGCAATGGGGTCTAAACCCCCATCATCACAGTGACCAAAAGGCAAGTGTGGGGTCCATAGCTGAAGCACATTTTGACCATTGTGGCAATGGGGTCTACACCCCCATCATCACAGTGACCAAAAGGTAAGTGTTGACAAAGAAAGAGCTGCAACTGCCAAACTGCATGGATCATTCCTGGTCACAGAACCAAAAACTCATCTGTGGCAAAGTAGTGTATGTGTCCCATTGCAACATAAATTGGGTGAGCCAAATACTGCAGTGCAAATGAGACATTCCTTTGGCCATGTGCAGACAAACAACACCCATGGGGGCTGACACCGTCAACATTCATCAATGACACAATGACAGAAGTGACCATCAGAATGCAGAACCACATATTTGCACCAATGGGCACACAAATGCAGATATCCTGTGGAGACAGCAGATGTGAGGTGAACAGATACCATACCATGGCAGCAATGGGACACACAAACCATGATCACTGTGCTGACCGATGACCTAGGAGTCCCAGGGACAGCAGGGGAAACACACCAAACAACATACAGCCAATGGCACACCCAAGATATGCCAATGCAGTGGTGCAGATGCACAAACACAAACAGGCAGACCAACACTGTCATCATACACAGCAGGTGAGGGGGGGTGCCAGTGTCCCCAGGTAACCACACAACACATGAGGAGAGCTGAATACCAATCATACAGATGTGCATACACTGCCACACTAAGGTAACTCATGGATCCAAATCCCCTATGTGGGCAAGCAGGCATTGTCAGATGAGAGGGAGCACAAAACACACATGTCACACAGGCACGTAGGAACAACAACTGACACAGCAAGACACAGACACACCACAGCACCACCCCCAGGGCCCCCACAATGTGGTGACCCTTGGCTGCATAAAAATCCCACTCTGATGACAAAGCTGAATGTGGTTCACACTGTGAACCACAGTCATGTGTCCTGAGCAACAAACTACCATCACACCGACACAAGCACAAATCAATCAGCATGGCCAGTAAGCCAAGGCCAACATGGAGGCAGGGGTCTAGCTGGGCAACAACTCCCATCTGCACACACTCAAGACCACACCCCTCGACCTCCAACAATGTGCAGCAGTGAAGTACACATGCACTGGTGACATTGCACATGCACCCATGACTATTCCAGGGTGGTGGGTGGGAACCAAGGTGCAGAAACACATCACACATGGCCACTCAACAAGACTCCTGAATGTCTGACACACTGCACACTACGCGGTACATGGACATGACGGCGATACCACACCAACCAATGGGATCCCAGCCACAGTCACACACCAATGAAGAAGCCAAGGTCACCCACAAAGAACACACATAGACAACAACCAACATCGCAGCCCGGACCCTGAGGAGTGCCAGCAGTCACACACACAACGTGTCACAATAACTTAAAGATAACACGAACTGAAAATCACATGACAGGGGCAAACAACAAGTGCCAAGGGGAAACCTGACTGTGACCCATCTGCGTCTGCACACAAACTCAGCCCTGACAGCAAACACACCTATGGGTGACACCCTGATGACCAGTAATGTGCCATGCACCCACATCACAGAGAACCCAGGGAGAAGACTTTGGGGGAACATAGGTCAACTCAGCAAGCATCACAAACAGGTACAACACTAGGGATCACAGCATGCGCAGATAAATGGAAGTGAACACACAGACATGCACATACAACACACACCTTGGGCGCAGGCAATGTCACACGTGTACACACTGCCATGAGGGGACTCCACTCCTGTGTGAGGAAAGCTGTGCCATATGTTGCCTCAGTAGGGCCCCATCATGTCAGCTGAGCACTTGGTCACACAATCAACAATTAGCACCAAATGAGGGCTCCCGTCACATCAGCCTGGTCATGGATATGCCAACGGAATCATCAGCACAGATCCAACACACTTGTATAGCAATGTTGCACTGACTACACGGATGAGTCCTTCCCCATTGATGCCCAAACCTGCATGTCCAGTGGAGATGGCAACACGGTCAGGGAAGTAGACAAATCCAACAATGGCAGGCACAACAGATGTGCAGGGGTGGAAGCCACAGATATGAAATTGCTAATGTAAGTAGGAAATCCCATTGCCAAATACTGAACACATGACACCCTCAGATGCTGCTATGGATGACATGGATACACCACATGATAGGACACATTCCCCCTGGACCACATGGGTTCCTGCACAGTAACACTTCATAATCATGAGACCAGATATCACCATCACTGCAGCAAGGGCATGGTTAGCAGCACCAACAACATGTACATCTGAAGCATGAGCACTAGAGAAAAGAAAGTTGCTTTATTCAGCATATGTGTTGAATGAAAACGACGTCCAGAAAAAAAGAGCAAAGGCCAATGGCCAGTCCATTGTCAAAGTTCAAACAGGGTGACACTGGCAGATGTCACCCTACGCATGCCTGCACAAAACCAGGGACAATCCACTAGGAGGGGCAACCGGGGGGCAGGCCAGGCACCGCAGGGACAGGATCAGGGCTCACCAGGGGGAGTCAGGGAAGGGGTGGTGGGTGCTGGAGAGCCACTGACAACTGCAGTGGAGGTGTCTGACATGGTGTGTGCCGGCACAACTGGGGGGCATGACTCAGATGTCGTGGGTGCCGGCACAACTGCAGTGGACCCTGCAGATGGAGTGGACAGGTCCGCCACTGCAGTGCCCAAGTCAGACAGGGCGGTAGTGGACTCCACTGCAGTGCCTACCTCCAGGGGAGGAGAATGGGGAACAGGCAAGGTGGGTTGGACAGAGGGGAGGACACCCTCACCACATCAGTGGCACAGACAAGCGCAGCGGGGGTGTGGTGCTGGGAGAGCAAGTGGCAGGGGGAGAAGGCCTGATCCTCTTGGGGATGGTATATCTGTGGGTGGGGGAACCTGGGGCAGGGTGTGGTGGGGGCACCTGTGCAGTGGGGGCCTGAGGGATGGAGGACGGAGACCTTGTGCCTGAGCTGCAGGGCGGTGGCCGGGTCTTGCTCTTAGGACTCCGGGGGACTTGCGGGTGGGGGCCTCAGTCCGTCTGCGCCTGGGGGAGGGTGTCCGGGGGCGAGGGGCACTCTGCTCCGTGTGGGTGGGCTTCCTCTTCCCCCGGGATGCTGGAGCAGCTTCATCGGTGGGGAAGAGGCCGAGGTCACAGAGGAAGAGCTGCTGTGACTTTGGGGTTGCAGGTGAGGCAAGGGAGGGTGCTTTGGAGGGAGAGGGAACTGAGGACTGCGCAGTGCATGTGGATGCGTGTGTGTGTTCCAGGGCCCCATCCCCTGTGAGTCTGGCTTCAGTCCCCTGAATGTGCGTGCGTGTGCGTTTTGTCATTGGCGTGTGTGTCAGTGTGCTGGATGTGTGTGTGCTGGTGTGTGCCTGTGCCGGTGTGTGTGTGCTTGGGATGGGTAAGGTGCTGGGGAGTGTGGATGGAGCAGAGGCAGGAGGGGTGAGGGACCGTTTGAGGAGGGACACTGCTGCCGTCAGGGAGGAGTCCATGGACCTATTGCCCCTCTGTAGGTCAGACATGCCCGATGAGATGCCCTCCATGAACGACACCAGCTGAGTCAACAGCGCGGTGTGCGCATGGAGGACACTCAGCATGGCTGTCTGGCCTACATGGAGCTGGCGAAGGAGGTACACAGACTCCTCACTCAGGGCAGCAGGGGACACAGGGGCAGGGGCTGCGGTGCCTGGCCCAAAGGAGACACGCTCCCGGACATGGGAGCCTCCACGGACCTGGGGAATGGGAGCCGATGGGAGGGCGGTGGTGGTGCTGGTGGTGGCGGGGACAGCAACACTAGCTGGGGTGTGGTGGCTGCTGACACCCGCCTCCACAAGGGAGTCATCCTCCGAGTTGCTCTGGTCCTCAGCTGAGGTGGATGCTGCTGAGGACTCCTCGGTGTGGCTCCCCTCGCCCTCCGTGCCACTGGGTCCCTCCGACCACTCCTCGGCTGCTGACCCAGTCTGGCTCTCTGGCTCCTCCTGGTCCGTGGAGCTGTCCCCTTCCGTGGCCGTGGATGTATCTGCAAACAATGGGGAAACAGACAGACATCAGTCACCTGCACAAAACGCACACACCACTGTGAGCACAGCACATCACAGAGCAAGCCCTGGCATCATTAGTTGTACATTGCTAAAAGTGCCCTAACTGAACAGGAGAAGCCAATTGTCAGTCTGATGCCAAGCATGGCACTCACATCCCACATGGCCTTGCACCCATCTGTCTGGTGTCTGTTGGATTGCAACCCCCCAGTGTGGACACATGCACCAAGTACACAGTAGTTGGACAGTGCAGAGGACACGGTGTGGCATGTGGACATGCACACATCACAGCTCTTGCCACTGAGTCAGTACAGGTTTCCGGATGAAAGGGATGCCCAGAGTCAAATAGGAAATGCATGTGATGCATACCAGATACAGACACCATGATGCACCCATGTCCTGATAGCCAGCGCCACTATGGTGTGCATGTAGCACATGTCACTCCCCTGCAGGCTCACCAATCAGTAGACACATGCCATGGTGGAGGCATGACTGCAAAGTCATACATCACTGTCTCAGTGATGTATGACTTTGCAGCCAGACAACAACACTCTGCACTGTGTCACAATAGTAGGTCATGGGGAATGCAAGTCCTGGAGCTGCACAAGTGCACATGTACATCCCCCCACAACACATCCTCTCAACCCTCATCTGTCCAGGTCATACCTATTGGACATATGGGAGACCTGTGACACTACCCTCTGAACCTGAGCCCCTCACACTCTGCAGTGAATGGGGAACAGCTGCCTGAACTTCACATTCACATGCCCCAGTCTGCATGGGCAGCTGATCAGACACCTATGTGACACACAAGTATCGTCTCCTATGGTCACATCTCCAGTGGCATGCTGAGCCCCTACCAAGAAACTCCACAGCAGTCCTGGCGACTAATCCACAGCACACTGACACAGAGGCAGACACCTGAGGGGTCAAATCACTGCGCACAATGTGTCAGCTGATACACGGGAGTGGGAGTACAGAGTGTATTGTATGGCCTGGAGTAGGCATGACTGTCCAGCCCCACATGAATGAGGGATGAGCCCTGGACTGTAGGCAGCTGGCTAAGTATGTGTGACACACGTCATATACATACTCCTGGGGCCCAAACATTGTTCCCACCCGCAGCATGGGTGTGTGCCAGATACCCCAGCCACATGTGGTGGATCAGCTCAGCAATTGGACCACAGATCAAAGTAACACGCTGAATACATGTCAGAATACAGGCATTGTGTAAGCAATGGACCCACCCATGATGCCCACCACAGAGTCAGGGAAACAGATGCTGTCTCCCACCTTGAGTCAAGCAAACTGCAAGGACACAGTCCTAAGTGACAGAATTCCCTGCATGTAAGGGCCACACCTGGGTATCAGATGAGGAGTGGGCAGTGCACAATAGAGGGACATGGCTCCTGGACAACATGACTGCTGTACTGTGGCAGTTTAACCAGGCCCGAGGAGGGCACATAGCATGTTAGACAGAGTTCACAGTGCAGTCTTTGACTCACCCCCTCCTTGCTGCTCTCTGGCCTTCAGCTGCCCATCCAGGTCTGGAAAGACCACCGCCAGGATCCTGAGCATGTGGGGGGTCAGGGTCCGTGTTCCGCCCCTCCTGCGAGGAGGCGACAGCTTCAGCTGGACCCGTGCAATCCTCCGGGTCCAGCCCCGAAGGTCCTGCCACCTCTTTTGGCAGTTGCGGATCCGGCGCTTGTAGACCCCCACGGACCGGACAGCCCGGACGATGTCCTTCCAGATCTCCTGCTTCCGATGGGCAGAAGCCTGTCAGGATGACAAAGTGATAAGGCCATTACTACACATGCAACATATCCGTGCATGACACAGTTGCATATACATGTCGCAATCACAGGGGCACATGGTGTACACAGGCAGTGCACGGCTGCCCATGGACAGTTTTCCAGAAGTCACTACATGGTATCATTGCATGGGGAGTAAAACCCTGTTCAGAAGCACTGTCACTGCACCATACCTGTCCAGTGCAAGTCACTACACACTATGGGGGTGACAACTACTCAGTGAGCCTGCTAGCCAGTGGCGTGCAGACTCTCAGCCTTGCTAGTCAGACAAAATGCACATTCAGAAAGGCAGTGCACAGGACACTCACCTGCTCCCCTGGTGTCCCATACAGCTTGCTGTACTGTGGAAGTAGGCTGTCCAGCAGGGCCTGGTTCTCTTCAAGGCTGAAGGCTGGGGCTCTCTCCACAGTACGTGCCATTGCAGGGTCCAGAGGGGCAGAGACAGCAGCAGTGCAGTGGCAGATGTCGTCTTGGAGCATGTAGTGCAGGCAAGTGGGCTCTCAGGGGAACAGCCAGCAATATATATGTGCTGGAGAGGCAGATACTGTCCCTTGTGTCCAAAGTGATAGGTCCAAGTCGTTTGCATCTTCTGAATCTGGCCAATCCATGGAATAGCAGCACCAAAACACGCCCACAGCATCCTTCAAATCTTCAACTTCATGACATACATGATTTTGCAACATTGTTGTGGGTGACCAACTGATTTTCCAGCAACCGACTCGTTCGAAATTCGAAAACGCGTCCGTTGCCAGGCAAGCCCATTGTCAATGGGTGCGCACCGATCGGTCCATTGCAGTTCAACGCGCACAGGGGTACAACGCGTACCCGCACACATTGAAAGCAATGGGCCGGCCGGAGGCACCGATCGGTCCATTGCAGTTCAACGCGCACAGGGGTACAACGCGTACCCGCACACATTGAAAGCAATGGGCCGGCCGGAGGCACCGATCGGTCCATTGCAGTTCAACGCGCACAGGGGTACAACGCGTACCCGCACACATTGAAAGCAATGGGCCGGCCGGAGGCACCGATCGGTCCATTGCAGTTCAACGCGCACAGGGGTACAACGCGTACCCCCACACATTGAAAGCAATGGGCCGGCCGGAGGCACCGATCGGTCCATTGCAGTACAACGCATCACTGTACATGTGACTGGCATATGTCAGCATGCCTGTCTCAGATGGACAGATGCCAGCCACAGATAGCTCCCAGGGAGTGAGGGGCACACCTACATCACGACAGCCTGTCCAAACCTTATCATAAGGCATGTAAGGCTGCATTTCCTATTGTGTGTATGTTGGTGTACATGTTGTCCTGTGGGTGTCACCTGTGGGCAGCCACCCCCAGGCTGTGCACGTGTTCATGGGGACAGGATCCTGGGTGTTACGTGTACGTGACCACTGTGATGTGCAACTGTTCATATCTGTGCATGTGCCATGGTCACATTTCACAGTGGTGTTTGTGTATGTCATGTCACATACCCCGTGAGTCCCATGTGGGACGGTATGTTTGAGCCAGGGTGTCCCAGTGGCACAATAGTGATGGACCTCCACAGTCTTTGTGCATGTAGTGTTTACAATGTCTCTGATTTCATCTGCACAATGGGAGACAGTCTCCACATCCACGTTGTGTGTGCATGGACTCTGATGTTGTGCGTGTGTGTCACAGACGTCCATGTCTGTCCTGCCGTGGCAAGTGGGGCCACTACCTGTGGGGGTCATGTTTGTTTTGCTGTGGTGTACACATGATACTCCATGTGATGCCAGTGTCCATGTGGCATTACAGGGTCCCTGGGAATGTACCTGTCGTTGAGCTGTGGTGCCTGGGGCACATCTGTCCTCACATGTCACTGTGGGGGGTGATTGTGACACGGCAGCAGGAGATGGGAACTGTGACACGGCATCATGATATCCAATGGGCCAACCTGGGACAAATTGATGCCACCTGTAGGACCGTGTTGACAGATGTTGGCCATGTATGTACCATACATGTCCTTCCGGTACTGCACACTTCATGTAGTTGTGCCTCATAATGATGTATGTTGGGATCTTGAGTGTGTTCAATGCCGCATATGTGGGGTGACTGACAATCTTGCTTACTTCTCCTCTGCACTGCAGGGCTCCTGCTGTCCATCGGCCATTCCCAGACCTGGCAACGATGGTGGAACGGGACAGCATCCGACGGTACCGCTTCACCAGGCAGCTGATTGAGGATTTGGCAGTGCAGTTGTCCCCACATTTGCAGCCTGGCCGGCCGTATCCTACAGCGCTGACCCCCAAGGTGAAGGTGATGGCAGCCCTACACTTCTTTGCCACCGGTACCTTCCAACATACTGTGGCGACTGCTGGTGGGATGTCACAGACCATGTTCAGCCGTGTGCTCCGCGATGTTTTGGCGGCAATGTTGCTCTTCCTGAACCGGTACATCTATTTCCCTAGACTGCGACGACTCACTGACGTGAAGAGTGACTTTTATGCCCTGGGGAGGATGCCGCATGTAATTGGCTCCATTGATGGGACACATGTGGCTTTGGTACCACCACAGGCCCAGGAGCAGGCCTACAGGAACCGCAAGCACTACCACTCGGTCAATGCACTGGTGGTGTGTCTTGCAGACATGACCATCACACACGTGTGTGCCCGTTTCCCTGGTTCAGCACACGATGCCTTTGTGATGAGGAGTAGTCGCATCCCCAGGATGATGGCACAGATGCAGAACCAGCGTGCCTGGCTTGTCAGTGTGTACTGACTTTGTGCCATTGTGTGTGATCTGATCTGTAGTATTCCGCCCACTTTTCCAAGTCAGCTAATGTGCACTTGTCTGTCCGTAGGTGACTCGGGATACCCCAACATGCCGTGGTTGCTGACACCCCTCAGGAACCCTGTGACACCTGCCCAGATGCGCTACAATGAGGCACATGGTCGGACCAGGAGAGTGATTGAGCGGACCTTTGGTCTCCTGAAGAGCCGCTTCCGCTGCCTGGACAAGACCGGAGGGTCCCTCCCATATGCCCCTGCGAAAGTGTGCAAGATTATCATCGTCTGCTGCATGCTCCACAACCTGGCAGTGCGGAAGGAGTTGCCTCTCATCCAGGATGACAATGACCAACATCCGCCACCTGTGGAGGATCCTGGCCTGGACCACGATGCCAGTGACGATGATGATGATGATGATGGTGATGGTGATGTCCGCACACAGCTCATCACCAACTTCTTTAGCTGAATGTGAGTATCCTGAGGTGTCATGTCAATGATGTGAGTTGGCATGATGTGTGGGTGGTGCTCTGGTGCTGTTGGAGTGTGTCCATGGGCTACTTGACTGGATGTGTGTTGCGATGTGTGGTGACAGGTGGGCTGTACTCCCCAACAGTGTTGACATGCTAACTTGGTTCTGGGTGGGTATCTTGTAACATGTATTGTGCATGAGTTTTGCTGTTCTGTCCTGTACTCCATTGCTTTTGACTGTGTGTCATTTCTGTCCTTCACAGGGTACTTTCAGATTCGTTTGGTCAACTGTGTCCACCGACGACGTGATTGCACATCCAGGCTGGTAGCTGTTGTGTCCCTACAGGTGATGTGCGCCACACCCATGGACTTCCTTCCGTCTACAGTTGTTGACTGTGTGCCCGCTACCAGGTGGGGTTACCTTGCATCTGTAGTGGTTACGGCATGTTGCAACTGTGTAATAAACCTGTGCTTCACTTTGTGATGTGCGTTGTCTGTGGTCACACATTTGACTGCCATTTGCTTACTGCACCTGTGGGCTACTTGACTCCAACTGGGAATGGGTGTGGTGTCTGTGCATTGCACCGTCTTCCCTGGCAACATCAGTGTAGGCAATGAGTCAGATGGCCTAGGTGTGTATGTGTCGTGTAGCCCTGGTGGTGTGTCTCCCTCATGTGTGTCACGTTGCCTGTACTCACATGCCTGTGTTGTCCTTGGTGTTGCAGTTCGCATACACAGTGTAATTTTGCAGTTCATCATCCCCATAACAGCACCCACGTTGGAATCACAACAGAGGCAAGTATGGTGTATTAGTGTGTTTATTGTGATACATTTGTGTTAATAGTGCATAGGATGGGTTGTGCTGTACATGAATCTTGCAATCCCAAGTTCCTAGGTGAATTGAAAGTCCGGGTAGACAGGATCCCCAGTATCGGGGCCACAGTTGTCTGACACATTGGTCCAACTTGTACTCCCCATGCAATGTGTGGGAGTAGTGTTGCCGTCAACAGGGTGAACAGTCTGTGCACAAAGGCGAACATCCAGAACAGGTTCAGGCTTCCTGGGAGTTGCGCTTGGCCATCGGCCTCTCACTTTTCCCTCCTCGGACGACCCCTCTTCTTGGGGGGGGCCCTCAAGTGCAGGCTGCTGCGGTGCAGGCGACTCTCCGCCAGAGTCCTCCTCCCTCCCTGTGGCAGTTGCAGTTTGTTCGGCACCAGATGTTGTTGGCACACAGGGAGGTGTGGACTGGTTGCTGTTCATCTGGCGGAGGCATTGTAAAATGTCCCTGTGCACCGCCGTCATCTCATGCAGTGCATCCCACTTGGACGCCACGCGGGACATGTGTGAGTCCACACGGGACATGTGTGACTCCACGTGGGACATGTGGGAGTCCAAGCGGGCATGATGGGCAGCCTGCTGCTGTTTAATGTCTCTGAGGAGCCCCACTACCTGGCTGAGCTCTCCGGTGCTGGACTGGTACGCATCAGCTATGCGTACCAGTTGTGGGTCGTCATGCACACCAGCAACGTCTGCAAGCAGCGACCTCTGTCTCCCACCCCTCCCACCACCCCTGCTGACATGTGCAGTGTGTGCAGTGGCACGCACAGATAACCCTGGTCCACCTTGGGGGTTGGTGGTGGTGGTGGTGTCCATGGCCCCAGGTTGGTCCAGGGTCACTGTGCTGGTGTTGCTCCTTATTCTGTCCATGTCGGCAGGGATGGTATTCGTGGTGACAGTCGTTGTAGGGGTGGGTGCAGGGGGTGCAGCTGGTGGTCCTGCTGGTGCTGCAGCTGGTGGTCCTGCTGGTGCTGCATGTTGACTTGCACCGGATGTGCCAGGTTGTTCTTCATCGTCCGAGGAGGACAGAGGCTGTACGACGCCAGTGAGCTCGGCATCCTCTTGAGCCTGGGACTGGGACTCCTCAGCGTCTGCTGCTGTGTCCCCATCATCACCTGTTTTTGGGAGACACAAACAATGTATGTCATGTTTCTGCAGGCATCAATGGTTGACACACATGACAGTTGTGACTGTGCCTCTGGGTGCGGGCCTGTACATTGCATTGTCCTAAGTCGTCACAGTCAGGGGTTGATATTGGTGTGGCACATTGTCCTGCATTATTTGGGCATTTCTATGTATTTTCTGGGGTGTGAACATGGTCTGCATTGCTTGTGTTTGGTTGACAGCCGGACCTCCTTCCCACCCACCCAGCCAGTCAGTTATCCCACCATGGAACGTGCTTGCATTGCAGGGAGTGGAAGTTGTCTCTCAGGATGTCAGTCAGTGGTGTCCTGCTGTTTGTTGGTGCACAGTTGGCAGCAGGGCCTTGTGCTCCCCACAGCAGTAGCCAGTGTCAGCCATCTTGTGAGTCCTTCTCCACTCCCTGTGATGTGAGCATGGTTCAGGGTGGTGTTGATGGGCCAGTTGTGAGGCTGAGCAATGTCTGTGACTACGACTCCCATCATGCTATTGCCTCCACCCCCTTCCCAGCATGCCCATGCTTCCTTCCTTTTGACTCTGCTTCCCTGTGGGTTGGGCTGGCTGTGCTGACAGGATGGCTGGGAGTGTTGTCCTGGCAGTTGTTTGGCTAAGAGTCCCAAGAGTGTCCCTGTGCTTCACACAACATAACCCAGGGTGGTGGTGCTTTGTGGGATCTTGTGTTAGGATGGAGGGCATTGCATTCTACCAGGTGGGTACTGTGGAGTTTGTGTTGGGGGGGTGAGGGGAGGTGCTGGTGACTATAGTCAGTGCTGCAAGTCCCCCTTCCCACCCAGCCAGCCAGATATCCCACCATGGAACGTGCTTGCATTGCAGGGAGTGGAAGTTGTCTCTCAGGATGTCAGTCAGTGGTGTCCTGCTGTTTGTTGGTGCACAGTTGGCAGCAGGGCCTTGTGCTCCCCACAGCAGTAGCCAGTGTCAGCCATCTTGTGAGTCCTTCTCCACTCCCTGTGATGTGAGCATGGTTCAGGGTGGTGTTGATGGGACAGTTGTGGGGGTGAGCTATGTCTGTGACTACGACTCCCATCATGCCATTGCCTCCACCCCACTTGCCAGCATTCCCATACTTACTTGCTTTTGTGTGGAGTTCAGTGGGTGTGGGTGTGAGGGCAATGGCAAGATGGCTGACAGTGGTGTCCTGCTGTTGGTTGGTGTGCAGTACCCAGCATGCCCTTGTGCTCCCCACGACACAGCAACAGTGTCAGACATCTTTGATGGGCCTTTCCACTCTCTGTGGGATGTGCATGCGTGAGTGTGAGCTTGCTGGGCCATGTGGTGGGGGATGTAGGGCTGTGACTACGACTCCCATCATGCTATTGCCTCCTCCCCCTTCCCAGCATGCCCATGCTTCCTTCCTTTGACTCTGCTTCCCTGTGGGTTGGGCTGGCGGTGCTGACAGGATGGCTGGGAGTGTTGTCCTGGCAGTTGTTTGGCTAAGAGTCCCAAGAGTGTCCCTGTGCTTCACACAACATAACCCAGGGTGGTGGTGCTTTGTGGGATCTTGTGTTAGGATGGAGGGCATTGCATTCTACCAGGTGGGTACTGTGGAGTTTGTGTTGGGGGGGTGTGAGGGGAGGTGCTGGTGACTATAGTCAGTGCTGCAAGTCCCCCTTCCCACCCAGCCAGCCAGATATCCCACCATGGAACGTGCTTGCATTGCAGGGAGTGTAAGTTGTCTCTCAGGATGTCAGTCAGTGGTGTCCTGCTGTTTGTTGGTGCACAGTTGGCAGCAGGGCCTTGTGCTCCCCACAGCAGTAGCCAGTGTCAGCCATCTTGTGAGTCCTTCTCCACTCCCTGTGATGTGAGCATGGTTCAGGGTGGTGTTGATGGGCCAGTTGTGAGGCTGAGCAATGTCTGTGACTACGACTCCCATCATGCTATTGCCTCCACCCCCTTCCCAGCATGCCCATGCTTCCTTCCTTTTGACTCTGCTTCCCTGTGGGGTGGGCTGGCTGTGCTGACAGGATGGCTGGGAGTGTTGTCCTGGCAGTTGTTTGGCTAAGAGTCCCAAGAGTGTCCCTGTGCTTCACACAACATAACCCAGGGTGGTGGTGCTTTGTGGGATCTTGTGTTAGGATGGAGGGCATTGCATTCTACCAGGTGGGTACTGTGGAGTTTGTGTTGGGGGGTGTGAGGGGAGGTGCTGGTGACTATAGTCAGTGCTGCAAGTCCCCCTTCCCACCCAGCCAGTCAGATATCCCACCATGGAACGTGCTTGCATTGCAGGGAGTGGAAGTTGTCTCTCAGGATGTCAGTCAGTGGTGTCCTGCTGTTTGTTGGTGCACAGTTGCCAGCAGGGCCTTGTGCTCCCCACAGCAGTAGCCAGTGTCAGCCATCTTGTGAGTCCTTCTCCACTCCCTGTGATGTGAGCATGGTTCAGGGTGGTGTTGATGGGACAGTTGTGGGGGTGAGCTATGTCTGTGACTACGACTCCCATCATGCCATTGCCTCCACCCCACTTGCCAGCATTCCCATACTTACTTGCTTTTGTGTGGAGTTCAGTGGGTGTGGGTGTGAGGGCAATGGCAAGATGGCTGACAGTGGTGTCCTGCTGTTGGTTGGTGTGCAGTACCCAGCATGCCCTTGTGCTCCCCACGACACAGCAACAGTGTCAGACATCTTTGATGGGCCTTTCCACTCTCTGTGGGATGTGCATGCGTGAGTGTGAGCTTGCTGGGCCATGTGGTGGGGGATGTAGGGCTGTGACTACGACTCCCATCATGCTATTGCCTCCTCCCCCTTCCCAGCATGCCCATGCTTCCTTCCTTTTGACTCTGCTTCCCTGTGGGTTGGGCTGGCGGTGCTGACAGGATGGCTGGGAGTGTTGTCCTGGCAGTTGTTTGGCTAAGAGTCCCAAGAGTGTCCCTGTGCTTCACACAACATAACCCAGGGTGGTGGTGCTTTGTGGGATCTTGTGTTAGGATGGAGGGCATTGCATTCTACCAGGTGGGTACTGTGGAGTTTGTGTTGGGGGGGTGTGAGGGGAGGTGCTGGTGACTATAGTCAGTGCTGCAAGTCCCCCTTCCCACCCAGCCAGCCAGATATCCCACCATGGAACGTGCTTGCATTGCAGGGAGTGTAAGTTGTCTCTCAGGATGTCAGTCAGTGGTGTCCTGCTGTTTGTTGGTGCACAGTTGGCAGCAGGGCCTTGTGCTCCCCACAGCAGTAGCCAGTGTCAGCCATCTTGTGAGTCCTTCTCCACTCCCTGTGATGTGAGCATGGTTCAGGGTGGTGTTGATGGGCCAGTTGTGAGGCTGAGCAATGTCTGTGACTACGACTCCCATCATGCTATTGCCTCCACCCCCTTCCCAGCATGCCCATGCTTCCTTCCTTTTGACTCTGCTTCCCTGTGGGGTGGGCTGGCTGTGCTGACAGGATGGCTGGGAGTGTTGTCCTGGCAGTTGTTTGGCTAAGAGTCCCAAGAGTGTCCCTGTGCTTCACACAACATAACCCAGGGTGGTGGTGCTTTGTGGGATCTTGTGTTAGGATGGAGGGCATTGCATTCTACCAGGTGGGTACTGTGGAGTTTGTGTTGGGGGGGTGTGAGGGGAGGTGCTGGTGACTATAGTCAGTGCTGCAAGTCCCCCTTCCCACCCAGCCAGCCAGATATCCCACCATGGAACGTGCTTGCATTGCAGGGAGTGTAAGTTGTCTCTCAGGATGTCAGTCAGTGGTGTCCTGCTGTTTGTTGGTGCACAGTTGCCAGCAGGGCCTTGTGCTCCCCACAGCAGTAGCCAGTGTCAGCCATCTTGTGAGTCCTTCTCCACTCCCTGTGATGTGAGCATGGTTCAGGGTGGTGTTGATGGGCCAGTTGTGAGGCTGGGCAATGTCTGTGACTACGACTCCCATCATGCTATTGCCTCCACCCCCCTTCCCAGCATGCCCATGCTTCCTTCCTTTTGACTCTGCTTCCCTGTGGGGTGGGCTGGCTGTGCTGACAGGATGGCTGGGAGTGTTGTCCTGGCAGTTGTTTGGCTAAGAGTCCCATGAGTGTCCCTGTGCTTCACACAACATAACCCAGGGTGGAGGTGCTTTGTGGGATCTTGTGTTAGGATGGAGGGCATTGCATTCTACCAGGTGGGTACTGTGGAGTTTGTGTTGGGGGGGTGTGAGGGGAGGTGCTGGTGACTATAGTCAGTGCTGCAAGTCCCCCTTCCCACCCAGCCAGCCAGATATCCCACCATGGAACGTGCTTGCATTGCAGGGAGTGTAAGTTGTCTCTCAGGATGTCAGTCAGTGGTGTCCTGCTGTTTGTTGGTGCACAGTTGCCAGCAGGGCCTTGTGCTCCCCACAGCAGTAGCCAGTGTCAGCCATCTTGTGAGTCCTTCTCCACTCCCTGTGATGTGAGCATGGTTCAGGGTGGTGTTGATGGGCCAGTTGTGAGGCTGAGCAATGTCTGTGACTACGACTCCCATCATGCTATTGCCTCCACCCCCTTCCCAGCATGCCCATGCTTCCTTCCTTTTGACTCTGCTTCCCTGTGGGGTGGGCTGGCTGTGCTGACAGGATGGCTGGGAGTGTTGTCCTGGCAGTTGTTTGGCTAAGAGTTCCAAGAGTGTCCCTGTGCTTCACACAACATAACCCAGGGTGGTGGTGCTTTGTGGGATCTTGTGTTATGATGGAGGGCATTGCATTCTACCAGGTGGGTACTGTGGAGTTTGTGTTGGGGGGTGTGAGGGGAGGTGCTAGTGACTATAGTCAGTGCTGCAAGTCCCCCTTCCCACCCAGCCAGCCAGATATCCCACCATGGAACGTGCTTGCATTGCAGGGAGTGGAAGTTGTCTCTCAGGATGTCAGTCAGTGGTGTCCTGCTGTTTGTTGGTGCACAGTTGGCAGCAGGGCCTTGTGCTCCCCACAGCAGTAGCCAGTGTCAGCCATCTTGTGAGTCCTTCTCCACTCCCTGTGATGTGCGCATGGTTCATGGTGGTGTTGATGGGACAGTTTTGGGGCGGGCAATATGTGTGACTGCGACTCCCATGATGCTATTGGCTACACTGACTTGGCCAGCATACACAGAATTCCTTCCTTTGAGTGGTCTTCACTGTGTGTTGGTGTTGTTGTGGTGGCTACATGTGTGGATGTGTTTGTTAGTTCTATTTGTGCCACTGCCTAGCTGTAGTTGTGGTTGTGTTTGTACATGTGTTGGCACAGTTGGATGTGACTTTTTGATGGCATGTGTTGTGTTTCTCTGACTGACATACACATTTTGGGATGATTCTGTTCTGGTTGCTGTGTGATTGCTATGAGTGCATGGTTTGACTCTCCCCTTGACAGTGATGTGTGTGGGTTTGGTGGCAGTATATTGTGTACATTTGTTGTGTACTCACCAGGCTCTGGGATGTCCTCTAGTCCATATACGCTCACTGGCGGAAGGATGGCCCGCACCTTCTCCTCCCAGGGCCTGAGGTATATTGGCTTGGCAGGAGGGCCACTGCCGGTGTATTGGCTGTTGATGTAGTCTTTCTTCAGCATGTCCCGTACCCTCCTGCGCACGTCATACCACCTGTTCTGGATGTCGGTCTTTGTGCGCCGACATGGTGATTGTGCGTTCACCCTGTTGATGATCCTCTCCCACATCTTGGTTTTCTGCGACATGGGGGTCTGTTGGACCAGTGTGCCAAACAGCTGTGGCTCCACCCTGAGGATCTCGTCTACCATGACTTCCAATTCACTATCTAGGAACTTGGGATTCTTCTTGGGGGGCATGGTGATGGGTGGTGATGGTGGGTGATGTGTGTGTTGGTGTGCAGGTGAGGGTGTGTGAGTGTGTGTTTTGCTGGGTGTATGTGAGGTAGGTATTTGTTGGTGTGCTGATGGTGTGTGGCTTGTGTGAGGGATGAGCTGTGGGTGTGTGGTTGCTTTCTCTTGGGTGCTGGCAGTGGAATGGCATTTGCAAAGGCTCATGGTAGTGATTTGTGTCCTTTATATAGGTGGAGTTGTGGGTGTGTCTTTGTTCTCTGTCCCCACCCCCCCAGTATTTATTGGCTTGGTAATTGCTTGTTTGGCCTTTTTTTGGGTGATTTTTCCTTTGTGCTGTTTGTGTATGTTGGAAACGTTCTTGTGACCGAGTCGGACCCTGCATTGGTCTCGTACGGTGTTCTCCGTTTCGTTCACGCTGTGTTTGTGCAGTTTTCTATGCTGCGTACGCGTCGGTCGCGGTGTATTGTGTTGCTTCGACTCGGTTTTGTATGCGTGTCGGTCGTACGGCTTGTCCTCCGTCCGACTCGCTCGCTGTTTTCGCGCCTTGCATCGTACTTAGCGGTTTGGAGTTAGCGTGTACGTTTCGGTCGGATTTGTTCCGGGTGCGTGTCGGTCGGTTGGATTCGTGTGTTTTTCCGGCCGGATTGCTGTTTTCCGTGCGGCTCGGTCGGTCGACTTGGTTTCGTTACGTGTCGGTCGGATTTTTCGCGCCTTGCATCGTACTTGGCGTGTCGGGCACCACGGGTACGTGTCGGACGGTATTTTTTCCGGATCCGAGTCGGTCGGTGCTTTTTCCGGCCCGAATCGGAATCGACCCCTATGTATTGTTATCAACATTTTGGTCATCATTTTTTACACAAATCCAGTAGCCCTAGGAATGTTTTCACATATCACCAATGGGGACATTACCCTACACCACCAAAAAGCAGTTCAAAAACGTTTGCACAGAAATTCTCATATTTTTCAGGGTTTAACGTTTCAGACCCGACCTCATATTACTGTACGGTTGCACCTACATCAGCACAGAAAAATATGCTAACAAACACCAAACAGATTTACTGTGCTTCCTTTATTACCCAGCTGTTTGAACAGGGTTTCGACTTATGGAAAGACACTATAGACTTAAAATCAGTCTGGGGTTCTAGAGATTGGCAAGTCCAGGGAACAGAAGCGCTATTTAGAGCATGCCTCATTCCTCAGCAGATGATATTTCTAAATGAAACTGTGCAACAGACTTCCTGTCTTGGTATAGCCAAGAACAAAGACTTGAACACGCCTCAGATTCCTACACCAACACATACAGAGAGAAATACTATATCAGAAGAAGGGGCTACGTTAGATGACATCCTACGAAACAATAGATCAGACCCCATTTGAAAGGGATGGTTGGTTTGGCCCACAGACACCAACAGATGTCAAGAAAGATTCAGGGGTACCACCGAAGGGTACAGTATCCATAGGCCAGACCCAGGGTCGTACAAAGAGAACATCCGGGGGTGATGACATCATACAGTGTTGGGAAGTTGTGCCTCGATTGGCTAAAAACTTCAACACTAACACAGGTGAAACAACACTTACCCTTACTTACAGAGGATGTGGACCTACGGGATTTTTTATTAGGTCCCAGGTAGCCACGTCAAAAACGTTTCCACTATGCTGTCTATAATGAAATATGGAAAATCTCCCGACAAGAAGCAGCGGAGAGATTACGAGAAATAGATAGGATTAACTCAGAAAAGGCATTAGCCGTAGTTGACAATGGTATGACTACGTTAACATCCAGGATTTATTCACTGGGCAACATTGTATCTTCTGCTATTGATGTACTAGAACAAGACTTGTCCATACTACAGCATGGGCAATCACAATTACGTTCTATTATGTTATTAAGCTGGACGCTGCAATCATTGCGCGCTGGTTATGTGCCTTGGCGTTTTATCAACAGTACGTCCCTGTTTTCGGCATACAATCTAACAGAAAAACAGATGAAAATGGCACAGAGGGGAGCAAGATATACAATGTTGCGTATTGAAAAACTGGACAGATTACCTTTTACTGTGGCTGAGTCACCGTCCACAGAATGGTTAATCCATGGCCACAGAACCTTACCGGTCACAACTTTCCAGTTTTAATATTGCCTAGAACAACAACAGGCAGGCAGATATGAAGAAATGGGTAGGGAATTCATCAAGGAATCTTGGGAATTACCGTACAGTTTTCGATGCAGGAGTGGGGATCTTGAAGTGTTTCTAAGCGGTACTAACAGTGAGAACGCTTTGAGTGGATCTCTCATATGCCAGGATATTATGCTGCACGGAGCCTGTAATGGTTCAGCGGCAAACCTATACTGCCATTTGAAAGGTACACCGGCAGCTGTGATCACTCCGGTATTCAGGCTTCTCTCAAATGGAAGTTACTCGATGCTGAACGATCAAGTTCTTGTGGGATGCTTCCGGGCATCGCATATCTAGTAACAGTGAGCTCCAGGGTTATTTGCTGTATGCAAGTATTGTTTCCACTGACACATACAGTCAGGGAGGCGCCGCTATGGCCTTTATTGAATGTTTCTCTTATACGGTTTGATACTCTGAGCAGAATGAAAGCCATGCTTCTACAGAAAACCGTGCCCTTAACCTCCGCCCGGGAGACTTTTGATCTCCAGATCGCAAGGTCCTCGGCTGAGATACAGGCACTAATACGTACGAACTGCCCTTTCCATTTCACAGAAATGGTGAATCGGATCTTTAACATGCCTGATACGATGGGTATAGTCCACCTATTTAAGAGGTTCGGGACTGTTAAGCACCTTTCAGACGGTCCTCGGAGTTATACCAAACTTTATACACTCCGTATTCGGAAGCATTTTTGGAGGACTTCCGCTGATCCTGTTTCTAATAGCAGGTATCCTGATTGTAATTTTTCTGCTACGCAATGGATGGCCCAGTCACCAAGGAGATGGAAAAAGCACTCCAGGAGCGCAAATACCGTGATCGCATGGTACAACATCTGGGCACACCTCGCCTACGGGAACTAAGTGCATCTTGGTTCCTGTCATTTAGACCAGTCTTTATGGACTGCATCTTACCTGTTCTCTGATGCCTGTTCTGCGGAGAGGAATGCATGTTAGATCTGTGTCTAACACTTCCATCAGTCGCTCAACTGGACGTTGATGCATTGCTGGACCCGATAACGGCGCATGTTCTGCAGTGTCCCCAGCGTATTCCTATGTTGATGGCGGCATTCTTGGAGCCACCACAGGAACTCTCTGCTCCTGTTGGAATGGACACCAGCTCCTCCACGAACACCCAGGCTTTGGATGGTGCACAGGCTGCCCCAGCATCAGCTGCAGGCAGTGCGGAAGATCATCTGTGCTTTATTGACGTTATCTGCGATTTGTTACAGGGATCGTCGTCTGCGGAGGCAGGCAACAGCAATGTTGCGTCTACCAGCCAGGACACATAATCATTTGGCCTGTCGTGTGCTGGGAAAAATTTGGCCTTTTTTTAAACAAACTCATGATTGGAACTCCACAACAAATCGACACCTTTTATGACCTGCATGGCTTTCCAATGCTTGTAGTCGTTCGAACTATATATACGGACACATTAGAGCTATTGCTTGAGTGACAGTTTCTGTTTTTATCACTTTCTAGAGTTTTTTTTAACATTTTTAACATTTTTTAGCAGAACTATTTGTTTTACTACATATGTTTGCGTACCAGTACCTAGACAGGTAGTACATTAGAATTAGATTATGTCGTCCAGTCGCATGAGGAGTGGGTGTTATATTCCATATATGTACCCCAATTTAGGCTCGGGTAACATCCCAACCTTTCACCTATATTCGTCCCTACATTACATACATAACGGGCTGCTGAGACTGACCCTTTACCTAGTTAAAGTACTCCTTACAGAACGTGGGGTTTTCCCTGAACAATAGCCTCATACATTAGGCATGAGGATCCTGGATTCTCGGAAACTCAGCAGGACTACCATCTCCTGCATAATAACTATGTACAAGGTTCATTCCCCATGTCATCCTAAGTCCGACAGTGGCACAGCAAGGTAACACCCCTGGGGATACCTTCGGGTATATAAACATCACATCTTGCTGAGATAGTCAGAGGAGATCACGACTTCCATGCCGACACACTGACGCAAGACGCTGAGGTTCCTGCATGCCGATACTCCAGCTCGCAGTGGTCTGAACATCCCTTGCGGGGTGTCCAACTCGAGACCAAGAGGGGGTCCCACAGTCTCTCACTTCAGGTAATGGGGTTGACTTTATCCTAGAGGGATTCTTGGCTTCAGTAGCGGCTCGTGGTGGGAGTGCTGCGGGGCGGTGGGGCGGGGTGGGGGAGGAGCAGGGTGGGGGTAGTAAACTACGGCATACGGCCGTACAGAGGTAAGTAAACAAATAAATAAATAAAACGAATTCCATTGCGCGCGCTGCATTGCCAAATGCGATGCAGCGCGCGCAACAAAATTAGTTTTATTTATTTATTTGTTTACTTACCTCTGTTTGGCCGTATGCCGTAGTTTACAACCCCCACCCTGCTCCTCCCCCGCCCCACCGCCCGCAGCACTCCCACCACGAGCCGCTACTGCTTGGCTTAACACCTACACACATGCTAGGTACACTAAGGTACGTCTAGTTAGGATTACATCGTAGCAGTACGCATTTTATTGTCATGTATTTTATATACTTGCCTGTATTCATGATTACAGCAAAATGGTAGAAATCTACCATCCTTTTATTTCCCTAGTGCATCTCATCATTTATATCTGTTACTGTCTGATGATTGTTTTAGCAAACCTATTTTACACTAGAATGACGAATGTTCAATAAATGCTTATTGAAAAACGTCCATATCTTTTATTTTGTGTATCTCTCTGAGACAAAGTGAGCACGAGTGACTAAGCGAAAAGTATTACACTGTTTCCACGATTCTGAGGGATCAGGGTGGTCATGTTCGATAGTTGCCAAGAACTATTTTCTCCTTGATAAGAGGAGTTTCTAGGGGCACTGTGAGCTAGCTGGCATACAGGCCAACATACCCGGTGGGGTATCTGGAATCAGTTCAGACACCAAGCCCACAGTGTATGTTGTCTAAACACGCAGATTCTATATAGGTTTTATAGGAACTACACGACAATGTCAAAGCAAGAGGATGTCAAAAAGGGAATTGTGAAGTGACTCGATGAGATATGTTTCCACGACGATGGGCAGGTCTTAGTGATGTTTAGAGGGTGGGGTGTGTGGGCCTAGTTGGGTGGCCAACCTGGTTAGGTACATGGCACTGAATATCATAACTACTAGCATGTGGGCCACAGTTTCAGCCACAGCCCTCAGATACAGGCAGCCATGTTGGTCAATTGCAAATGGTGATTCACGTTGGGGTGATGGCGTCACATGAGAGTCAAATGATCATCTGTGTGCCAAGAGTGTGTCAGAAAGTAGAGTCCTTGGGTACACTAAAGGAGTGGTAGAGGAGTCATGCACAGGTACAGGAGAGTGGGGCTGAGTTGAGCAATGTATGATACTCTGCAGATAAACAAATCTGACAGTTACAAAATGGGGTGAGCGTCAGTGGTAGAAACCTTCCTGGTTTGACTGGGCCTATCCCCTCAGAGTTGGCACACAGTGCCTACAGTACAGAACTATGGAGACAACTGGGTGTGCACTTAAATCACATGAGTATACACAATTAGGAAAACCATGGTAAATACATGGCCTTACACATACCTGCAGTGTAACAAGGGTTCTAGCTGTGTGCATGCGTGCCAAATATGAGCCCTTGGCCACATGAATGCTAACCGCGGGCAGAGAACTCCGCTCCGCTGGCTCCGCCCACGGAGTGTGCGGAGATTTGCCTACTACGGGTTCCGCGGAGAACGCGGAGTAGGCAAATCTCCACACACTCCGCAGCGGAGCGGAGTTGGCCAGCCCCCGCCTCCACCCCCCCATTAACAATTAATCCTACATTAATCAAAAGTAAAATAAAAGACACTTACCTGTACTGCGGCGTACCCAGGCTGCCCTCCTCCTCTTCCTTGCCGTCTGTGGGTGATCCTCGAAAAAACTGCGCATGCGCGCGCTTGCACGCATGTGCAGTTTTTGCAAGGATTACCCAGACGGCAAGGAAGAGGAGGAGGGCAGCCCGGGGACGCCGCAGAATAGGTAAGTGTTTCTTATTTTACTTTTGATTAATGTAGGATTAATTGTTAATAGGGGGTGGAGGCTGTGGCGTAGCAGGACTACGCGGAGTTCCACGGAGTTTGTTCCCAACTCCGTGGACCTCCGCGTAGTCCCGCTACGCCAACTACGCACAGGGTTAATGAATGCACAATGTCAATGCAAGACAGCAGAACAAGGAAGACTGGTGTGGTGTACTCTGTGAAAGGCAGACTGTAGGATCAACAATAACACATGACCAAAGCCACATTACTTACCCAGGGGCTGTGGGCTGAGTAGTGGCCAGAGGAAATACAGGCACCCTGGTGACTTGGTGCAATGTGCACAGTAGTGCTACCAACAAGTGAAACTCCATTCAGTATAGCCATCATGAAAAAGAAAGGCTATCACCAAGGCAGATGTGGACCTTACCTTAATTCACCCACCCCAGCAGGGCAGGCCAGCAAGCTGTGTAACTGTGTTGCAATGTGTGGTATGACAGAAAATATCACCCTTGTCACACAGTGGTCCTATGAACAATGTAGAGAGAATGCCATTTGAACAACAACTACAGTGAAGCTTGGCCACACATCCTACAAGTAACATATCTCCTACACATCAATGTTGAACTGAAAGTGAATTAGAATAACATCTGTATGTCCGCCAAAGTAACTCATGTCAAGATCTAGCATAGATCACAATTAACATATTCCTATTTCATTGCAGAGGAAGAAACACCTACTGACCAGCAGCCTGTCCTGGATGACCAATCTGTTGGCGATGACAACCTGCCCGCCATGGACGATGACACCTTTCAGCATCTCCTGAACTCCATTGGAACATCTTCTCCAGTCACGGCAAGGAGTGAAAGCATTTCTTAGTCTCCAGAGGAACCGCCTACCACAGAACATGCCCCATCTGCCAGCAAAAACCCAAGCCTCGACTCCGAGGACCCCTAAGTTGTCTTCCATTGGCGAGCGGTAGGAGTCCAGCAGCAGCTGTTAGATGAGATGCAGGCGGTGATAGAGACCATTGTGGGCACCCTAGAGGGAGTCCATTGGTGCCTCAGTCCCAATAAGAACACCTCTTAGGCAATCAAAGGCACCTACCCTTCACTCCATGGAAGGGAATAGTACCTGGCTGACATTGCTGGTGTCATGAGGTAGAGGTGAAAACAATAGCCCAGTCAATGTGACACCAGTGAGGTTGCCACTGAGCTTTGGGCCATCTGCACCATCCTTCAATCTATGGAGCAGAAGCAGGACTACATTGCTACTATGGGTGCATTCCACAGCAACGTTGTTGCCTTGCTGACAAGCCATCAGGCACTTGTCAATGCTGTGCTGCCCTCCTTGCTGGCACAGACAAATGCTGCCGCAGACAGGGGAGCCACATCTTCAGCCCCTGATGTGTGTGTGCCTCAGATGTCTCCTGCACAAACACCACCACCCTCAGGGAAGGCACAACACACATCAGAGGAGGAAGATGTGGACTTCACCAATTTCCTGTGGCGATCTACCCATTAGCATTTGTCTGTGCCTCTTGGCCAATTTCCCATTGGACCTATGTTAATTATCATGCCATTGCCTTTGTCAACTGGTACTGTCCCCTTTTTGTATGCCAACCTGTTAATCTGATCCTTTTGTGGACTGTCAATGAGGCCTACCTTCCCTAATGGCAATTCGGACCTCCCCTCGACATGTTACATAGCATGTATCCCTATGGACTCTCTCTGGACATCCTTTTGCTCTCAAATAAAGTTGAGGTTGTTGCTGCAAGAATTTCTACTGTGAATTAGCCCATGAACATACCTGTAAATAAATGTACTACCTTGAACCTGTGTGTCATATATCTGTGGCAGATATGAGTAACAGGACCATGATGGATGTGCATACTCAAAAAGGCACTTCCTACCATCTCAAGGAAATTGCACTACAGTCCCTATCACATGCTCTTGTTGGACAAGCATCATGGACCTCCCATGCCATGGCATTATGTTGCAAATCCTTTTGAACTATTGAATGTCATGGTGTGACAATAAGCATCGGTACCTTAAGTGCCACACAGTGAAATAGGCCAACTGATCACACAATTGCAAACTGCAGAAATCGGGACTGTAAGACATGTGAGCCGCTAACACATTTTCACACATTCACAGATATCTTGTTCAGTTATCATGACAATGTCATCATGCACATATGTCAGCCTCAATGCTTAAACTGAAGACATCCTATGCATACTATCATAATGCATGCACTGCAAATATGCAGATATTAATGGCCTGACTCCTTCTGCATCACATCATATCTATGCCACTCAAGGATGTAGAAACTTAGTGCTACACTTTCGATGTCATTAAGCATGAACTGCAACTACTAAGTATTTGGGGTCCTGTGTCAAATGATAAATGGTGTAGTAAGGCACACTAGGATATGTAGGGACATTGTGCCCCTTTGGCCCTGGGAGCCCTCACATGCATTGAGTGTGAGTGTAACCACACAAGACATCAATTGTATATACACACACATAACAATATAGAGGAGCCAGAGCACAGACCCTGGAAACAAGCTATACGTCCCTAGGCTAAGAGGAAATGTAATGACTATTGTCTGTCCTAACTTAAGAAGTAGTTGCATAAATTCACAAGCATGAAGTCCCCCATTTAGCAACTACTCAATGCCAAGGATGATTGACGTTTCCGAGCAGGTGGGGGCCACTTTCATAGATACTAACCAGCAAACAACAATGACGTACGAGTACAATGGTTCAAGGGTGAGTGCCTAAGTGGCAGGCACCAGTGTGTGTGCCAACACAGCCATGAATGGGTACTATGGGGTGACAGACCCATCCCTACTATACTGTTACAGCTACATTCCTGTCCATGTGTGTTAAGTGTACTTAATCACTAATACACCTTTCTGACGGTATTTCACAATATGTTTTACTTATATAGTTGGCCATAGGTTTACACATGTCTGTTCCATTTCTCTGTGTAATGGTAAATGATGAGCATGGCCTGATCCATTGTACAGTTCTACATCCTAACTTTCCTGTTTATCCAGTAGCTTACTATGAAGGCTATTTGGAGATGTTCCTGATCACTCTACCTTATGTGCACTCACTACATGTGTGAAGTGGCAGATTTGTGATCAGATATTTGGCTTGTTCGCCCTCCCTAGGTCGGTAGTGACATTGCTAACATGTATTACACTCACACTTACATATGTCCATGGTAAACCACTGATGTTGTTTATAGTACACTTACTTGACCATGTGATTTTGGTACATACATGTGGTGCAGTTCAACCATGTCATATGGATTTTAATGCTATTCATTGTCAGGCTCAAACTATTGTTTTTGGCAGATGAGTTGTAATGGTGCACTTTGATTGACACACATGTATTACAATGTGGGCTAACTTTCTATGGGACACACTGATGTTGTTACAATGAACTGTTTACTACAAAAGAAGACACAATACATTGCTTTTTCAAATCTATGTGTATGACTCTAACTAGTAGGGGATTGGGTACCTCTGTACCTTGATTTTTTCCTCATTACTGTGGCACATGAATGTTGAGATTGGTATCCTGAGTACACTGTGGTACCTTCTCCTGGTTGGATTTAATTCTATGTTGATGACTGATGTATGACATGTTTGGCAGCATTGTGTTTGACTTTGTGAGTTTCACATTGCGGGATTCATATGCTTTTCATCTGGGCTACTTACTACATAGAACAGGTGAGCCATCACATTGGTTACATCAGTCAATGTGGGTATCTGCCTATGTGTGTACAGAGACTGTCAGTATTGCTGAGACATATGTGTGTTTTGTACTGTTGGAGTCACATTTTTTTCCTGTATTGACATTTACATGTCTGGGCCTACACTGACCTGGCATGCCACACATGGCCTTTCCTCATACTTCTCCCTGTGTTGCTCCTGAAACGTTTATCAGCATACATGTATACTGCTATGTGTAACACGATTGCTGATTTCAGCAGTACTTGTTCTCACACCCTTGACCTTGTAGACCTTTGACTGATACCGAGGGTTGTTAGGCCATTGAGGACACACTCACCTCAGACTTTTCTCTTGTGTTGCCTTTGTACTCATAATTTGCTTGTCTGCCATGCCACATGATTTCATTAATGATTCCTTTCCCATTGCAGTTGATGTGGTTCCATCCATCCCTTCAGAATGAAATGACACTTTGCTACTCACTGACGTCCTGTCGCTAATGCCATTGACAGATTAGTGAGTGCATGTCAATGTGGCACATCATTGTGTACACATTGCAGTGCATTTTTCCCACTCTATGCACATGACACAGGGGCCCAGATATTTGGCAAAGCGGCACTGTGCACTGCAGCAAATCACCTGTCTGCACTGCATCTCTGAGAAAGGGCAATAGTGCACAGTATTTAGGCCATACAGCCAGGGCCAGCTTTATCACTGTTGGCGCCTGGTGCGACAATCATTTTTGGCGCCCCCCCATCACCACCTCCTCGGATTCCCTCACGACCACCAGGCAAAAGTCCCCCTCATCTCTCTATGGCCTCTCTCACATACATTTAATTTGTTTTAAAGCACTGGTAAAGGCTGGCTTTACTAATAAGAATGTATATCTACCCAAACAAACACTTTTCAGCAACATTAGGAATAGATAACGAAAGAGTGGGGGGAAAAACAGAATGTCCTAATCTACTTTATGCAGTTTGCATGCAGCTCTTTGATGACAGTTCATAACAGTCACTGTTCTATATTGGGGTTGTATCTTGTGAACTGCGGTAACAAAAGGATCTCTGTGACAAAAGTTGCAATCCACTCAGCTATCCACATTAAATACAGATCTGTGATCTGCACGGTACAGATTATTTGCAGCAGGCATATTAACCCTCTGCACTACTTTATGGCAAGTCAAAACTGCCCCCAGATAAAACTCTGATCTTTTTCTCAAGCAGGAACATTGATTACAAGAGTTATCTTGACATTTTTAAAGATGCCTGAAAACTGGACACACAAGGAACTCTGCTGAAGGTGTTTTTAAATCATAGTTATTGCTAAACAGCGCACCCCCCCAGAGGTCAATGCCCCTTCCCCAGGTCAGCACCCAGTGCGGCTGCACCAGTCGCCCTGCCCTAATGCCAGCCCTGCATACAGCACATTCCTGACCTTTCACCTTACACTGGCACACCATGTGCTGCCTAGCACAAACACAGACACACTTGCTCCACAGAACTTGGGTGCCTGCATTGCATGCAGGATTGTCTTTGTGCAGGAGGTGGCACCTTCTTGCACACGATGAAACCTCGGAGCCATGATCGTCTATGTATGCTTGCCACAGACTGCAGCACATATAGGAAGTGGGAGTGACTTGGATGACTTCAGTTCATTTTCCTTGTTACACATCACCTGAGGAAATCTATTGATTTGTCACATTCCAATTTTTACCTGGTGTGGGATATATGACATGCCTCATGAACCATGGGAGTTCCATGGAGACACCCCTACAGTGCCCATGGAACACTTCCCTTGCACACAGTGATGCTACACTGCATTTTGGCCAGCGTTGCATTGCCCTGTACCTTTACACCATTCAAAGGCACACAAAGTGGCTGTACTCCCTGGGTATTTTGACAGCACATTGATAAACATCCCCTGATGGTCCACGATGGTCTGGACATTGTGGAGTATGGGTGCTTCCGGTTCCTGTACAGGTGTGATAGATCCATGGCACCCAGCACATGTGGAAATCCAGCAATGGCATAGAAACCTTGCTTGGTGTCCAGATGCTGTTGTTGTGTCTTGGGGAATAGGAGGTACTGGGGTGTGAGGCGGATGATGGCATCCAGGACAGGGGGCAGGAAGGCAGAAAAAGATGGCTGCCATTTTCCTGCCTCTCTGACTGATGTGATCTGGAATGAACCAGATGCCAGCAAGTGGATGACAGCCATCAGTTTGATCTGCGGAGGGATGTTGGTGGGCCTGGCAGTTGGTGGCTGAAGCATATTAGTATCTGCGTGGCACAGCCGGTTCTGGCACAGGTATTTCCCGATGAAGGGCTACAAAAACTGACGCATTTAGCCACATGCATGTGTTGGACTTGGCCCTTTTTGCAGGGTTATCAACAAACTTTTTGCTTCTTCCTCCTATTTTTTCCTGACCTGTGTTTGTTGGTTTTAGGACTCTGGGCACTTTACCACTGCTAATCAGTGCTAAAGTGCATATGCTCCCTGTGTAAATTGTTATTATGATTGGTTCTCCCTGACTGGCATATTTTGATTTACTGGTCAGTCCCTAGTAAAGTGCACTGGGTGTGCCGGGGCTGGTAAATCAAATACTACTAGTGGGCCTGCAGCACTGATTGTGCCACCCACATGAGTAGCCCTGAAAAGATGTCTCAGGCCTGCCACTGCAGTGCCTGTGCGCAGTTTGCTAACTTCCATGTCGACTTGGCAAGTGCACCCACTTGCCAGGCCCTAACCTTCCCTTTTCTTACATATAGGACATCCCTATGGTAGGCCCAAGGTACCCCCCTGGGCAGGGTGCAGTGTGCGTGAAAGGTAGGACATGTACTGATGTGTGTAACATGTCCTGATAGTGAAATACTGCCATTTTCGTTTTTCACTATTGAAAGGCTATCTTGCCCCATAGGACAGAATGGGGAATGCTATGTAACATTTTACAAGCATATCTTCCCATAGGGATAACATAGAAAACTAAAGTTTAGGCTCTCTGAACTCAGAATTTAATAACACATCTTTTACTAAAGATGGTTTTTAAATTGTGTGTTTGAAAATTCCACTTGTAGAAAGTAGGCATTTTCTTGTTTAACCATCCTGTGTGCCTTTGCCTGTTTGTGTATTTGACTGTCTGGTTTTGGAGTGACAGGGGCTGGGAGGGGTGCATTCTTTCAGACAGCCACCGGGGGTGAGGGGTTGATGTGTGTCCTACCTTTCCTGAATGAGTCAGGGCTGGGCTGCATAGACCTGGGCTGCATTCAGAGTGGGGGGAGGAGTTCTCACTAGCACCTGAATAGGCCCGGTATGCATTTAGAATGGTGGGAGGAGATTTCCCCTGCACCTGAATAGGGCCTGTCTACCTTACACAATGCTGTCTCCACCTCCTACCGGGCAGCTGCACCAGAGAGGGCAGAACTGGTTTGGACTGGGCTCAGAGAATCTTGCACAAAGAGAACAAAGACATTTTGGGGTATAAGTATTAGACTTAAAACCCCTGAACTTTAGACTACTTCTGGAATCAAGAAGAACCTTTTCTAAGGAGAAGAGCTGGAGAAACTGAGGAGAAGAACTGCCCTTGCTGTGTGTTTGGGTTTTGCCTGCAGTTGCTGTTTCTGCCAAAGAAAGGAGAAGGACTTTGCTGTGTACTGTGTTCCATGCTTGAGGAAAGTCTCCAAGGGCTTGAGTAGAGCTTGCCTCCTGTTTTGAAGTCTCAGGAACACAAAGACTTCACCCCCAGCTCCCCTGAACTTCTTTCCTGGGAGTTCTGACCTGCCAGGAGTGCCTGTGACTGTGTGGGGCCTCTGGAGGTTGTTTCTGCTGCTGGGAGCTGGAAAGCAACGCAACAACAAGAAAATCGATGCATCGCTGTTCTTGCAACAGTTTTCTGACGCAACGCCGTGGTGCGAGAAGAATCTCTCTGCACCGCTGCACCGCTGCTGAAACCGACGCAGCGCCTGTCGCCGCTGCAAGAATCGACGCATCAAGGGATTGCGGCTGAAGAAATCGACGCAGCGTTGCCCTACGCTGCCGCATCGTTTGCCGAACCATCCCGGATTTCAACGCATCGTCCCTGTGCGGCAAGTTTTCCCCGACGCATCACCCGCGGATCGGAGTCGTCTCAGAATCGACGCATCACTTCCCCCTACAGACCACCCAACGCACCGCTCCCCTGCGTCCAGCGGAACTGTCACATCGCATCCACAAAGGTCTCAGGAATCGACGCATCTCTTTGTTTTTCGACGCTTCCCATCGCTGCGGCTGTTTGGCTTGGTGAATTTTGTCGCACCAACAGGTACTTTGCAAGAAATCACGCATCCATAGTTTTCTATGGACTCAGTTGCTAAAACCTTTTGAAAGTCATTTTTCTTAATACTTGTATGTTGGATTTTTGTCGTTTTGGTCTTGTTAAGTTTAGATAAAGATACTTTATTTTTTTCTAAACCGGTGTGGTGTCCATTTGTGGTGTTATCACTGTGTTACTGTGTGTGTTAGTACAAATACTTTACACATTGCTTTGGGATAAGCCTGTCTGCTCGTGCCAAGCTACCAAGGGGGTGAGCAGGGGTTATCTAGACTGTGTATCCCCTTTACCCTGACTGGAAGCAAGGGTCCCTATTTGGACAAAGGTACCTACCTCTGCCAACTAGAGACCCCCATTTCAAACAACATGGATTTGTAAATATGGAATATTGCCTGCATCAAAATTAGTGATGCAACAGTGGCGCAGGCCTCTCATAAATAAGCACCTAAGGCCCTTATTTACTGGGATTTGGCGTAGGGCAGCGCAGAAAGTCATCTTGCTGCGCTGCCCTACGTCATAGTGAAAGGACAGGAATGCACCTTATTTATTCAATATGGTGCATTTCTGTCCTTTCCCCCTGCATTGGCACCATTTTGGCAATCTAGCGCCAATGCAGGCACCCTTGCACCATGGTGCAAGGGTGCCTGTGTTGTAGGCAGGATTGTTTTCGTGCAGGAAGGGACACCTTCCTGAACAAAAACAATCCATGAGGAAAATTAAAGATATTTCTCCTCGATAAGCCTCACCTCAGAAGGTGTGGCGCTTCCCCAGCTTTACATGATTGTGTAAATCCGGGGCAGCATTCAAATCCATTGGTGTTGCGTGGGAAAACACACTGCAACGCCCATGGAGCGCCTCCTGAGCGCTGAGTAAGGCCCTGCAGCGATTTGGCTGCCATGCCTTACTCTAAATCTATGAGGCCAACCAAAACCACTCATAGTGGCTTTGCATGGCCTCATAGATATGAATCTGTAATCTGCGCTGCCGAAGCATCACAAAAAGTGACGCTACTGTGGTGCAGGGGGCTCGTAAATAAGCCCCTTATTGTTTTAAACTTAGTTATACAAATGTTAAAGGCAACCATGTTGTTTTCAGCTCAAGTTTCCCTGTGTTCTGTGTTACATCTTGTAATGTGGGTAAGTATTAGGTTTGTTACATAAACTTTGATTCGGCTATAAGGCCATAAAAGTTGCAAATAAAGCATACATAAAATATTTCATTATCAATATAAATATACAGCATGTAATAACTAGTGGGCATTTTCAGAAGGGATTCAATACAATCATTCTCAGCCATCATGTGGTTCTACGCTGACAAGCAAGAAAAAACCATAGTAAAAAACCTATCTCGGTCCGTCAGGACCATTGGTCAAATCTGCACCTCATAAAATGTATTTGATTGGTTTCCAAGCCATCAAAATTTACAAAGAAGAGATCAATAATTCAAATACTCTTGTACAAATTCGATTATCATTGGTCGTGAGATTCTACATTTAAAAATTAACTACTTAACAATAAAAAAATGTGATAGTAAAAACTGTATAAATACATAGCCTCCATAAAACAATCTCACAGACCACAAGAGTTGATAGTCTCTCTTATAGTAAAAAATGCTTTGTGCTTAATAAGACTTTAAACACATACTTCTCATCACAGTATTTAATCAAAATAAAATTGTCACATAATAAGCAAACAGATTATCCAGTAGGTAAAAAAAATCAGTCAGTCAGGGTCACAAACTTCTGCTGCCTAAACCAAACATTCAGTAAAAGCGGCTTGCAGCAAAAACAATAGGATTAGATGCATCAGTTTTTAAGATCCTGTAAGCAACCCAGTAATGCCTGACTGCCAGATTCAGGCATATTGGTCGAATCCACTTCCTTTGAAGAAGAAGATATATTCAGTACAGAAGAACAGAATATGTTCCTCTATCTCCAGGGCTAGGAGACTAATAACCCTCTTCAGCTCCCTCTTTTCCTGTTTACACTTTAAGTTAAACCACTCATGTTTCCTCACAGCAATAGGTTTCTTCCCAGTCATTTTTTTAGAAATACAGATTTCAATGCCTCTACTAAGATTGACTCAGGTGATAGAAGGACACTTTCAAAATCAGAAAAGAAATACACAAATAAATCATAAATCTATGAGTGTAATGCACTGTCATCATAAACCATGGGCCAAGTAACTCTTCTAAAGTTGTTTGTTAAGAGACGCTCCTTAACTGTTAAATGACATGAAGGCAAACCCCTTGTAAGAGGGTTGCCCCCCAGAGTTAAAAGCAGAGGATTATGGTCGCTATCAGACAGAGGGGTAATTGCCATATCATCCACCAGTGACCAAATTCTAACGTCTACCAGGATATAGTCGAGGGCACTATGACTAGAACCTCTCTTAAACGTGGTCCGCCTATCTGAGTCTGAGCCAGTCCTACCGTTACACACCCTTAGGCTCCTCCCAAGCACCAAGGAGGCAAGCTGGAAGGCTGTGTTAGTAAAATGGTGCCAATGGACTTTGTGAAACAGATTTGGGATTCCCCAGAACTCATCTTCCTCTTCGTTCAGAGTGTTAATTAGAGGGGATGGTTCGAAAGAAACGTTGAAATCCCCTTTTACCAAAATTATGGTCTGGTGCTGGTAGATGCTAATCAAATCATCTAGCATATTCAAAATCAATGAATCAGTTCCCGTGGGGACAGACCTAGCATAAACATTTAAAACAGTCAAAATGTCTCCCGAGGGAAAGGTAAGCTGGATCCCCATTACATCCAGTGAATCAATTGGCAACTGTGGGCACAAGCAATGGTATTCTTTACAAAGATGGCTAAGCCTCCACTAGCTCTACCTGACTTCTTCGGAGCTGATGCTTCAACACTATATGTGGAGTAACCATTAGTAAATACTGTATCCACAGCCCATGTCTCTTGGAAAATGGGGACATTATTTCCTTCTATAAAGGCAAATCACCCAGGATAAGAACATTTTGAGTAGATCCCAGCCAGATTCCAGGAGATTGTGGACAAGCCTGATTTGACTTCAGAATCCGCCACAGTTGCACATAAAGGAGCTCCAATTCCGGAAAAAAGGTAGCAACAATATTGACGTTAGCTTTGCTGGGCTCCAGATCTTAAAATATCTGTGATAGAAGAATTGGTGATGGAAATAACACTAGGGGGCCGATTCCGATATCGTTCAGAAAGCATTTTGACCGATTCCGTTCCGGAATGCTTTTCGAACGACTCTCTTTGGGGGAGTACGACCGAGTGATTTGGATGCATCCTGATGCTTCCGGATACGAGTCGGTCGGACTCCCATTGACTTCTATAAGAGCCTGTGTTCCGAACGCGAACACAGGCTCCCATTGAAGGAAGGGGTGGCTGGGGGAAAACGTGCACCCTGTGGCGGGCACCCCATGGTGCCTGCCCCACTGTGCATGGTGGGGGATAGGGGACCCATGGGTACCCCCACGGGCCTAATTCGGAGGGCCCTGGGAGAAGGGGGGCCTGCTATGGGCCCCAAAGACCAATTCTGGCAGCCGATTTGTTCCAGAGAAACCGAATAGGAACAGCTGTCTGAATCGGTCATTGTACTCACTCGCTCGGAAACCGAGTCCATAGAGCTGCACAATTCGGCTCCGAAAGACGCGACCTGTCCGAATGCCTTTCGGAACCGATTCGGACAGTCTTAACGGTTTCCAGGCATCGGAATTGGTCGTTGGGAAGTGTGTGCAATTGAGTCGGAAACAAGGGTTCTGAATCGGAGTCGGCAAACCCAAATCCGATTCAGAGCCCTTATGAACGACATTGGAATCGGCCCCTAGGTGTTTCAGTCGAGGAAACCTCAAAGCTGGACAAACATTGTTTGGGGTAAGTTCTTATGGGGAGAGTACATCATCTAGTGCAGGGGTATACTCTTGGGTAATAGGGTTCCCATTTGATAAAATGACGTTTGTGACCGTGGGTGTAATAATATTAGATGTGTCCGGATGTTTGTGCAGATTAGGATTAATGTTAAGTTTGATAGGTTTATTATTTTTCTAATACCTATTACTGCTTTGTTAAAGTGATAATAGGTAGGGAAAATTGTTTGTAAGTTTATATATATATTTTTTTTAAATTACAGCGATACTCCAGGGGTACCCCAAAAAAAATAATTATGAAAAATTGGAAATACACTATAAAACACAATATTTTATAAATATAGTGTGCTACAGTGTACTTTCAAATTTTAACATATTTAATTATGATGAAAAAAGTGTACAGAGTAGCGCATTAATTTTTAAAAATCACTGCACTACTTAAAAAAAAAAAGCCGTTCCCCGTAGAGGGCTCAAAAAAGTAGAGAAATTTGCAAACAAAAATTATTTTATGGTACCACGGTACTACCACGGTACCACCTATTTATAAAAGAAAATTAAAGAAACGTATAAATCTTTTGAACTACCTATTACCACTTTAGTAAAGTGTTAATAGATAGGGCAACAATACCAAACCAAATACTTACCTATATCAGAAGGAGTGACACAGAACATGCCTAACGTGTACATAAAAACAACATGCCTTCCTTTAACTTATGCATAGCCAGTCATTAGCCAATCAGCTAATGATTTCTGATCACTGTATACCATGGTAGTACAGTGAAATACGCCTATATTTGAAAAAATATACAGCACAAACGGATCTCACAAAGTTTAAATAAATTAAAACCTATCACATAGTTACATTACTGATCTGCACTACCCAAAATAAGCATCTGTGCACCATGATATATAATCCTGCTAAATTAAAAAAAAATCTGAATGACGGATTTCGCACTTATGCAAAGTTAAAAAGATTATGCTAAATACATTGGGGCAGATTTACAAGCCCCTTGCGACACTTTTGCACCACCGTTGCATCACTTTTGTGACGCAGCGGCGGCGTAAAAAATGCGGCCAATTTACAACGTGACGCATCTAGGGAGATGCGTCACGTTGTAAAGCCCTGCGTCACATTATACCTGCGTCAGGTATAATGTATGCAGGGTGGGCGTTCCCACGCAGGAAAGCCTCGTAAAAGTGACGCAGTGAAATGTACAAGATTTCACTACGTCACTTCTAGGACGCCACTGCGTCAAAACCTTATGCCTGCTTGAAGCAGGCGTAAGGAGTGACGCAGTGTAGTGGGAATAGGCCTCAAAATGCATTGCTGGATTTGCGTCGTGCTTGCGCCACGACTCCAGCAATGCGTGACTTTTGCCCCAACAGATGCGTCAGAATTTCTGACGCATCTGTAAATCCTTGCGCCATGGTGCGCTGTATTGTAAATACGGCGCATCCATGGTGGCGCAAGGGTTTCTCAGGGTGGCGCAGGGAAAGTGACGCATCTCTACAGATGCGTCACTTTCTTGTAAATCTGCCCCTCTGAATTTTAGCACGTTTTAGGACCCCCACAACATTTACATATTACAATATATATTTTGGAGATAAAACATTGACATAATTTGATACACTTTTACGCTACATTTCCTTTAATGGACATACTCCAATTTACGCCACTCCACTGTCTAACTGTTTAATTTACACCACTCCACTGTATGCTATTTACAGTATGCTACTCCAGTTTATGACACTACAGTATATGCCACAACATTCTCCCCGAATCCACTGTAAGTTACTCTTCTGTACTCCACCCAACTGCACTGTACGCCATTGCAATGTACATCACTATACTGTTCCCCACTGTAGTCTACTACCCTTTCGTGTCTGCCAGTTTACTGGATGCCCCTAAACTGTACTGTTCGCAACTCTACACTATTCCACTGTGCCCAACTCCAATTTACACTAGTCCACTAGATGCTACTCCACTATGGCCCACTTGATGGTACATTAGTGGAGTGTACGCTAGCCCAGTGATAGCTACAACACTCTACACCACTCCATTGTACTGAAATGCAATACACACCAAAAAACCAAAGGTTAAACATACATTATAGTTAGGAAAACTATACTTATGTTTGGTATACAAAGCCAAATTAAACTCCACAAACATAAGAAATTCTAAAGTTGTAGTTAATTTTATGGTATCTGCACCACTTACACACTTATTTCTATCTTATTTGTGCCAAATACACCTTGCACTACACAACCATAACAAATTTAAAACATGTACTTATCTGTTGAAATGATCATTTACGCACCACAGAGCAGAATGAAGAAATGAAGAGATCTCCCATCCATATTTCCCAGTAGCTGGATAGATCTGACATATCATTGATTGTATACCATATAAGTGTTCCGTGTGAACCAATGCAGATGTAATCTGTTAAACCTGACAGCCTTGGCATGGTACTCCCCCACTATGTTTAAAGAGGAGAGCACAACCACTTGCCACTGGTTAGCAGGGGGGATGTACACAAAGTCCTAATGCCAACAAAAATGAATTAATCAAAAATCAGGGAGTGAAAGCAAAAGCTCTTGAAAAACCTGTAAAGACTATCAACATTAGTATGATCAGTCCCAGTGTGATGTTCTACTATAAAGTCTATTCCCTGTAGGGAGATGGATTACCTCAGCAGTTTGGAATTCCTACCCCTCATCTGAAGTGAGTCCCAAACAAGTATGATCTCAACTTCGTCAGTTCCCAAACCACGGGAAATGTTACCCTTGCTATAGCACTCCACCTCTGTTTCCTGGCAAGTAGCCTCCTACTGATGAGGGCTATGGGCTGATCAAGTCCTCATTGTTTAGCTGTGAGAGCATAGCCCCAATGCCATGCTCTGAAGTGTCTGTTTACACTATGAACCCCTTGGAGAAGTGTGATGCTTTGAGCACTAGTGCTATGTGCAAGGCTTCCTTCAAGGTGTCAAATGCTTTATGGCATGCCTCGGTCCAGATCACCTTCTTGGACGTCAGCTCCGTCAAGGGGGCAAGAATGGTGCCATATCCCTTCATAAATCTCCTTTAATAACCAGCAAGGCCAAAGAAGGCTCGCACCTCTGTCTGGGTCTTCAGGGTTTCCCAAGCCAGGGTGGTTTGAATCTTGTGATGGAGGGGCTCTACCTTACCTCCAACGACTTGGTGGCACAGGTACACAACAGAACACTGCCTTATATGGCACTTACTGAACTTGATAGTCAGGCCTGCCTTCTCTGCACGCATTGCTTGGAGGTGGTGCAGGTGGTTATCCCAGCTAGAACTGAAGACCACCATGTCGTCTGAGTAGGCAGCACTGGTGTCCTCCAACCCAGCCAGGACCCGGTTGACCAACCTCTGGAAGGTGGCAGGGGCATTCTTTAACCCAAAGGGCATCACCTGAAACTGAAAGTGGCCCCTTGGGGTGGAGAAGTTAGACATCTCCTTAGCCTCCTCAGTTAAGTCAATTTGCCAGTACCCTGATGTCAAGTCAAATGCACTCAAGAACTTGGCAGCTCCCAACCAGTCAATTAGCTGGTCAACTCAGGGATAGGTTGTGCATCAGTCTTGGTGACTGAAAAGAGCCCTCTGTAATCCACACAGAACCGGAGTTTTGGTGTGGTGTCCAATGGGGCAGCCTTGGGTATTAGAACCACTGGACTGGACGAAAGGCTGTTGGAGTGCTCAATCACCCCTAACCATAGCATTTTGGACACCTCATCCTCATTACTTGCTCTCACTTTGTCAGACAGCCTGCAATTTGTTTTTTTTGGCAGGTATGCTGTCCCCTGTGTCAATATCATGGGTACACCAAGCGGTGAGCCCTGGGGGTCAGTAAAATAAAAGAGGCAAACTGTCTCAGCAAGTTGTGACAGTCGCTCTGTTGCTCTGGGGTCAGGGTAGGGGAGAGGGCAACTCCTTCCACTGACCCACCTTGCTCCTTGGAAGACAGAAGTTTAATTTAAAGGACGGGACAGAACATTTCCATAAATGGAATAGATGTGAATTGTGCATTCGTTTGCACCAGCCTAAAGATGTGCACTTTTGACAATCATGAAAATGAAAAGTTGTAATAGACAGGAAAATAACTCCTTGTATCAGTCATGTAACAGGTGGATTTTCACTAACTGAAAAGGGAGTTTCTTCCATTTGCTCAATACTTAACAAAGAGTATGTAGATTATTTTTAGCCATTGTCTTCTGTGTCAGGGTCAAATTGTAAGGCACAAAAATAGCTGTTTCATTCAGAAGTTGCAAGGGCACATAACCTGATTAAGGGGTTTGTAAAGCCCAATTTAATTGTATTATATCTCTTAACTAAGTCTGGCCATGATGTAAAAGACCTAAACCTCCGTTAATAAGATATAAGGCTGAAAACATGATGTTGGTTAAAGAATACACTGTTTTGGAAAGTGTGTGCATGCCATTGATGATAATTTAAAAAACTGCTTGCAAGTTTTCTTTATCTGTTGAATTCTTTTTGCAGCTTCTCCCTCTGAGTATTTGTTCCATTCATTATAGATGGCATATATCCCTGTGCCTATAAATCGTCTATTTCTAGTGGGCTGTGGTCCCAGGTGGAAATCCGAAAAATCCATGTTTTCTTCAATTAGAGACACATGTTCCTTCACAGTCAGAAGACTGGAATGTGCTAATCAGTACTGGCACAGCTTGCCCACACTATATATGGTAACAATTACAGGTAAATGACTGTTATATCGTGGATCAGGGTGACTGGCTTTAGGACCAGGGGTGTTGGAAAAGAAACAACTCATGCAGGTCATAGAATCATTAGGCCATAGGGCTAAACTTTCAGGAGGGAACTGCGAGGAATTATATGTTCCATTTTGGATTATATCATTTGTGCCAGAATTGAAGATGTTCATTTGTAATTAAAAATTGGTGAATACTGTAGAATTAACCTTCGATAATAAGGGTTTTTAAAAATTTTCATGGTTCCACAACCCAGATAGATAGCCTGGTGGATAGTTTCATTCAGAAAAATCATTTCTTTTAGTAGGATACATGCTCTAAACAGGAATTCTTTACATTGAATCTGCCAATACTTAGTTCACAAATACTTTTCTCACCTACATTCTTTTTTCAATACTCATACGCCTCTATGGCTACATTCTGAGTAAATTCCTCTGAGTAAAGTAGTTTATTGGTAGTGATTAAGGGGCATATTATCAAGGGCTTTATCGCCCTATTAGCAAGCTGTCGCTAACAGGCGTTAGCGTCAGCTTTCAGGCGTTAGAGGCCGCGTTTACCATTGCCTTGCATGTCAGCGATAATTATCGCTAATGACATGCAAGGAAGGCGTTCCCTACTAAAAGCGACTGAAAACAGTCGCTAATCCCACTACCCCCTATTAGCAAGGCAGGCGAAGCGATAAAATAACTCGCGCTAAGCGCGTTTATCGCTAGATTTTATCACCTGCTAGTGAGGATGACTTACCTGTTTAAAGTATAGGAGGTGGATTCTAATGCTGAATCCACCTTAGCGATAATGCGAGAATATCGCTGCTTTTCCAGCGATATTCTCGCTTTGCCGCTATCGCTGGAAATATTATCGCTATGGAGATAAACCTTGTTAATAGGGTGTTATCTCAGCGATATTTTCCTGCGATAGGCGGCGTTAACCAAAGTCGCGCTAAGCGCAGTTAGCGATATTTATCGCTATTCCTTGATAATATGCCCCTAAATTTCTCTGGAGGTGTTGTGGGAGTTGTGAAAAATGGAAAGCTGAGTGATGTGAACTGTCCTCACCCTGGAAATAGGGACATTTCTTTAAGAAATTTGGATTGCTATTAAGGGGCAAAGCTTCACAATGCTCCCATTGTGTGTAGTTGTAGATCTATGTAGAATAACTAGCTCTATGTATGTGATAGTGTGCATAATGATGGAAACAATATATTTCTGAATAATTCAATGCATTCAAATAAGGATCTTCATTATCTGAAGTGGTATACAACTGTAAATCAGGAATCACATGTTTTACAGCCTCAGTATCCCAGTCATCTGAAATAGAACCAGGAACAATCACATAATTCATTGAAACTTTCAACACATATGGCAATTGAAATGTCTCAGTAAATCCCATAATTTGATAATACACCTTTTCCTAAACTAGGCCCTCGGGCAAAGGATAAGCTGTGTCGTTTGCAGAGTAGAGATCTTGTTGAGCTCTGTGGGATTAGAGATGAGGTTGAAGTTCTCGAGCCACAGGTTGTGGAACAGTTCTTTCACAGACGTAATGTCCATTCAGTAGCAGTAGAATGACGGTTAGATTTGTCAGCCACGTGATGAAACCAAACACTCTTTTCCTGCTTCAAACATAGGACCTGTCATGAAACCGATGATAAGCAAGAAGAAATCAATTGCGTAGAGTGACTTTGGAGCGTGCTGAAAAGTCCTCAGTGTAGAATTCAGATTCATTCTTATAAATAATTGCCTTTCGAAAAGGAATCTTCTTGATTGATGTTAAGTCATGTGGAGGTGCATAATAAACCATGGTGCAGCTTGGAACATTTGCAACTGTGGTGATGGCAGCATCAGATTCATCAATGAAATCCATTGCTCTGTGTAAAGCTGGAGACGCAGTTCACTCAAATGTCCCCAGATGGGTATTTAAGCTAGTAATGTTACTGCTCTCTTCTAGGGGTACTTCATTCAGAGTAGAGAGAGACTGGGAAGTTCTACACTGAATTCTTTGGGATGTCCAGGAGGGCCTGTTGTACAGAATTGCCCACATAGTGCTTCTTGACGTGGTCAATGGATACCTGTTGGTTTTTCTTCGAAACAGGCAAAGGAGGCAGTATTACAGTTTGTTCACCTTTTGCCCCAAGAACTGGAACTGGTAGGCTGTAGGACTTTTCAAAAGCTTACTTATTGTGGATCTTTTCTCAAATTAGATGCCCTACTTTGGGGACCCTCCCACCAGCAGCTGTAAAACCCTCTTTGCTGGTGGCGGCTTCAAAATGCATCACAGTGGACAGCTTGCTTCTGACCTCTTGAACACTCTGTTAGACATTTAAACGCTAGTCCAAGTCAAACAATTTTATGAGAAAACTATAGTAGGGGGACTAGCGGCAAATGAAGGTCCAGCATACATGCCCGAATCAGGCTATGTGAATCACACGGTATGCAGTTCCTGATAGGTGAAAGAGAAAAGGAAGAGGTCGGGGGGAGCCTGTAGATTCAGATCAGTGGATCTGATCCCTCTAGAGCACGGGTACTCATAGTACGGCCCGCGGGCCGCCAGCGGCCCGGCAAGCCTTCCTTGGCGGCCCGCGGACCTTGCAGACATCGTACCTGTTTTTTTTTTTGTTTTTTTAAAGTGTCAGCAAACAGCAGCGCGGACTCTGAGAGACTCTGCTCTATGGGGGCCGGGCGTTTCTTTAAAAGACCATTCACTTGTTAATGAGGCTTTGTTGTATTTTGCTTCTTCTTAGCACCCCTGCATCTCCACTCTTGGAGATGCAGGGGCGCTAAGAAGAGGTAAAATACAACAAAGCCTCATTAACAAGTGAATGGTCTTTTAAAGACCTGTGAAGTACTCGGGTGCAGCTGTGTGTGTTCCCGGGAAGCTGTCTCAGCCCCGGCTGACACACAGGCGGGGTGAGGTGAGAGAGGGTGACAGAGGGAGGGTGACAGAGTGAGGGTGACAGAGGGAGGAGAGGGAGTGAGACAGAGGGAGGGAGACAGAGAGGGGGAGACAGAGGGAGACAGAGAGAGAGGGAGACAGAGAGGGAGACCGAGGGAGGGAGACAGAGGGAGGCAGAGGGAGACAGAGGGAGACAGAGGGAGGGAGACAGACAGAGGGAGACAGAGACAGACAGAGACAGAGGGAGACAGAGATAGAGGGAGACAGAGAGAGAGGGAGACAGAGAGAGAGGGAGACAGAGAGGGAGACAGACAGAGGGAGAGGGAGGGAGACAGAGGGAGGGAGACAGAGAGGGAGACAGACAGAGGGAGAGGGAGGGAGACAGAGGGAGGGAGACAGAGAGAGAGAGAGAGACAGACAGAGGGAGACAGACAGAGGGAGACAGACAGAGGGAGACAGAGGGAGACAGACGGAGACAGACAGACAGAGAGAGGGAGACAGACGGAGACAGACGGAGAGAGGGAGACAGACAGAGGGAGGGAGACAGATAGAGGGAGACAGAGGGAGACACACAGAGGGAGGGAGACAGATAGAGGGAGACAGAGGGAGGGAGACAGAGGGAGGAAGACAGACGGAGGGAGACAGACGGAGGGAGACAGAGGGAGGGAGACAGACGGAGGGAGACAGAGGGAGACAGAGAGAGAGGGAGACAGAGAGAGAGGGAGACAGACAGTGGGAGAAGGAGGGAGACAGAGGGAGGGAGACAGAGGGAGGGACACAGAGGGAGGGAGACAGTCGGAGGGAGACAGAGGGAGACAGAGAGAGAGGGAGACAGAGAGAGAGGGAGACAGAGAGAGAGGGAGACAGACAGAGGGAGAGGGAGGGAGACAGAGGGAGGGAGACAGAGGGAGGGAGACAGAGGGAGGGAGACAGAGGGAGAAGGAGGGAGACAGAGGGAGGGAGACAGAGAGAGACAGAGAGAGGGAGACAGACAGAGGGAGACAGACAGAGGGAGACAGACAGAGGGAGACAGACGGAGACAGACAGACAGAGAGAGGGAGACAGACAGAGACAGACGGAGAGAGGGAGACAGACAGAGGGAGGGAGACAGATAGAGGGAGACAGAGGGAGACAGACAGAGGGAGGGAGGGAGGGAGGGAGACAGAGAGAGAGAGAGACAAACAGAGTGAGTGAGACAGAGGGAGAGAGGGAGGGAGGGAGAGAGAGCGGGAGAGAGGGAAAGAGGGAGAGAGAGAGAGGGAGAGAGAGGGAGAGAGAGAGGGAGGGAGACAGAGGGAGGGAAAGGGAGGGAGAGAGAGAGAGAGGGAGACAGAGAGAGGGAGGGAGACAGAGAGAGAGAGGGAGGGAGACAGAGAGAGAGAGAGACAAACAGAGTGAGTGAGACAGAGGGAGAGAGGGAGGGAGGGAGAGAGAGCGGGAGAGAGGGAAAGAGGGAGAGAGAGAGAGGGAGAGAGAGGGAGAGAGAGAGGGAGGGAGACGGTGAGAGAGGGAGGGAGAGATAGAGAGAGGGAGGGAGACAGAGCGAGAGAGAGAGAGAGAGAGATAGATAGAGAGAGAGAGAGAGATGTGTGTATGCCGGGTCTGGTGGCTCAGTGGACGAAGGCGCCCGGTGCAGGGGCCTATGTTCAACCCTATGGTCATAGTTTTTTTTTGTTGCTCTAGCCCCGCCCCCCTCCCCCACTGACCCCGCCCCCACCGGTGCGGCCCTCGGCCACAAACCACACTGTAAATTTGGCCCCCGAGAGAAAGTTTGTGAGTACCCATGCTCTAGAGCAAAGGTCCTCACACACCCCAAGGGGTGGCGTGCTTCATCAACGGGCAGCTCCTCGTTGGGCTGGCGAGTTATTTTGACTTCACTTCTACACTAGTCTACTCATATTATCACACCTATATTACACCTCACTTTTCACATTGGCAAAAACAAAAGCACTCCAGCAAAGCGCCCCCCAGAGGGGCCCTTTGGGCATTGCAGCACCAACCCAACAAGGAGCTGCCTGATGATGAAGCACGACAACCCTTGGAGTTTGTGAGGGCCCTTGCTACTGAGTGATCAGATCCCCCGATCTGACTCAACAGGCTCCCCCGGACCTCTTCCTTTTCTTTCACCTATCAGAAACTGCATACCCTGTGATTCACACTTTTTGCCCACCATCTTCCCAGGATTATCTAGGCCAGGTCATACATGGACACTCATATGCATATGAAGTGCGCCCTTCTAGTACTCATCTAGGCAAGATATTTAATGCTCTCTGAACTCCATACGGATGATGGTCCCACCAAAGACCTGAGTGCAGTACCCCTAGCAGTCAAGTCTTGTTTAATCATGATGTTAACATGCTCAATGAATTTGTTACTTTCTGTTCAATACGGGTTGCTGAATTGCAGACAAACTCTCAGAGCAGAAACAGCATCCATGTACATCTTGGAAGCAAACACAGGATCATTGTCTGAATGGAATAAATAAACTGCTCCCATGGCTACCAGACACTTCAAATCCTTTACTACTGCTTGAGCACCTGAATGTCTTTATGGTCACATCCAATGGAACTGAGAACATAAATCAATTGCCAGCAATATGTACTTATATTGGTTAACAGAATTTATTGGCCCAACATGGCCTAAATATATAACCCTAAAAGGGATGTTGGAGACTGTGAGGGGAGTCTATGGGGGGACGTCTAACAGTAGAAGCCTTGATCTGTTGACAAACATCACATTGTCTAACATAATTTCTAATCTGTTTATATACACAGGGCCACCTGTAGCGTTGCTTTAGCATAACTACGGTTGCATTTATCCCAGCATGGGCAGGGCCAATCCCTCATGGCCTTCACTGATTAAACCTAATCTGGACATCTTATTAGGAACTATTATGTCTCCCACTCCAGGTATTGTAACCACAGGAGTGGTATCTGGGTGCAGTGGGCCTCATCCTTAAGTGCAGTGGATGTGAAGTTTCAGTATGACCAGACTCTTTAGACTCAAGCTTTCCTCCAATATGAATAAAATGTCACACCAACTCCAAAGGTCTTACCCATTGAGTCATATCAGAGCCTGTTCTACATGAACGGCTTTGCACAACCTGTGGTAAGAACACACTAGGAATGCTTTCCTTGGGGGCTTCTTCTAGTCCCAGTACGGGAGAAACCACAATTATTAATGTTCCCTGCGCTAACGGATGCTCTTTCAAAATAGCTGTTTGCCCAGCTGCAAGAATTTTCTCGGTGGAAGAAAAATGTGCTTCAGCTGGATAATACAAGTGTGACTTGTAAGCTATGGGAATTGTCTGTCCCTCATTGTAGTTTACATATGTGTAACCTGACTAGCTTGATATTACTCTGACTACTAGGTTTGCTTTGATATCCCTAGCTTGTAAATACTTCGTCTTGAGCACGTCTGCTTGTAGCACATGTAAGATATCAGTGTATTTATTCCTCCATTGTTTTTCAGAAAATTGAGAGAAATTAAGTTGTACGGGCTTCACTGGCTCAGCATATTGTGGCAAGTAAGTTTGTCTGCAGTTAAGGAATCCCAACAAGGATTGCAACTTCCTCATTGTGTTAGCAGGCTGCCGAAGTAGCACATTTCTGAACAAATTCAGGTTCCAATTCCTTGCCCTCATTAAAGTTAATATTGTAACTGTGTGATGATAATATTGTCACTATCCCGTCCACCCTAGTTAGGTGTGCATCTTAATCGTCATTGGTGAGATAGATGTCATCAATGTATGATAGTGCCTCAGGATCTGGATGCAAGATCTCCATTATGCATGATGCGAATAGGCCAGGCCTGTTCTTGTATCCCGTAAGCAATTGTTTGAACGAATACTGTACCCTGTTGAAACTAAAGGTGGTTAGATACTCGCTTTCAGGTACTATATTCTGACTGAAGTCCATTGGAGATATCATGGGTTGTTGGTACTTTATCTGTGCTGTGAGCATTTTATACTGCATATATTTGTATGTGAGTTTTTAGAGTTTTATAATCTAAAACTATTCTATAGGAACCATCTCGTTTTTAGACAAAAAAAAGAGAAGTATTCATTGGGGAAAGACAAGGCGCTCTGATGCCTTCATATTGCAATTGATTTAGTATTGCTTTTATATTGCACTTTGCTTTTGGCTTCAAGGGTTATTGAGCCTGTGGTTGGGGCCTACTGCTAAAGTAATAGAGTGTTTATCCCACCCCGCTTGCTTTCTGTAGAAGGTTGGAGACCATTTAACAGTCCACTCACTGGTGTAAATTTCCCTAATACCCTTAGGTACTGTGGGAGAAAAAGATACTTGTATTACTTACTCCCTTAGAGGTGCTTCCCTAATGAATGGAGCCCAATCATCCTCTGCTAGTATAACGTCATCTTCTTCAAATAAATGCATCCAGAAGACTGCTGTAATGGTGTGCGGTATACGGTATATCCCCTTCAATCTAAATTGTAAACCCTGTCAGGAGGATTTAAATGTTTATCTGGAGTCTCAATCTGTATGAACTCATCAGTTGGACTCGCCACCTAAAATCTCTAGAGAGTCTGATGCACTATCATTACTTCTGCTGGGTTGTGTAGAAACGCTCTCGCCCAAGTCCCGTTCTGCAGACGTATCTGTAGCTGAAATGGCATGTTTCTTAGAGAGTTCTACCACCTTCTTCTTTTTGAATTGCATTTTAGAGTCCAAATTTTACACTTCCTCTTTACACTGATCTCAGTCTCTCGTCCTGTTTCACCTTTTTCTTTGCTATATTCTTTAGTACTAAGACAAACCCCCCTTTCAGAATACTGATACCATTTTGAATGTTGTCGCAGTTCCTTAAATTATAACCACCCCAACAAACTCCTGAGATAAGGGAGTCCATCCCATCTTTTCTCTCTCCCCCACTGCTTGTTCTTACCTTCCATTACACACTTTTTCCTAACAGAACCCTCAATGTTACTTTTAGGCTTTAAGTACGGTGTAAGGACTTGTGTGCCTAGTGTATCTCGCCCCACAGAAGGATAAACTTCAGAAATAATTTTTGGCAGTTTCTGTTCATGGTCTTGAACCAGAACTGCTGCAAGCCTCTGGAGTATTGATAGAGCGATGCTCCTCCCTTAATGTTAGTTAGGATGATTGAGGAGACTGTAGAAAAGTTTTCTATTATGTTCATATCTTTATCAGAAATATATCTATATATTTATCCTAAATTAAAAAAATCTTTTTTGTAAAAAAATGACGAATAAATAATTTGATAACATCAGTTTATGTTAAACTGCATGTTTTTCAATACATATGTTTCTATATTATTAATGTTCTAGATTTTTTTGCCTGCACCCAGAGTTTTAGTGGTTTGCCTAGGCCTTTTCTTCAGTTTACATCTTCCTAGTTATAGGCAAGTTTGTCTTGTAAACAGGGGCCCCTGTACTTCCAAAGTTACATACCTTTGCCAGAGCCACTGCAGCTCTGTACTCATTTTGTACTTGTTTTAATACTTCAGGGAGAACTGCAAATGAAGGTGTGCCATGCGTGTTAGCATAAATGCATGCAAATATACTTCCTCAGGTGTTGCACTTTTCTTAGGGTGGCACCATTTCAAGGAGAAGACACATAGTTCCTATTCGATGCTTGTCTTAGGATTTTTCGAAAGGGTATACCACTTCCAACTGTTTGGTCTTGCAAGCGATCTAGAAGGCAATTTTGTCACACTTCATGGCCATCATTTCCATGATAGCGTTTATCGTCTGTGGACTGATTGTTTGTACGGCAACCTGCCCCTGTACTACTGGTCCTACTAGAGCTTTTCTAGTGTTCATGGAACATAGCAAATATTAAATTAGTTTCCTGTATATGAAGATTGCATAATTCAAGATCCCTACAACATCAGCGATGGGTAGTTTTTCAAAATGTGGAAAACGTGTGTATTCAGCTATTACTTGGCATGTAGCTCCTTCATTACTCAGGGGACCCAATCTAACATATCTGTGTGTCTGTGTGTGTGATAACTCACCAGCAAACCACTTTTGGTGTTCTTGGTAAGTCAACTGGATTTCCAGATATTGGCATGCCAATAATGTGCAGGCGTTACTGCCGGTCTGTGAGCCTGAAACTGCCCTGAGGTAGTGCCTATAGCCTTGAACTCCACCTATGAGTAAAATGACTCAAAGACATATGCTGCATGTACAGCTATTACAAATGTAACGTCCCCTTCGCATCGGGGACACCTCTATTCTTGAGACGTTGTGTGACTGCCACTCGATAATTTACTCCTATTGCCACAGGTGCTGCCATTTTAATCAAACAGATTCAAAAGTCATTGGTTTCAAAAGACACAGAAATTCTGCAGATGGGGAAATATCTTTTGAAAGTCAAGCTTAACAAACCTATAGCAATAGGTTTGCTCTTCCTTGTAGGAGGTAAGCATGATTACCACGACCGTCTCCATGTATCTGTAATTATGTTTTTTTTGTGTGTGCATATTTAAAGACTACTCAAAGGTTTAAAAAAATCAGAATAATGACGTTGGGCACCATGCTGCATAAACTAAGGCTTTGACTTAGGTCTACAAGGTTTGACTTTCCCAGCCACGGATGACTGAACTTAGTTCAGCGCACCAACGCTTGAGCGTGAAAGTACAAGATGCTGTAGCTCCACCCAACCCCACTCAATACATAGTTGATGTGGTGCCCATGCCTTCTGGGTTACTAACAGTTCTTTAGAATAGAGTTCAGGGACGTAGTGGTAATTCAAACCCAATTTAGTTCTTTAGAATATCACACACAAGTTCTGCACTAAGAGGAAAAACACTTTAGATTTAAAAGTGTTTTTTATTCAACAGTCTCATCCTGTTGCTTAACACATGTAAAATAACCACCCAGAATATTATTAAAACAGCCCTGATGCATGTTGTCTCATTGAGAATAATAAAAATGCTTCTAACGTAGTCAAAATGTCATTTGGCAAACTAAAACCTAAAGACTAGTTCAATGCAATATAGTATGAGTATGGAGTAGCTTAACTTGCATCTAGAGTTTCTTGGGATTCAGGGCATTGCATACCTGTTTATAGCAAGAAGCTGTAATTATCAGTAGCTGGGAGAGAAACATCAGCTGGGCTCAGCTGCTCTACTCTTGGACTTGGCTCAGTATCAGTTTTCATCGTAGGGCTGCGGCAATCTGGCAGTTTCTGTTAGGATCTCTGGCAGTATATTAAATGATAACGTGGGCGAAGGACCTCTCTACCTACGTGATCACTTGAAGGGCCTTTTATACTGTTGGCCACCAATCTTATCTTGCATGGGGAAGTTTTGAGGGATTTCTGACATGACAAGATCAATAAGCTAGTCTTTAGACACATTAGTATAAACAAGTATGGTAAAAATATGTCAATTCAGACTACATTGTTGGTTATTTTCACTGTCTGACCTTGAAATATAGATAACGAGGCACTTGTCGAAGATTGGCGTTGCATTAGGTGTCTTATTGATGTAATTGTCTGGCACACCCAGGCTCCTCTAAGCCAATCACAATGCTGCAATGCAGCGTTGTGGTTGGTCTGAGCACTGTTGTTCGGTGCTCAGACAGCCAGTGGGAGCCTGTGCATGTTGCTCACCAGGCTGTGTATTACAAGTATGGTTGGGAACATGCAAAGTGTGCATGACTGTTTGGCCGGCCCAAGACAGTCGGCAAAACCTTTATGCACACTTAAGTGCTCACCACTCCTCCCCTTGCTGGCTGTGACGACAGCCAAGCCCCGCCCCGTAAACCTGCCTGACTACGGAAAAATAAAATGATAATAACTTAGTGTTATTATCATTTTATTTTCCCTTTTTCCACTGCTCAAAATTCAGTGAAAGACACACAATTGATGGACGGAATGCAGAACAAATCAAAACATTCACCCCCAGTCAAGAGATCTGGGTTAAATCCATCATTCTTCTGCTCACCATGCCACCCCAGTTTAGACCTGGCCATATGCAAATCAGTCTTGACCCTGTGCCTCATGGGAACAGAGATCTGTTGACTGGGGGCGAATGCTTGCATTGTTAAGCATATAGACCATCATCTGTTCTTTTTGCATTTGTCGCCCTAAGTGGAAAGGGTGTGCCCAGATGTGGGTCCTGTGCTCACTGCACCACTGGATTCAAGCTAGCCTGGCTGATGAGGGGTGGTACCCCAAAACCTATACCATGATGCATGTTTCCTGTCCAGAGAGGACCTAGCTTGGCAGTTCGGGCTGGACTGTTCCCATGAGGCACAGGGTCAAGACTGATTTGCATATGGCCAGGTCTAAACTGGGGTGGCATGGTGAGCAAAAGAATGATGGATTTAACCCAGATCTCTTGACTGGGGGTGAATGTTTTGATTTGTTCTGCATTCCGTCCATCAATTGTGTGTCTTTTGCTTTCTCGACCAAAATGCAGTGAGGCAGCGCTCCTCCACCTTAGCGGAGGAGCTGCCGCTGTTGCTGTGGGCATTCCACCGCAGTTCTCATTGCTTTTTGGTGCTGCCCCAGATTTACAAGGATGTGTAAATCTGAGGCAGTGCCAAAAACTAACACCATGCAAGAGCATGCGTTAGAATGGCAAAACAAGGAGAAATACTTTTATTTTTCCTCTTTTTTGTTTTTTCTATGTGTGCTGCATTTTGCAGCACACATGGAAAAAGCAAAACGCCATTAATGATTGTGAATGTTCAGGAAGGTGTCTCTTCCTGCACATAAACAATCATTAAATAATGATGATTTGCTACTTCTACCTTCCTGCACATAAACAGTCATTCACTGCAACGCAGGCACCCTTGCACTATGGTGCAAGGGTGGCTGCGTTGGCACTAGGCAGCTAATTTTAGCACCAGCGATAGGAAAAACACAGGGGTGACCCGTATTGTTGTAAATATGGCGTATCCCTCTGTTTTGGATAAGTTGAAGCACGGAGTTACCAAATTTGGCGCAGCTCCGCGCTCCAACATTTCGTTGTTAATATGTACGTACATGTCATAAAGAGAGCAATTTAACTTTTGGGCATTAACTTTTTTTTCACCTCATGGGTGGGTGAAAAATTGCCAAGCCAAAGAATCTTTTTGTAGCTGTGCAGTGTGTCATGAAGCTGTGGGCACTGACTTTGTTGTCTAGCTCATTTCCCTGGTGTGGTGTAGAGCCTGATGTATCTTGGCTCAGTTGCTTTTGCAACATACTTCATTTTAATGTCCTCCTCTGTTTATAGTTGGCTAAAACAGAGGGGTATATTTACAAGGGGGCAGTGCCACCAGAACTTCACTTTTAGCGACTTTATGTTATGTTAGCACATTTGTATAGGGTACAGCTGCCCCAGCAAAGGGGCGTCCCGGCGCTATTGCTGCAGAATCGCTATGGTGTCCGTGTAGCTCGCACCCAGGTCACTCAGGCGGGGAAGAGGTAGGTTTTAATGGCTTTGCGGAATTGGGCATGATTACTGATGCTCCTGATGCCCATGGGGAGAGAGTTCCAAAGCTTCGCGGCTAGGGCACGGAAAGAGCGCCCTCCTGCTTGGACCTTTCTTGTTTTCGGGACAACAGCCAAGTGTTGATCTCTTGAACGTAGGCACCGAGTGGGAACATAGGATGTGAGGAGGTGCATCAAAATGTCTGGGGCCTGCCGATTTAGGATTCAGGGGCATATTATCAAGGGCCATATCGCCGCTTTTGCGGCACTTTTTGCCGAAAAAGCGGCGATATTTTTATCGCCCTATTATCAAGCCTGCGCTAACATGCGTTAGCGCAAGCTTTCAGGCGTTAGCTGTCGCATTTTCTATCGCCTTGCATGTCAGCGATATTTATCGCTAATGACATGCAAGGTAGGCGTTCCTAACCTAAATTACACGTAAAAAGTCACTAACCCGACTTCGCTGTATTAGCAAAGTTGTCCCGCGATAATAAAAGTCACGCTAAGCCCCAATGATCGCGGGTTTTTAACACCTGATAAAATCCTGACTAAACATGGTGATACATGGAGGTACAGAAGGGGGACAGTAGCCCAGAACTCCCATCTGGGAAGCAACAGCCACTATAGAGGTAGGTGTCATGCTGCATGGTGCCGTTGTGTTGTAAGGGGGGACATTGCAGTGCATCCGGCCTGTCACATAACATTGTTATTGGCATTCACTGAATTACTGACTGCATTACTGAAGTCATACAATTTCAATTCATTTTTCATGCTGCAGAGTGCCGTGCTCATTGGGCCATTGATCGTGTCATACAGGGAGTTTTCAGGAATATTATGGCATAATATGAGGCATATGCAGGCATATTATGAGGTATTGCCGCTAACAAACCGCTAACGCGCTGCTCCCATGCTATCGCATGTTTGCCTATCGCGTGTTAGCGGCAGTTATCGCTTCCTTTCCCGGACACCATCGTATCTTATCGACGTGTTCATAATAGGTCGATAAGAATGCAAAAAGTGTCCAGGAATAGAAGCGATAACAAAAATCACGCTACCTTTCGCTGGCGATCATTATCGCCTTTTGTAGCTAATATGCCCCTCTATGAGCTATACAAAGGGTTTTAAACTTAATGTGTTTGGCCACTGGCAACCAGTGTAGTCTATGGATAGCACTGGTTGTGGGACATCTTCTCAACAGGACAAGTAACGTCCGCGCAGCTGCATTTTGCACCCTTTGAAGGCAGAGGATCTCAGCTTTGTTCATCCCCAAATAGAGAGCATTAGCATAGTCCAGCCTAGAAAGAATGCTGGCTTGGACAATGACCTGCCGAGTAGTGGGATCAAAAAAACCTAGCAGTGGTTTGAGCCCGCGCAGAAGAACAAAGCAGGTACCAGCTACCGCTTTGGTTTGGGCCTGAAAGGAGAGGGCAGAATCTACCCAAACTCCCAGATTTTTAACTGTCTGCTTAGGGACAGGTGGACTGCCCAAAATAGGTGGCCACCATTGCTCGCTCCATAGTGTCACATCCTTCCCAACTAACAAGATCTCTGATTTGCTAGCGTTCAATTGGAGGCAGTTGGTTGTCATCCAGTCTTCTATGGCTGTAAGGTCCTCTCTAAATTTGAACGCGTCCTGTGAGAGATCATTGGAGAGTGCCACGACTAACTGCGTGTCATCTGCGTATGACACCACGGTTAGTCCTCTGCTCCTCGCCACTGCAGCCAGAGGTTGGATGTAAACGTTAAATAGTGTGGGGCTGAGCGCCGAGCCTTGGGGGACCCCTTGCTGGATGGCATGTACGTTGGAACTAAAAGGGGGCGCTGATACTTGAAAAGTTCTGTCGGAAAGGAAGGAGGCAAGCCAACCCAAGGCTGGGCCTCCAATACCCGCCTCCCTCAGGCGCTGCAACAGGATCTTGTGGGACACTGTATCGAATGCAGCTCTCAAGTCTAACAATATCAGAGCGGATGTCTGCCCTACATCCAGTGACTTCCTTAGATGTTCGTCACCGCCAGAAGCGCCGTCTCCGTGCTGTGGCGGGGGCGAAAACCGTTTTTTGAGGGGTCGAGCAAATTATTCCCTTCAATGAACCGTGTAAGGATAGAATTGATGTAAGTTTCCGCAATCTTGGATGCAAATGGGAGAAGAGAAATGGGGCGATAATTCTCTGGTTTGGAATCATCTAGTGTAGGCTTTTTCAGTAGCGGAATCATCTTGGCCAATTTCCAGGCCCTAGGGACGACCGCCGAAGAAATAGACATGTTAATCAATTTACAAAACGGAGAAAGGAGCAGAGGCAAGGATTGAAGAAATTGATCAGGCTTAAGGGGGTCAGCCGGGGAACCAGATTTAATTTTTTTGCATATCGTGAGCATTTCCTCCTCTGAAAGAGCTGGAAAAGCCGAAAAGGCCTGGGCAGCTGGGGACCCGTAAACAGGGTCACCCCTGCCTACAAGGTGAGGAAAGGTTTGATAAATGCTCTCAACCTTCTTAACAAAGAAGGTAGCCAAGGCCTCACATTGCTCATTTGACGAGAGGGGGGGAGATTTAGGTTGGCCTAACATTTTAAGGTTATTGAGTATGGAAAAAATGCATTTGGCTGGATTGCTACTGGTTCTAATCGCCGCTGCGTAGTAGGCCGCTCTCTCCCTCTGGATGGCCTTGTTGTAGCCTTTAATAGCTGCACGATATTTCTCTTTCAAGACTGGGTCATATTCCCGCCTCCACGCCCGTTCCATAGTTTTGCAGTTTTTTCGGGCAGCAGCCAAATTGCTGTTGTACCATGGGCTAGTATGTCTGCTCGTTCTGGTGGCGCTATGCCCTTCTCCATATTTACAAAGCGGCGTTAAGACACTTTTTGTGGCTTATCGCTGTCTTGTAAATACTGCCCCTTTACACGCATCACTTTGCGTGAAAGGCGTGTGCAATAGGTGTTGCTGTGGGCGTTCCATCGCTACACCCAGAAGCTTTTAGAGACTGCCCTAGATTTACAAGGATGTGTAAATCTGAGGCAGCGCCAAAAACTAACGCCATGCAAGAGCAGGCGTTAGAAAGGCGAAACGAGGAGAAATACTTTTATTTCTCCTTGTTTTTGCATTTTTATATGTATGCTGCATGCTGCAGCACTCAATGGAGGAGCAAAATGCCATTTATAAGTGTTTGTGTGCAGGAATGTGTCTCTTCCTGCACATAAACAATCATTAAATAATGACGATTTGCTACTTCTATGTCTGCTGCACAATGCAGCACACATAGAAGTAACAAATCGCCATTACTGATTGTTTATGTGCATGAAGGGACACCTTACTGCACATAAACAATCATTCCCTGCAACGCAGGCACCCTTGCACTCTGGTGCAAGGGTGCCTGCATTAGCGCTCGGCAGCTAATTTTAGCGCCAGTGCTAGGAAAAACACAGAGGTGCGCCATATTCTTGTAGATAACGCGCATCCCCGTGTTTTGGAAAGTCGGAGTGTGGCGCTACCATATTTGGCGCAGCTCTGCGCTCCGACATTTCCTTGCAAATATGCCTCCTAGTGTCATGTAAAGGGTGGGCAGGCTGTAGGCTTGCATTTTAGATTTTAATTCTTTCACATTCTAAGCGCTTTTGGGATCGCCATTGGTACTGCAACTCCAGCACATGCACTTGGGAGGGCAAAAGATTTAAGAATCCTTCAATACAATTAGAGTGATTTCATTGGTTCCTGTGAATGTTTAGTTCCACTTTCATGTAGAATTTGACCTTTTTACACATATCATTACTGCTCTTGCCATAGGAAAGCTCTACAGCAAAGGAGCCTCTGGAGATTTTTTTGTGGTGTGTATTTTTTGTGTGGAATAGAGAACTTTTCTGCTGTTGAGCAATGGCATTTGGACAGGAACAGCGGCAGAGGGGAAGTCCAAGAGAAGCTGCACAAAAGAGCAATGAAAATAAGGCAGATCTCGATACCAAGGATTCCAGGTCTCCACCTGAGTCTATTGTGTGGCGGATTTTTATGATTCCTCCTGGAGACAATTAACTGTCCTCAAACTATGTGACATGCACATTACGTGGCAAAAAACAGAGTCCTGAAGCCATGGCAAATATTCTTTTGGCACAACTTTGATGTAAAAGCGTCTTAATGCTTGCCATCAACACCAATTTAATGAGTCCAACAGGAAGAGGGCTCTGAAAAGGCAGAGTCTACATCAATTACCACATTGCTGCACACCACCCATCCTGGCAACAGACTGCCACCAGATGTCGTTCAACAGGAGCATAATGAGAGGGATACATGCTTCACCACTATTGGCTTGATCTGCTTGGCCAAGAGTCAATAATTTCATTTGGAGAACAGAGTGCAGGAGCATGGAAAAGCAAGTCATTCTTGCAGACTTGGAGGAAATAACGTATTTTCCTTTATTCCTTTGTTCCTATTCCATTTTTCATTTTGCATTGTTTTATATCCCCACAAAAATGAAAACACAAGACAACTAAAATACCTTTTATGAAAACAAAAATTGTCCTTTTTTACAATCAAATCTTATGGTTTGAAAAAGATACACATTCATGTTTCTAGTTTTGTATGTGAGTGAGTCTAAATGAGAATGAGTGTAACTCACACACTTGAGCAAGATGGGGGACTGAAAATGTGCTTTAGAGAGCCAGTGACAGATTGCTAACCAAGTGGAGTAGCCTGAAGATCCTTGTTCTCCATTAAGACCCTGCGTCTAATTCACCATGGGCTGACAATCCGTGTTGCGCATGGCCTATGGCCTTGCCCTGCCTGTGACTCCCGGCACGCTCTTTGCCCCACTCTTGCAGGCAGCTGTACATGCCCCTCCGGGGGAGGGCGGAAGGACTAGCCTCCCGCTAGGCCTTGCACCCCATCCTTCACTGGCTTCTAACCCGTGTTGCATACAGGCTGTAGGACCTGGCCTCTGGCCAGGCCCAGTGCCCCACCATCTGCGACTGGCTGATTCTGACTGCACACAGTTTTTGGCCATGAGCAGTGGGTGTGGGGTGAAAAGCATGGCAACTGGCCAGGCTCAACAACCCACCCTCCGCTGTTATTCAGCTCCCACTGTGCACATCCTTTTACCATGTGTCATATAGGGTTGGGCAGATGGCCTAGTCTCTGGCCAGAGCATATGCCCCTCCTACCGTGGGCAGCCAACCCTGGCTACATGTGGCCTATTCCTGTGCACAGCAGGGGTGGGCCACAAGGCAATGGCTAGCATAGCCCACCTTCCACAGATGGTTGACCCCTGTTGTGCACAGTCATTGGACATGTGCAGTAGAGGTGCGCCACAGGCTTATGCCTCTAGACCAGAGGTCTTCAATCTGTGGGGCGCGACCCTCAAGGGGGCTATGGAGTCCAGGGAAGGAGGTCGCACATTTCACAGCTTCACTTGTCCCTGCAATCCAAAACGTTTGATTTCCATTTGGAAACAGACAGCTGTCCTGGGAAGGCAAATCTAGATTGTTATCAGTTGCTTGCCTGAATAAATGCTCCTTATCAGTTAATCTGCAAGTGCAAAGGATGCTTGGGAGCAGTTCTGGCTTTAATTGATCAAATCACTCCAAGCTTTGTGATGACGGGGATTTGTTTTTTTGAGTGGAAGTGCAAAGAGTTAACACCTGGACTGGGAAGTGCTTGCTTTTAATTTTAACTGCATTTACACGGCCCTTAGTACCCCTAAAGAGGTGTTGAAGGGACAGTTATGTAAAAAAATTGCATTACATATGCTCTGATATTACTAAAATCTACATTTTGGAATCACCATTTTATCATAAAACTATTTGCATGTTTTGCAGTATTCTATCTATCTACACTGTGTGTAATGCAAGTACAAAATAATGACTTACATATTCACAGTGCTTTCTGTCACAGGCTGTGACCTCACAGCACTAAAAATACACATCACTATTCTCCACTGCACCAATCAAGATTGAATTCTGTGGCTCTCTGGTTACACACAGACCTCAGCAGTGCATTAACTAACAGAGGTTTCAGAATGTACTACAGTGCATTTCCCACTGAGTAACAACTTTTTAAATTTATTCTTCATTTACGCTGCCCATTATTTCATGTAGATACCTGATGGTGAAAGACCTAAAAAACATACAGAATATTTTGGGGCTTATTTATGAGAGGCTTGCATTGCCAGAGCATCACTTCTTTTGACGCTCCGGTGGCGCAAGCATCTCAACCATAATTATGAGGTGGTGCAAAGTCACCCTGCATGGCTTTGCATGGCCTCATAGATATGGAGTAAGACATAGCAGCGCAAGTCACTGCGTTGTCTTACTCTGCGTCAAGGAGGTGTTCCATGGCCTTTGCATGGGGTTCCCACTTAACACCCATGGATTTTGATGCTGCCCTATATTTACAAAATCATGTAAACCTGAAACCAAAAAAAAGCTACATTCATAGTCAGCTCTTTCCTAGTGTTAAGGATAACATGATATAATCTCATCTATAAGATTATTTACAATATTTGTAATTGCATCTGTCACATCGAGGGTGAGGACATGAGCATTGTATATGGAGTGCAAAATGGTTTGCATGGCTGTTGTGTGAGTGCCCTTTAATTGTGTTTTTTAAACATATATTAAGGTGTTATAACCAATACCATACCTTCGCTAATGGACAAAAGGTAAGTCATGTGAATGCTTATGTTAATTTGGAAAAGGTCTTATTCACAATAGAGAGTGAGAGAAGCAGATCAGTTGCAATCTCCCAGGTACAATCGCATCACACAAAGCAACTGCTGATGCCTGTATATCCGTTATGGATGTTCAGACAATCAAAAGACAACAAACGAGGATGACAGAAAGGGGAAGGTGCAAGGGGTCCCACTGAGGTTTGTTTTTTTTGCCTCAAAATATCTTCGGGTGATGGGATATTCAAAGATGTTGGAGAAGACGCCTCACTCACTTATCGTGACATGCTTCATCATAGGCATCTTTCCACACCCAGGTAAGATGGTACTACCTGGGCGGACTCAACCAAAGATGTTATGGGAGTTCTTAGATAAAAGTTTAACTGACCATGCAGGGAACCAGATGAGTGATGTTAAAAATACCTACAGGTATACCCAAACAATACGTTTATTCATAGGGTACCTGGGGTACTAAATAAAATCGTGAACCAAACGGGGTTTACTCTGAACACTATTACTTCAGTTTTACCCTCTTCAAAATGCCAACATGTTTCGGCCCGCAACGTGAGCCCTCTCGGGTCTGGGGCCTTCTTTAGGGCTGGAATCTCTACTACTGGATGTCCCTGCTCTAAAATCAGCACGCATTGCGTGCAAAATTGAGGCCTAGTGCGCTCACCTGTATTTTCTGTTTTCCAGTAGTTTTTCTACTGGATTTCGCTAATATGCACCATGCAGGTCAGGGGTTTTGGTGCTGTCTTTTAGTCACACATTCGTCAAAGTACGTGTGTCACACAGCGCTGGGTGGGGCGAGAGATACAGGTACTCCGGCGGTGACTGTACTTTGACGAATGTGTGATGAAGCATGTCACGATAAGTGAGTGAGGCGTCTTCTCCAACATCTTTGGATATCCCATCACCTGAAGATATTTTGAGGCAAAAAAAACAAACTACCTCATTGGGACCCCTTGCACTTTCCCCTTTCTGTCACCCTCTTTTGTTGTCTTTTGATTGTCTGGACATCCATAACGGATATACAGACATCAGCAGTTGCTCTGTGTGATGCGAATTTGGAAAAGGTAACTTTTTCTCGGGAGTTAGTACAGCTCTGTGGAGGAAATAGGATGTGATCTGGTGATGATTTTTAATAGCGCTCTTGACAATAGTCTAAACAGATCTTTTATGTGAACAAGATGGCCGACGAGCTGGAGCTCCACATCGAAGCTCCGGGGCTTGGGATAACTTATCAGTGAATATCCCTGTATATGCCCCCCATCCACCCCTTTTCTTTATATCAACGCTAAGAAGATAATTGTTGTAAGCAACCGATGCCTATCTGAAGATTCTCTCTGCGTTTCGAGGACCGCAGGACGATGATTCCTTTCTCGGAGGCTGGAATGAGTAGTTTGATGAAGAGAGACTTACCTTCGATGGATCCACTGATGCGCCCTGTCCTACCCCTCTGTCGGAGCTGATCAGAGGGAGCTAGTTGCGGAGTGGAGCTGGCTGTGGGTAGGAGATTCACTGGAGGCTAAGCTGTGTTCTTCACCTGGCGACGGCCCGATCGGCCGACTGGGTACTCCCTTTGGAGTTTGCTGGTGGTTGACACGCTTTCGTCCTGCTTCTTCCTCATCTGTGCTTGCAGTGATTCTGGGCAGGGACGTGCTTCAAGTGGGTGGCCGCTCGCTCTGTCTGCATTTCTGGCGCGGGAGGAGGCCGATTTCTTCGCGGCTTACACCCGCTGCCTCTCTTGAGCTGTGTAAGCTCCCCCTGGCTGCTTGCTGGATCGCCTGCCTCGCGATATGCTGCTGATGATGGCCCCCCTCGTCGAGAGCCCCTGAAGCTGGGGACTTCGACGAGGCTGGGAGAGAGATGAGCTTTGCCAGCAGGCGCAGTCTCGACTTGCTGGATGGACCGCATTTGGGAAACCAATATACGGCAGAGACTCCGACGCATTTACCGGCTATCGGATACTTGTGCAGCCACGAAAAGGAATCCCCATTTCAAGATGGCGCCCGTTTCTGAGCTTCCAGAGGCTCCCGCATCTTAGATTATTGCTAGTGGTTACGGTGCTGTCTTTCTTATCAGCAATTCCCTCTTCATGATGGCGCCCGCTCCCAGGAAGATAAGCACAGGCCAAGCTATACAGTGAATCTACCAAAGTTTGGCCATCATAAAAAAAAAAAAAAGAGGTAGGTCTAGCCTCACTAATATGAGCCCTTTCTAGGGCATGGAAAGCAAAGTAGGACCATTCTGCGTGCTTCAATCAATCGCAGTATAGAAAAAGGTAGGACTTCCTTTTTTGGCACAATCCTATAAAATGGAACATCTTTTCATGGGTCTTCTCACAGTGCCCTGTATTTGAATACAGGTTTACCCAGTCCCCTCCTAGACCACCTGAATGCTCTCGTAGCTCAGGCACACAACCAACTGGTCCACGTTTAAATTACATTAAGTCATCATTACTCACATTCTACATGCGGCTCTGAGCGATCATTAGACCCATTGCTAATCTAGCTACATTGCAACTGTATAATAATCCACCATCCCCTTCCTGATCTTTATTTTGGCTCTATTAACCGGACCAACCTAAAGATCGGCCATATTTTAAGGTTCCTCTTCCGCAGGATTGCTTGACTTTTTCCTTGACCCCTTAAATACCATCTGAAGGTTCTCCTAGCTCACGCTCACCCCCTTTCGATTTACCCAGAAACTTAAATATCTTCATCATAACTATTCGCTTCACAGTTTGTTCTGCTTGGTCTTTAGGATCACTGCCTCCTTAAATACGCCTTACCTCAGAGTCAATGTCATTCTCACCTTCTTGAACATTTACGTGTCCCCTTCCTCTTTAGGACTCTCTTCTGGCCTCTCTCAGAATGGAGATAAGTCCTGACACCACAGGATCCAATGCCTTCACTATCAATTATCCGCCTAACCGCTCCAAAAATGCGGCCAAAAAGCACAAACATTGCCTACTCAAATCCAGACCTGAAACATTAATCTCAGACGTCTACGTCTGTGCAAACAAGGGTATTCTATCTAATGACCTCATCTTCTATACCAGAAAACGGCCATGTTGGCGGAATGTCCTATGCTCCATGCTTTGAATAGCAAACACTAGGAAAACCCCACATGGCCTCAAATTAACAGCTTCGCCCTCGCCTTTCTTCAAAGCTAATGCCACCATCACCCTTTACAATAATGGTATCATTCTAATCCAAGCCTCTAATGTCAATCTAGCCAAGATGGACAATATTTTCCCTACACTCAAGAAAGCGGTGACCACTAAATCCTTTAATCCTTATCCACACTCTTCTTGTTCACAGGATTTAACCAGCTCACCTCCCACCACCTCCGGGACAACTCCAATTTCTCATAATTCCACTTACTCCATAGCGGATCTCGGAGAGATTCAGTCACCTGTTGTAGTTTCTCAATCCAATCGACCATCATCTCATAAGGATTGCAGGCTTACTGTCTCACTCACCTCGCCGAACTCGAGTCAGATACACAGCAATTCCCGAGTCAGGAAGTCCCCTCACGCTTTACCACCTTTTCTCTCTACGAATGTTCACCCCTCCATGGTCCCACGGTCTATGCCATCTTTGCTGTCGGAGCACAGAAGACTGCCCTCCATGGTCTCTAATCATCCCAACACTCTCAACCTCTCCTTGACCACCTCCATCACTCAATGCAATTGTCCCTCCACCCTCCTACCTTCCCCAGCCACTCCTTTCAAGCGAACAGGGACTCTGCTAGATTTTAATGATGCACTCTCTCCCCCGGAACATTGCATTTCCGCCTTAGACCATCCAGACATCCCTCGAGGCCCCTCCTCTCCGCCGGATCTCTCCACTCAGCCTCTATCCTTGAACCAACATTCAGACTTGGCTGCACGTCTGGGTGAGTTATCTCAACAATTGCACCTTCTCTCATATGAACTCCATGAACTGAAAGCCCTCTCAATGGAGCATCTACCCCTGCTCAGTTTTCTCATTTCCCTAGGAAAGATGCCCATAGTCCCAGCTAGTGCAATCACTGGCCTTGACCAGCACTCTTCGCACCCTATCTCCAAAACGTTACCCCTCCCTAACGCCCCTCCCGCCCTAGAAGAATGAAAGCCGATCTTGCGACCAGTGATATCGAGGATCTACTCTTCTCGTACTCCATCACTCTAGACACCGACAAGACTCCTCTGGCTCAAATTCAAGCTATTCACGCCAACCCACACAGGGAACCCTCTCACAACTGCAGAGTCTTAAATAGTGACAACCTCAAGCGAGTGAATATCATTTAGACTTATACATCCCACACGCCTGTACGGTTGAAATGTGTCCTACTCAATTGCAGATCAGCCAGTAAACATGCCTCTGATATCTTTGACCTCATCCAAAATAACGAGCTAGATATCATCATCCTCACGGAAACAAGGCTAAATTCCTCTTCCACCCCTATCCTAGACCTCTTAGTTCCTCCTAATCATGACATAATCCATCTAGACAGATCTAAGAAGCAGGGCGGTGGATTAGCTTGTATACACTGAAATACACTCTCGGTTTCCCACACAAAGACCACCACATCATCCTCCGTTGAATACCTTTGCCTCAACATTTCAAGTAATCACCTCCCGGTTTGCAAACTTCATACATTCTACCACCCCCCTGGAGACAACCTCCCCTTCATTGAACAAATAATGTGAATCATCTCGTCCAATGACGACTCCTCAGTGTCCCAAATCTTCCTCGGTGATTTCAACCTTCACTGGGCTAACCCTAATGACCAAGCGGTAATCTGCCTAACATTATTCTTATCGGATCTGGAGATTACCCAATTCTGTGACCGGCCAACTCATAACAAAGGAGAAATTCTGGACCTCATCATATCAAAAGGAAATACCATCACACTAGACGCCATTACCCCATGTGATTGGTCCGACCATTACAGCATCTTTTTCTTTATTAACAGGGAGGTGTCCGTGAGGAGGGATCAACCAAAGAAATTGAAGCAATGGAAAAGGGACCTCAGGAATATTAACACGGAAGTTCTAGCAACTGTCTGTAAATATGCCTTGTCTTCCCAAGTTGACATGACTGATGTGCATGAACTTACTGACTTCTTTAACTCTACTATCTCTAGTATCATGGATTCTATAGCACCACTACAACAACAAAATTACTCTTCCAAAATATCCAAAACTTGGTTCAATGACAACCTAAACTCTGAACGCCGCAACTTAAGGGCAGCTGAACGTTCCTGGAGATCCAAACCCTCCTCGGATCATCTAAAAGTCCTTAGATCGGTAAGGAGTTCCTATAATAAATAAATCAAGAGTGCTAAGGCCGATTACTTTAGATCCCAACTTAATCAAGCCTCAAATCGCCCCAAGAAACTTTTTGAAATTGTCAAACAACAATCGGCGAAAGCACCCAACATCTTGACCCAGGAGACGACTCTCCTTCATGTGACGAACTGGCTGCTTTCTTTATGGAAAAAACAAAACTCATCAGTATTGACCTTGAATCTAAGAAGGCTCTTCTTCCATTATACGAGATTGCGTCTCCTCTGGCTCACTATGAGAGGTTCGAGCCACTTAGTCTTATTACCAAGAACAAGGCCACATGGTGTACTTTTACTCCCCTCAGTGAAAGAGACATTTACAAAACTCTTCTTGGTATCAACCCATCTAATCACATCAGCGACCCGCTGCCACCGCCTGTCTTCAAAGAAATCAAGGATGCCTTCATCCCCCTATGGACAAAGATTGTCAACGATTCATTATCACAAGGCACGATCCCCGAATGCCTAAAAGCAGCTCAGGTTTCACCCATTCTTAAAAAACCTAATGCAGACAGAACTGATCTCAACAACTTTCGCCCTATTTCCAACATCCCCACTCTGGCTAAGCTCCTAGAAAAATGTGTGCAATCGCAACTTTGCACTCACTTAGAGAATTTCCAACTATTGGATCAACATCAATCTGGTTTTCGGAGTGGTCACAGCACGGAATCGGCGCTCACTCACATTATAGATGAAATTTGAAAAATGTTAGACCAAAATGAAGTGATGAGATGGGTTGATACTAAGAAGGGTTTTGTAAATGTCCTAATCCTCCATGACCTTTCTTCGGCGTTCGACACTGTTAATCACGACAACCTCTTATCCATTCTTGAGCACAGGATGGGCCTTTCCGGACTGGTATTGAAATGGTTCTCGTCCTTTCTTCACAACAGATCCCAAAGAGTCAAGGTGAATCAATCCCTATCCCAGCCCTCTACAGTCTCCATGGGGGTCCCACAAGGGTCTGCCCTATCTCCCATACTCATTAACATTTTCTTGGAACCGTTAGCAAATGCCCTAAACTCCACAAACAGTCTTTTTCATATGTTTGCGGATGACACGCAACTTTACCTGAAAATCACCTCCTCTGAAGACTTCACTTAACTCAACTCCACCCTGACGAATACTCAAAACTGGCTAACTGAGAACCACCTCCCGCTCAACACCTCGAAAACAGAATTCCTTCTCATATCTCCTCCTAATCACACCCCCAAGATAGACCTCTGGATGAAACACCTCACTGCCTTCAACTGTTCTCCTCACATTATTGATTCAGCTAAATCTCTCGGAATCACCCTGGACATGCACCTGAACATGAAGAATCACATTAGTAAGGTATGCAAGGGTGCTAACCACCAGATGAGGATACTTAGAAAGCTCAAACCATTCCTTCCACAAGATGACTTCAAGCAGGTGGTTCAAGCGCTTGTCTTGCCGAGGCTAGACTATGGCAGCGCTACGCTCTGTGGCCTCCCCAAATATACCTTGGCCCCACTAAGGGCTTCCTTGAATGCAGCTGCCAGATTGATTACGGGTACAAAAAGAAATGCTCACTTATCCCCAGCCCTAAGATCCCTAAATTGGTTGCCCTATGAAGCAAGAATACAGCTAAAGATTGTCTGCTTGACTCACAAAGCCCTCCATTTCAAAACCCCCTTTTACCTGGCTCAAAAGCTAGAATTATCTGGAGGGGTTAGACCATCAAAAAAGGGCAAACTCTCTCCTCTTGAAACCACAGATTTTTTGCAAAAAGAGAACGAGGCACAGAGCTTTCTCAGGCTCAGCCCCGAAGATCTGGAGTAAAAATAATCCTAATGAACAAGTTCTTGCCTAAAATGGTCATGGCTCGTCTGTTTTTCTCAAAGCCCCTTTGACCACGTATTTCATTGGTTTAATACCTTGTGAAGCTCAGGGTCATCAGCTATACCCTATTTAGCAATGTTATTTCTTCTCCGAGTATGCTATGGTATTAACTAAATATGATATTCTTTGTTACCCTTTACTATTTCCCACCCTTCCAAAGTGTGAAGCGCTCTGATACCCATCTGGGTCATGTTCGCGCTATACAAAACTTTATAAATAAAAATAAATAAATATCGCTAGTGGTAACAAGGTCAGAGACGAGACATGTTCTGCTGAGTGATATTTGCCTATTTGAGAACAGCAGCATGAAAATCAAAGGTATTCTTATATTACTCAGGAGCCCTGAATATATGTTCATCATAGCTGCATAGTCACAGTGAACTTCAATAGTGGGTTAGGGTGCTCTTCAGTCACCTCTGTCTGCAGGGGAACCAGTAGTGGCTGCCCCTAGAGGGCGCCAGGACATCAACTCACTGCTTCCTTCTGCCACTACTGCCCAGCATGTTACAGCTTTAACATGAAAACAAACGATCTCACGGATCACTTGTTTGCATGTAAAAGCTGTAATGTTTCCTTGCCAGCAGAAGAGGGCTCCACTAGCTGCATTGTGCATGTGTCCGGTGGTGGCTGTTACAGCCCAGCACAGACACATCTGACATGCTGCACTCGAGTCACGCAGTGCAGCATGTCAGATAATAAGTGCTTAATGTGAGCCGGTGGTTTCTAATTGTCAACACCGGTGCTTATGGCAGTCTGCCACAAGGTGGCGCTGACTAAGATGACCAAAACAACAGTCAATTATTAATTCAGCATACATTAAAATTACTATTACCTGCCGCCCAAGCCATTCCTATAGCTTTGGGGGCCTGGAATAGGCCAAACTGTCACACTTGCAGGAGTGTGATGTTTAATAGTTGCGTTGTTACTACCATTGGCAGCATGGCAGTGGCGATGTGTGGTGCTAGCTGCAGTGGCCTCTGCCCAGAGCACTGGCACTTGTTTTTTTTTTACAAATTGCGCACTGCAGATAATGGAGCTTCAAGGCTTGACAATCACACGCCATCTTGCCCTATCAGAAGTTGGAATAGAGAAAAAAGGTCTACCTCGGGTACCTTCAACCCTATTCCAACTTCTGATTGGGTAGAAGATCGTGGGTCTGCCTCTGCTGCAGATGGACGGGGGAGTCGGAAATCGCGGGCCTGCCCCTGGTAAGCTTTTGTGTTTAAAAGGATATTTCCGCTATGAAGTATCAGGACAAACAAGGACACACTCTTAACACTGGTGTTTGTCCCGAGGTGAATGCCTTTTTATGGGGGTGTCCTTCCCATGCCCCTGCTACCCTCCCTACCCTGCCCACGCCCATTTCTCAACCTACAACTGCAGCGCTATTTTATTAGGCACTACAGTGCAGGCAGTGAAATTTCCGTCGGCATTAAAAACTTGTCTCAAAGTCTGTGTACTGTTTAAAAGCATGAATGTGTGTGTTTGTCTGTGTGCTAGGGAGTGCATCTGTATGTCTGTGTGACTATCTTGTGTGGGTTCCTGCAAATGTGTGTGTATGTATGTTTGTATGTCTGAGTGAGGGTTAAATGTATATGTATATGTGAGTGAGATCTGAAGGCCTGACTGGTGGGTTGGCAATGTCTGATGCCGAGTGCTGGGCTTCTAGGGGCTCACCACTTCCATAAGCCACCAGCTGCCACTGAGGAGGACTAAAAGTGAAGAGGTGGTCTTCCCTGAGTAGCTACACACATGCTCGGGAAAGAGATATTGCTGGATGATGGCTTTATGGCTGATTGTGCTAGAGATCATGGATAGCTATTTTGAAGAAAACAGGGCTCCCAACGATACAGTCTCATGAAAAGGAAGCAGTGAAGTAGTGGTGAGGAGTTTATGCCTATCTAACTAAGGGACATATTTACAATGAAATGGCGGAAGGTGGCGTTACCCTCCTTGGCTTAACGGCAGGCTCCACCACTTCTGAAACGCAGGACTGCACCATATTTACAACAATATGGTGCAGCCCTGCCCTTTCCACTGCGCTTGTGCTAAATTTAGCAGCCTAGCACCAATGCAGGCACCCTTCCACCATAGTGCAAGGGTGTCTGCTTTGAGGGGAAGATTGTTCATGTGCACATAAACAATCTTTAAATGGCATTTTGTCACTTCTATGTGTGCTGCTTAATGCAGCACACATAGGAGTTACAAAATGTCTTTTTTTTTTAAAGATGTTTATGTGCAGGAAGGGACACCTTCCTGCACATAAACAATCAATGGTGCTTTGCTGTTTCTGTGTGTGCTGCACAACGCAGCACACATGGAAACAGCAAAAACGAGGAGAAATAAAGCATTTCTCCTCGTTTCGCCTGTTTAAGACCAGGTTTTCACTGGTCTTAATTTTGGCAGCATAATGGGTGTTGCAGTGGAACACCCACCGCAACACCCATTGCCCTCCCCTTTCACGCTAAGTACACCGTGAAAGCGGGCCTTATATATAAGGCAGCATTAAGCCAGGTTAAGTGGCTTAACGCTGCCTTGTAAATAAGGCAAAGCACATATCACCAGAGGAATGTCACTAGAAGTGACGTTCCTGTGGCGATAGGGGCGTGAAAATATGCCCCTAAGATTCATGGGATGAAGAAATTCTCTGAGAGACCAATGCATGGTGAAGCTAGAAATGCAGAATAACAAAAGGAACTACCCTTTCATTCAGAGACTGGAACAGTACAGTTTGAGGAAGAACGAATTAAAGAGTAAAAGTGTACGTAAATCTGGACAATCACCCCCTGGAATTAATATTAAAAGCAGAATAATAGGAAATACCTCTCCAGGTGCACGTGTGAATCTGGGGTGGCAAGAATATGTTATCTGACAGAAAATGTGCAGTGGAATCAATGCTGAAAAATCATTCAATTCAAATGGCTCCGATATTTTTCCAGGCGCTGAGACGCGTGCCTCCTTTCTCCATCGCAGTGTTCCTTTGTTGTGATGCAGCTGGCCGCAGTAATACAAGCACCATTAGTAGACAGATGTATATTAGACATTAAGTGACAAATGTGGATGCAGCTCTGGTCCAGTAAATCCGAAACATGTGGTTATTCCATGTGTGCTGCACGGAATGAGAATTTTTTTCTGGGACCCAGGGTATTAAATTTTGCTTCCAGATTTACCACCCCAAAGCCCAGTAGTAATACAGGGTACACAAACATCGCATCGGGAATTTACATGAGGAAACAGTTTGCAAATCTGCAATTTCCTCTGGAAAAATCGCACCCGGAGTTACCACACCTGGAGTTACTACACATGGACTAAAAAGCCCCAGGAAAAAGAAATATATCATTTTTAAGTGCCAAACACATAAATATAGCTAGCCATACTGATATTAGGAGAGCTCTGTGTTCGAAGGCCTTTTCCAGCTCCCATCCTGTTTACATTTTTGGGGATTTTGGTTCACCAAATCTATTAGCCATTGACATACATTTAAGTATTTCTCTGAATGAGATGGCTTCTGAGAGAAACGCAAATCGATCTTTTCTGAGAGGGAGTTGCAGGTTCTGGCAAAGAGGTGTTTAAAGAGGAGCCAAAGCTCATGGGTCACTGTAGGAAATCTGCCTTTTCTTCATGGCCACCCAGATTTTTCACCTTTTTCTGGACTCTGTTTTTGCTGGTCTTAGAACTCAGTGCACCGTTACCCCTGCTAAACAGTAGTAAAGTACCTTACCCTTAATTGACTTATTTAACGTGCCTGTAAGTCTCTCGGATATGGTACAGAAAATGTACCGAGGGCTTGGAAGTTAAATACCACCAGTGGACTGTAGCACCTATTGTGCCATCCACTACAGTGGCAGTAAAAACACGTCTTCAGGCCTACCTTCTGTAGCCTAACAGCAGCAGCTTGAACCCTGCTGCAGACCTTTTGGCGGGTAGGAAAACCAAAACCTTATTTTAAAATCAAATAAGTTGCCCCTAAGTGTCACTGGTCAGGCTGTAGGTGGCACACAGGAAAAGTCAAAGTATAGATTATACACTTTGATCTATAACTTTGACCAGTACCAGCTACAGACTCCAGTCAAAGTCTTATTTTAACATTTTATAAAAATCCAAACTAATGCTAAAGTCAGATTTCTTTCATATACATCAATATTAATACTTTGATAATATCTTATATATTGCATATATTATGCATAATCTATATATACTATATATAATATATTAATATGTTGGAAATGTAACTTTTAGAAAGTTACCTTTACCGTGCCTGAAATTGCAGGAGGCTACTTTGCATTATCTCTCCAGCCTGTACTTGGCCTACCAGAGGTGTGAACGAGGTATGAAAACTGCTCCCAGAGCAAGGACAATGGCCTGGGAGTGGAGAGGTATTTTTCCACCCTGGCAGGAAGACCAGTTGAGGTGGGCCTAGGAACTTAATTCATTTCAAAGGGGCCTGCCCTGCCACAAGTAAATGTAGGTGAAAACAGGAAAGGCCTCATCCTTTCATGGACATTGATTCACTAAAATGCCAAGATTGGCAGAAGTGACATCACATTTCCTTTGGTCCCAATGAAATCACAGGATGTGACATCATATGGTTTTTGACCCTCTGTCACCCTCCCCTCAGCTGTCTGTTTCTCAACTGTCTTTTTTATTATCTTTCACTAGTCTGTCAGTCACCTGTTGCTGTCTCTATCTCACCCCTGTTGTCTCCTCTATTGGAACTGTGTCTTTCCCACTCATCTTATATATCATGTCTTTCCCTCGCCCATCTGACTTTCCGACCTGTTCTGTCTCTTTTTCACCTCTTTCATCTGCCTCTCACTTCTCTTACTCATTTGTCTCTTTCTCACCTGTCTATCTCATTATCATCTTGATATCTCTCACCTCTTCTCCTTCACACCTCTCCCTCAGCAGTTTTTTCTAAGCTGTCTCTGTGTCTCTCTGAACTGTAGAACTGTTCAGCTCTGTCACCTTATCACCCATCTCAAATGTCTCCCTTCTTACGGCTGTCACTTTCTCACCCTTCCTCCTCCCCCACCTCGCTCAGCTGTCTAACCCGTCTCTCTATCATGGATCTCTCTCACACCTGTGTTCCTTTCTCTCTTATTCATCTCTCCCATCATTGTTTCTATCACTTCTCTCAACTGTCTACCCCATCCTCTGCCTTTCCTTCTCTCTGAACAGACCCTTTCTCTGTAGTATTTCCCATCTCCACATTCTCTCCCAGTTGCTTCTTTATTTCTTGTCGTACCAGACCATCTCTGAACTCTGTCTTTCTAAGAAGTCTCAACTACCTCCTTCTGCCTCACAGTTGTCTATTACTAGCTGTCTCTAGCACTTTCCTCACACCGGTCTCTTCTTTTGTCTCTCTTAGATAACTATTTGTCACCTGTCTCTATTACATCACATCTCTCGTACTGTCATCTTCTCTCACTGGTCTTTCCTCTCTCCCACTTTCGGCTGTCTCTTTGTCACCTATGTGTCTATCACTTATCTCTCTCACCTGGCTCGCTTTCTTTCACATCTGTCACCTCTGATGTCTCTTTACTACTACTCTGTATGTCTCTTATGCCCCTGTCTTTGTCTCTCGATGTCTTACCCATCTCTCTGTAGTGTCCTATTCCTGCTTTTCCTTTCATAATTCTCCCCTAATTTCCCCTAATAGTCTTCCACTTAGCCTTCTCTCTCTCCCACCCACATAATATAAAGCGTATTTGTAAAGCGCATGTTCACCCAAGGGCATCTTGGTGCTGAATAACAGATATTTATTGTTATCCAACTCAATGGTACTTATTTTATCAACCTCAGAAGGATGAAAGGCTAAGTGGACCCACCGGGTTTCAAACCTGTGACCATGAGGTCGAAAGCAGGCCCCTGCAGTGGTCACATTAGTCCACTAAGTCACCAGACCTCTACTCTCTCCTACATTTCTTTCATCCTTCAAATGCTCAGGGACAGCAGTAGGCACAGAGATGCCTTTTTATTGAGGCCCACCCCACTTGGAACAATGCATAATTGTTTTGCAAGTTTCTTACTTTCTTTTGTGGTTAGGGGTCCCAAGCACAGTGCTAGGGGTTGTAGAAGGGAAGCCATGGTCGCAGCTGTGTGACCCCTATATGGGATTTGTGCAGCTTTTGTCCCTAAGGTCAGGCTGGCACCAAACCCAGTGGGAGGAAAAAACCAGAACTGGTTTGGGGTAAACACAGAGTAGGGGTCTGCTCATTGCAGTGGCTACATCACTGGCTGGGCAGAAAAGCTCTGCACATGGGGAAAAGGGTTTCCTCATCTTGGAATCCGGGAACAAAGATGCACTGTGGGATTGCTTGCAGTAGGGCAAGCAGGAACTGCTGAAAAAGTGGGTAGGGTGGCCCCAGAGAACTTTATCCCATTGGTTAGGGAGTGCCCAGGACTCGCCTGTCCTGGTGCCAGGCATAAATGTGCCTCCCAAGGTACCAACCTCAGAATTGTTTTGGGACCTAAGGCAAATCAGAAGAGGACAGGGCCTTCTGTCTGTGACCTGAGAGGAACCCTGAAGGATCGGAATTGCTCCCTCTTGTACCCAGAACAAGTAGACTCCAAGGGTCAGTTGGCTGACTACCTGTGTAGCTACAGGAAGAAAGAAAGAAAGAAAGAAAATGTAGTTTATAAAGCTCACGGCTACCTCAAGCAGAGGTGTCCCGGCGCTAGATTGCAGATTCACAGTGAGGGAAACAGGAGGGAGGATCTAAGGAAGGTTGAAAAGCCAGGTTTTTAGTGCCCTCCTAAAGGCCTGTTCTGACTCCATCACGCGGAGATGAAGGGGCATAGCATTCCAGAGTTTGGCCATTCTCACAAGCGAATGCTCTGCCGCCTATCCTGGCCTTGAGGAAACGAGGAACCCTGAGCAGTCGCAGATGATTTGATCTCAGGACCCGGTCTTGATGGTATCTTTGCAGTCTCTGCCTCAGATGGCCCAGGCCATGATCTCTGGTGGCTCTATAGGCCAAGGTGAGCGCCTTGAACTCGATCCTCCTATTGACAGGCCGCCAATTGAGGTGTCGCAAATGCGGGGAGATGTAACGGCGAAGCGGTACATTCCTAATTGTTAGCCGTGGCACCATTAGCGTTGGTCTCCCTTCCATTTTTTGCTGTTGCCTCATGTGTTTTTGCTGGTTATAGACGCTTTGGGCACTGTGCCACTGCTATTCAGTGCCACAGTGCAAGTGCTCCCTATGGTAAATTGATGTATGGATTAGTGACTCCATGATTGGCTGGTTTGGTTTACTTGTCAGACCCTAGTACAATGCACTATGTGTGCCCAGGGCTTGTAAATCAAATGCTGCTGGTGGGCTTGCAGCACTGGTTGTGCCACCCACAGAAGCAGCCTGTAAAGTGTGTCTCAGGCCTGCCATTGCAGAGCCTGTGTGCAGTCTGGTACTGCCATGTTGACTGGGCAAGTGCACCCACTTGCCAGTCCCTAAACCTTCCCTTTTCTTCATATCAGACACCCCTATGGTAGGCCCAAGGGCAGGGTGCATTGTAAGTATAAGGTAGGACATGCCCTGATATGTGTGGCATGTCCTAATAGTGAATTACAGCCATTTTCGTTTTTCACTATTGCAAGGCTACCTGTTCCCCATAAGCCAGAATGGGCAGTTTGATTATAACATTTTATAATCCTAACTTACCCAGGGAACATGGTAGAAAAACGAAATTAGTATGCCTGAACTCAGAATGATAAAATACATCTTTTAGTGAAGTTGGTTTTAACATTCTGTGTTTGAAAATACCACTTTTAGAAAGTAGGTATTTTCTTGGCTAACTATCCAAGCCTGCCTCTGCTAGGTTGTGTATTCCTTGTCTGGAGTTTGAGTGACAGGGGCTGGGGGATTCCAGGAGACAGGGTGAGTCAGCCCAGGGCTGAATAGAGAGATCTCCATGTAGAGTGGTGGGAGGAGTTGCACCTGGGGTCTGAATAGGGCTGTGCCTTCCCTCCACAATGCTGGCTCCACCTCCTGTGGTGCGTCTGATGTCCCTGGCCTACACTGTCAAAGGAAAGAAGGAGTCCTGTAAACAAAGTGCTCCAGAACTGACCAGAACTGGTTTGGACTAGGCAAAGGCCTCTCTGCCTTCAGAGAACAAAGAGAATATGAGTATAAAAGGGGGACCCAGACCCCAGAATTTTAGATCACTTTTGGGAAACAAGAAGAACCTTTGCTGAGGAGAGGAACCAGAGAGAAACTGAAGGAGGAGACTATCCCTAAGCTGAGTGCTGTTTGGAGGATTGGCCTGCAGTGGTTGCCTGACTGCCACAGAAAGGAGAAAGGAACGTTGTGCTACTTTCATCAACTTGTAAAGGATCTCCAAGGGCTTGAAGATTGAGCTTGCCTCCTGCTGAAGTCTCAGGGACAACAGACTTCACCAACCAGCTCCCCTGAATTCCCTTGCTGGGAATTTGAAGTGCCTGCTGTTGTTCTGGGCCTTCTGAAGGACTTCGTGTCGCAGGGAGCTGGAAGCGCGACTCACGGAGAAGAAGCGTGACGCCGTCGCAGCCGCTGTCGTAGCATCACTGAGTAAGGGTGCCGCCGCTGTCGCATCGCATCACCGAAGCGCCTCGCATCACCAGAGAAGAGTGTCTCCGTCGCAGCAGATGCCGTCGCATCACCGGAGAAGCGTGTCACCGCCGCAGCCGCTGTCGTCGCATCACTGAGTAAGGGTGCCGCCGCTGCCGCTGTCGCGTCGCATCACCGAAGCGCCTCACCGGAGAAGAGTGTCGCCGTCGCAGCAGACGCCGTCGCATCACCGGAGAAGCATGTCGCAGGGCCTGTCGTGGCGCAGAAGATTCGCAGAGTCGCTGCACGGCCGCCGGGCGTGCACGCATCGCCTCGTAGTTGTCGCATCAAGGAGAAGACGCCATTTTTGTTGCATTGCATCGGATCGTCATTGCATCACGGTGCTGCTGGTCGCATCACCACGGAAGCGCAGTAAGAAACCGACGCATCACCTCCCCACGCCGAGAAGAACCGATGCATCACCGTCCCCTGCGCAGCAGTAGAGAACCGACGCATCACCGTTATTGCGTGTAAGGAACCGACGCATCACCTTCCCTGCAACACTTTCGTTGTATAGCGTTACGCATCCAAAGGTACATTGAAGAATAAGTGTCGCACTTACCATCTAAAGAGAACTAAGCTATTTCTACCATTTTTCAGTACAGTATTGTGGATTTTTGTCGTTTGTGGTCTTGTGTTAAGTCTATATAAAAAATACTTATTTTTGATATACAACCTGTGTGGTGTCCATCTGTATTGTTGTCACTGGGTTACTGTATGTGTTCACAAATGCTTTACACACTGCCTCTGAGATAAGCCTGCCTGCTCGTGCCAAGCTACCAAGGGGGTGAGCAGGGGTTATTTTAGTAGTGTATCCCCCTTACCCTGACTAGAAGTAAGGGTCCCTATTTGGACAAAGGTACCTACCGCTGCCAACTAGAGACCCCCAGTTCTAACACTAATTAATCTGGCCACGGCGTTTTGAATTATTTACAGCCTGCGGACCAGATAAAGTGGCAGCCCAAGATAGAGACTGTTCGAGTAGTCCAGCTGGGAAGTCACCAATGCATGAACCATTGTCTTCCCGCAGTCCTCCGGAAGGAAGTGTAAGAATTTTCTCAAAGCTCTTAACTTCCAGAAGTAAATGGAGGAGACATGGCGCACCTGGGTCTTGAAAGAGAGGTCGTTGTCAAATTTAAACCCCAGATTTCTGGCCGAGACCACCGGGTTAGGTGGTGCGTTCAGCTCTGATGGCCACCATAATTTAGAAGGTGGGGGTGCCTCCTGGCTGAAGAATAGGACCTCTGTTTTCTCGGCATTAAGCTTTAAGCAGTTCTTAGTCATCCAGGCCGAGATGTTTTTCAGGCATTGCTTAAAGTTGAGAAAGGCAGCTTCCGAGTGTTCTTTGAAAGAGAACACCAGCTGAGTGTCATCAGCATAGGAGACCACTCTCACACCCCATGTCTCAACCAGGTTCGCAAGAGGAGCCAGGTGTACATTAAATAGTAGAGTGCTCAGCGCTGAACCCTGGGGTACCCCACAAACAAGGGGTTTCTGAGAGGAGACGTAAGAGCGTAGAAATACTTGTTGTGAGCGGTTCTCCATGAACAGCCGGAGCCAGGACAGAGCAGTTCCCCTTACTCCCATCTGTCTGAGTCTCTCCAATAGAATTGGGTGGGCCACAGTGTCGAAAGCTGCAGACAGGTCAAGCAGCACCAACATCGCTGAGGTGCCCTGGTCCACAGATTCACGATCGGTTTCAGAGACTTCCAGAAATGCTGTCTCCGTGCTGTACCCTGTTCTAAAGCACAATTGTGAATCATGATAGCAATTGTTTGATTCAAGGTATTCAGCCAGTTGTTTCTGGACTTCCTTCTCCAGATTTTTCGCTGGAGCTGGCAGTAGGGAGATGGGCCTAAAATCCTTGTGTTCTGCTGTATCCGCATCTGGTTTCTTAAGTCTAGGCAGCAAGAAAGCTTGTTTCCAGGCAGCTGGATAAATACCAGTTGTCAAGGAGGAGTTCCAGATCTGGTTCAGAGGCGAATTGAGACAAGGGGCCAGTAGCTTGACAAACCAAGCCGGGCTAGGATCTCCTGGAGATCCAGACTTACAATTGTACAACTCCCTGAGAGACACCTCGGGTGGCAGCAGGCGAAATTCAGACCAGGTGTCTGGAGGATCCAGGGTTAGACTTTGCACATGGGTGGTCGTTGACAGAGGAAAGTAGGAGTAGATCATTTGAATATTTTCCTCAAAATAGACTGACTGGTCAGCACAGAGGGTAGGAGATGGTGTAACTGTGCTATCTAGAGCAGTGGGATTAGTAAAGCATTGGACAATTTTAAACATTTCTTTGACCGAGTTGTCAGATTGTTTGATTTGGTTAGAGAAATAATCCCTCATAATGCTACGCTTAAGCCTATGGAATTTTTTCAGTGCCTCTCTGTAGGAGCATTTAGCCACTGGATCGTAGAATTTTCTCCAGGAACGTTCAAGTTTCTTGCAACGACTTTTCTCCACTCCTAATTCTGTGGAGAACCATGGGGCTGAGGGTTTCCTTCTTGAAGACATCACTGGCTTAAGTCGGGCCACTCTGTCTGAGGCGGAGGTAATCCAACAATTGAAGCTGGATACATCACTGCCTGGGTCACCCGTCAGCTGGGGGAGAGTATCTTGGAGTGCTGGTCCCATAGCTTCTAGGGTGACCTTCCTCCAGTTTCTTCTCCTGTCAGAGATCGACCTGGGATTACACCGTTTGGATTCAAGCCAGAAGCTGAACGGTACTAAAAAATGGTCTGTCCAGGTCAGAGGTATCGGTGCCTCCACTTTAAGATTAGAGTTGTTGGAAAAGATAAGGTCTACCATATGGCTCGCTTTGTGGGTAGGGGCAGTCACCCATTGCATAAGATTTAAACCCTCTAGAGTTTCTACCAGCTGAGATGCCAGGGAACATTTTTCATCATCCATATGGACATTGAAGTCGACTAGCACAGTAAAGTTGGCGTGCTTCAGAGAGAGATGAGCGACGTCGTATAGCTTTAGCAGGTAGCAGGATGGGCAGTCAGGAGACCTATATATCAGCATCCCGGCCACGGATGAGGAGGGTGAGATTTTGACACAAAAGGTCAGAGCCTCAATGTTCCCAATGTGCTCTATTCTCCTGGTGGAGATCTCCCAGCCAGCCCTCATGATTACAGCAACACCCCCTCCTATCTTATTGCCACCCTGGTTGGCACAAGTAATATGAAAGCCGTCTGGAATCACCAGCATCAGGGCAGGGTTAGAGCCCTCCCTCAGCCAGGTTTCAGTAAGAAACATAAGATCCCAGGAGTTTCACTGCAAGGAGAACCAATGTCCTCTGGGTGTTTGGGTAAGGATTTACAGTTGATCAAACAGGCCTTGATATTGGTGCTATTGGCCAAAGGGGCACCGTAGGGGGCTTCAATGCGGTCACACTGCCATTCTCCCTCCCTACGCTAACTGCCAACGTAAAGAGACATGCACTGCAGCAATTCTCATGGTTGACCATCCCCAGGTCTATCTCAGGCCGCTTTGTTCATGTTTAAAAGCTGATCTCTGGACCAGGCAATACTAGTCAAAGTAGAAAATCGGGCAGCATGGCTGGCCGCGGTCCAGACGCGGACGGGCGCATACGGGCTTGGCTTTGATGCGCCAGTCGCGCGCCCGCTGCACGTTCGTGTCGTGGCTCCCATTAAGTAGGGGGTCGGGTCGCCCGGTCGACAACTAGACCGTCGACCTTCAAAATGGCGCCCAGCAATGTCCCAACAGGGACGAGGGAAAAATGGCCGCACCTAATGCGGCATGTAAGACGCCAGGAGCCCCTCTTCCCCAGCACTTCAACAGGTGAGATTAAAGATTTTAAAATAATCAACAATCTTAAAAGTCCACGCTCCTGCATCCTGCAACACGCAGCAGTGCAGGAGCCTCAATTATGCCTACAGTAAAGAGTGCACGTATTCAATAAAACATAAAAAACAGGGTTAAGGCTTCTTAATAAAAATAGACCAGCAGCAGGGATGTTAACAACGAGGACAGCGTAGCTCGTAGTTACCCCCACTGGGTCCGCTAGAACAAGCTGCAAGAGGTCTTTTTTCTGAAGTGCCCAGCTGCCCAGTGGCAAATGGACCTGGACTGGACTTTGCTGTTGGCCTCAGCCTGACACCTTGAGAGTCTCTACATGCCTTTCCCCGAGATCCTTGGCGGCTGAAAAGTTACTATGTGCTTGTTTGGCCTTGGGCATAAGTAGATAGCTTGGAAACTTTTCCTCCAGGGCTTGTGTAGGATCTGTGAGGAAAAAGTATCCAATCGGCCGTTCCAAGGCTTCGGATCAAATTTCAGCTTCAGCCCACTCTAAAGCACCTCAAATAAAAACGGCAAAATCCCATTTTGTGTTAGCATTTATAAACTTTTCAGCGGGAAATCTCCAAACCTCGATCGGGCCTAACCTGCTTCAAGTATTTAGCCTTCGGTGGTGGCTACAATTTCAGTAGAGGACTTGCTTATGGAGAATTTTTCTTCTCAAAAAGTGATGAAGTCCAACTCTGCATCGGGAATTACAAGAATTTTCAAAGCTTTTCTTAAAAAAGTGACAAAGTCCCTTTCTGAAGTGGGACTTAGAAGCCTTTTCAAACTTTTTGACTTCCAAACTTTCATCGCGACTAATCCACTTGGCATATCTGACCAGGGCTCCATCACGGTCAGCCTCAAATCACATCTAGGTACCGGTCTACTGCTTTCATAAACTATCATTGGCACTCTGTGATTTTTGGTGCTATTTTTATTTAAAACTTAAAAAAATTATATCTCCAGTCTGCCTTGTTGGATTATTGTCATTTTGGTGTCATTTTGTTAAATACTCTATTTTTCTAATTTGGTTTGGGATTTTTATCTTTTAGTGCCGCCTTCTCCAATGAGTAGCTCGTGAGCTAATGGTAGCTCTACAGCTACCTGTAAGTAGCTCTCCTAGTTAAATTAATATATGTATTTCAAAATTGGAACATGTGTATTTAAGACAAAAATGTGTGTATTTTCAGAACTTATAAACTGGTGTTTGAATTCAAATGGTTAAATTTCCAAAATATTGTCAATGCTGATATTTGAGTGATAAATAATGTGACATTGGTGAGATTGATTACTATTATTATAATAACCTTGGTGCCATGAGCACTGCACTATGTCTTTTATGTATTAACTGTGTAAAGACATTCCATAGCGATAAAGTCTTTTTTAGGTTGAGCTAGACAGCGCATGCGCTGTCTCTTCGAGACCTGCTGTAATTAGTCTGTGGGCTTCAAGTCCATCCCCCTTCTTGCCATTGCTTTTCATTTCTCTATGTCAGCATCCTTTAAAGACCCTTGCTTGCTAGTTGTCAGTCCTGCCTCTTTGTCCCATTTTTCACTCTTCTGTTCCTCCCACAGAGCAGGGACTTAGTACTGTCTCATTCCGCTATGGTTCTTTATCTGTTCTTTGGGGGACTATTTTTTTCTTGGTTTCCTGCTCTGTTACTGCTTGTCTATTTTCAGCATCAGCGCCCTAGCTGCTTACATTCAAATATAGCATTCTTCCTCCGACCTCCTCTTAATGCCACAGTTGTGTTACTGTTGCCTCTCCCACCGTGCCTCCCGCTCCGTTGCTTGTATTTTGTTTAGGCTTTTTGCACTTTTACATGTCCACCGTCAGTTGGGCTTTTTCTGGTAGGATATTCGTTTGGTTTGGGCTTCCTTTTAAGGGGGATTGGGCTTGTTTTTTTAGGTTTTGCCTGGAAGGGGTTTCCCGCCCCCTCTCTTTCCTGGCTTTTCATTGGTTCCTGTGCGAGCCACTTACTTTTCCCCCAGTTCTATTGGCTGTAGCATATTTTCCTGCATTTACCAATACTTGCTCCTGTCTGCTTCTCTTATCAGTTTCCCGTACTGTTAACATCATAACATCTGCTTTGGTGGTGGAACTATTTTTTCATAAAGGTTTGCCTCTTTTTTTTTTTCGTCTTGTAGCAGATTTATATGGCAACTGATCAGGACAAATTAAGTAATTTGCCCAGAATCACTGGATGTTGCACGGCCGAGACTCGATCCAAGATCCCCAGCTCTCGAGTCAGCAGCTCTGGCCACTGCACCACATCCTCTCCACATCCGTGTTTTTTTCCCCATAACGTGCGACAATGCACTTTACCTTTATTGTGGCGCCCTTGCATCTTTCTTTTGTTGTGCACTCAGGACCCAAACGTTTTTTTATTTATTTAAATTATCTGCAGACCTCCGCAAATTTCCCCACGGGTGCACACAGTCGATAATGTCAGCACGGCTCCCGCTTTTAGATTATCAACACAGATGCCGGTCTTATTAGTCAAAGGCCCCAACCCTGCCATCCACTACCCTTGCAGTGATTGAGGTACTATTTCTTCTTTTTATTTTGGCCTTTTGATATAGCGTGAACTCCAAATGACCTGAAGGTATTGGAGAGCTTTACATGAGAACCAGTTACAATTACACAAGTTCTTATTAAGTGACAGACATCCCAGGTGGCAGAAATCCGTGTCAATGAGTGTTCCAGCGCATGTCTGTGCAAACCTACTGTGCACACGAGAGTAGAACAATAATTGAATGCAAACAGAAGCTGTCACAGCCAATTCCGTGATCACAGGGTCAGAAACTTCAGAAAATTGTCATTTATTTTAAATCAATTCTGTAGAGCAATGTTAACCGGAAGGAGGCTTATTTTACGATGACCCCAATTCTTTTTTTAAAAACAACATGAGTAAAATGAATACATATACACCGCATGTGTTTTCCAGTTATTGTTTCTCCTGCTGGTCAGTGTTCACGCCTTTCGTTGAACCAATATGTGCCATATATCTGAGATATTCACACTGGTGAGCTGGGGCCTGCCTGCTTCGAGTCACCTCCACTTCACATTCTGAGGTTCTAAAAGTTAAATATTATGTCCAAGATCACACATGATGTCCAGTGGTGTTAGGGATATGAATATCGACTGTTTATTTGCAATAACTGCCGGAACTAACAACCCAGAAGCTTCACTTATTACTGTCATACGTGTTGTGTATACAATTTCCATTAAGAATAATGGGGTGACCCAGTATCCCTCAGAACCTGGGAAATCTAGTGGTATGCAACAACAATTGGTTCTGTCAGGGAGGTTGTATTTCTTTTACAAAACATAATTTATCCCAAAAATTCTTCAATAATTGGCAAATCAATTGCGCCTTAATACAAACAAAATAATACTATAAGACACCAAAGAAAGGATTTTTAAGACACGGTATATTATCAATCATATATCGTGAAGTGATTCAAATAATAACATGTCACAGAACCACACAGGACTGTTACGAAACATATACAATAATGAAAAGGAAAATACAGAAATGAACAAAAATTAGGACTCAAACAGAATAAACACATACAACATTACACAAGTTGACATAAATGACTGATTAAGGTGTCCCAAGGCAACAGATGTCTGTACAAGCAGATGTCCTTTTTAACTTTGAAATGAAAACGGCTTGACAGGGGTAAGGAGCACCAATAATTATCGTTGACGTTTCGACCCTTTATGTGTTTAATTCAAAAACATCACTGCGGGCCTTCATCAGGACTGAGCACAGAGAACAGCCTGTGTGGCAAAAAATATACATAGTGGTGTCAGAGACAAAAACTAATCAACAAATGTATAATGAGCATGTGCCTTAATCTCCACGGCAATCTCTCCTGTGATTATGGTGAAGGGTAACCTCAACCGTAGGCATCTAGATCTGGCAATTAATGTAGTATTAAGAAGTAAAATAGGGCCCTTGTCATTCTGGCCTAAATACAGAGAAACAATGGGGGGGGGGAGGGTAAGATATATGGGTAAGGGAAATCTATCAATCCCGGTGGTTTAACACATGTAATTACATAAGCCCGGTCCTATTGGTGGTCTTACCTTAGGAACTGTTGCAGGGATTCTGCACAAACACAGAACTATGCGCAGGATTATGGGACCTTGGTGTATAGGGACTGAGTCTTCCTACCACCTTAGTACCCATTAGCCCAGGACTGACTAGCTATAGTGTCTCATTTGCTCTCCTACTCTCTCACAGAGAAACAAATGATTAGACACCCCAGAATACAACACTCCCAGATCTCTCAGGAATCGCGGTAACAAGACACACCCTTTCGCTCACTCTCTTGTACTTGTCCACAATAAGATCTGACAGAGACGTCATCATAAAAAGACAACAGAGAAAGGACTATAGTGTCTAACCTCCCTCCCCTTGCTAAGAAGAAGTATTATTATATAATAGAAGATCTCTGGGCTTTGTCAGCAGACCCCATACCTTACCCTATAGATGGTAGATCTACATCATAGGTGCTGTCTCGCTCTTCTCCCTGGAAAGGTCCCTCTCCAAGTGTGTCTTACCTATTCGTGTACCCCACTCAAAAACCCAAGTACGCTGTCCAAACAACAGCTGCATCGGTATGTTTTGTCTAAGGGCTAAGGTTTGGCCAGAACAAAATAACAAGGGGCATTGTTGTTCGACCTTGCACATAATGTTCAGTCAAATCTCAGGAACATGCAGAGAATGAACCCAGCAATGAGTTCTCATGTGAAAGCAGTCATTGAAAGTATTGCAAAAATAAAGACGCGTAGTAATGTGCGCAAAACAGCAGGCAAGCTGCAACGTGCTCATGCTAAGTTAGTGAAAAACGACAATGTCCCTATGGGCCACGTGACACCCTCTCCTTGGCCAGAGCGTTAGCCATATGCGAAAAACAAAAATCAAAGGTAAGCAGAGGCAAAGTGTCTCAGTCAAGGTCCAATCGGTATAATTATGAAGGCCAAAAAAAGATTTTGTATTGCAAGGTTATAATGTTCAAAAATAATTTTTGCCAATTGGGCACCCAAAAAATGCTATCCATTCACAGTTTGTCTTCAAAGTCAAAAATGTTGCGGGGAAAAGCGGAATGCCATAAACTCCAGAATGTTGTCTGTCCCTTCCATCGTAAAAAGGAATGCCATCCAGTTGAGTAGGTCGAACGACCACACATGCTCCTCATATTCAGAAGCTGTTAGGAACATTTCAGGGCAACCTGCGTTAAGCTCGATGAAACTGTGGTCTATGAGGCGCTGCGCTAGAGCACAGGTACTCAAGTCTGCCGTTGGTCTGAGTAAAGGGTCGCAAACCAAATGCATACCCCTGGCACATTCCTGGTCATGGGCCTTCAGCGGACCCATTAACAGATCGTATTCCAGGGCAGCATGTGTAGTATTGGAGAAGCAGACATCCATTGCCCATTGAAAAGGGCACCGAAGACAGTGGAACACAGGTTGCACGCAGGTGAAGTAGGCATAACGGAAGGTCAGTAGTTGATGGCAAAACTCTACTGGCATAGAACCAAAGAGCTGCCACAGTCGATCACGGTACAGTTGCAACTGGACCGGGTTTGGCAGATCCACAGATCGAGCATCCATTGCAAAGCAATAATAGGAGAACCAGCACACCGCAAACCGACAGGAGCACTAGGGGAAACCCTCCGAAGGCGCTGGAAAAAATAGAATGAATACAGGCCAGAATTACTCCAAAAATAGTCTGAAAGGAAGAAACAAGGTCTGATCCCACAGGTTTAAAAAAGTGAGCAAGGCCCTCCGTATCAGACGCATTAAATATTTGGTGTATTAATTCTCCAAAATGGAGAGGGAGATTTGTGTTTAGCAGTTAGTGTATCTCACTTTGCGGTTCTTGCCACCTGCAATTCGAAGGTCTCACGAGCCGATGTGAGAGAGACTTCTTGTTGAAACAATAGCGCTTTTAGTCTGCTTATTTTATTGAAATCTGTTTTCAAAGTCGGAATGGAAGGCCAAAGTGAACTATCTGCAATCCCATGCGGGGGTGGAAACAGGACATTGCTGCAACATGTAACTTGCTGAGAAACTGTTACTATATACGGGAGGCCAGCTCTCAAGCCGCAGCAGTCATGATTATTCAAAATAAGATAACTACAGTTAGAAAGCAAAGTTAATACGGGAATAATAGCTGGGACAGGGGTACCTCTTAAAAAACTAGCCATATTAGGGGGCGAAACGTTACAGGCTCCGTGTAGCTTAACTTGTTTACAGACTAGGGAATGTCCTACTGTGGAATCACAGCCCTCCCCTGTAGGAAAAACTTCCCTCTCTGCGCACTGACATCTATAGGTGAAAGGTAACGGCCATAATTCGTGAATATAACTATTGCTGAGGGGCTCATATCTCCCAACGGGGTGATGTTTCATACATGCTGTGAACTGAAAAAGTGACATAGGAAGTGAAAAACCCCATGTGTTAACCACACAGCTGAATCAGTCTCGGCCACCGAAAACGGTAACTGTTCTAATTGTTCAATATGTAACAATGTGTATGTGGCATCTTTCATAGACATTAATTTCTGTTTATCAGTCAAATTAAACGGCAAAAACAGCGCAGAAGCATTCAAATAATCCCATGGCACTTTTCCATTTTTAAGTGTTTGCAACGTCCAAGCAAACTGCATCACAGAACATAACTGATTTTGACCATGGTACAAAACAGACACCTCATGTTGAACATAAAGTATATATACGGGAAGACAGTGTATTAATGCTGTTATCTACCACTGCAAGGACTTTTTCTAAATTTGCCCGGTCAATTTGGCGAAGTCGCACTGCAGCTTCCATCTGCGACAGTTTCCAAAATTCATTATATGCGGAATAAATGAAACGTTTTGTTCGAGGGGACATGGGACCTAAAAGATAATCAGCCAAAGCGATGTCACCAGACAAATGAGAAAGGTATTGTTTCACAGATGACAGTGTGGAATGTTCCAACCATTGCTGACATAATTTATCCACTGAATATGTAGTAACTGTATGCGAATGTGGGAAGCGTGGATCAGGTCTACTTTGTGTAAAACCAGTTGTAGTATTCATAAAACGTAATTGACATGCATTAGAAGCCGTCGGCCACACAAACCATCACAAGAGGTCAATATTGGAAGAGTTAAGTGTGCCATTTTGAAATAAGACAGTTAAGTCTTCAATTGTGTAGTTAGAGTGTGTTTGCCATGTATCATATGGAGCCAATAATGGAATGGAGGGAATATTTAGATTTTTGGCTGTGGCTAAACCAACACAAGTAGTCTGTTGTACAGTGTCATTTAAAAATAAGATTTGAGACGGTATCAGACATGCACGATGCAAAGCTTCAGTGCCCTGCACTTGCCAATTTCTAGTACCCCAAATTGATTTTAAATCAATGGTATCCTTCCAATGCTCATAACCCTTCACGTACAAAGCATTCCTGAAGGACATGGAATAAACCAATTTAGTGTGCGTCATCATAAATTTTGTTTAGGGCGGCATTGTCAATTTATAAAAATAGGAATGTGGGTCAGACAGATAGTAACCAGAAAAATACACAAATTTACTTTGTTGGGTCTTTGAACTGCCCTGTAACGGTGTTGGGCAATGCTCCCGTTGGGTGTAATAAAAAAATGGTCTCTTTGTTTTTGTCTTGTGTAAAAAATGATGCCCATAATGTTGATAACAGAATAAATCTGCGTAATTAGCCGAATTCAAATACAAATCGTCAGTGTCAAACGCAGCATAATACTTTAAATCAGAGAACAATGAATGAACAGCATGAACATCCCAGTCATCTGAATGTATGTCTGGCAAAACCACATCTTCCAAGGAAACGCGGACGACGTATGGAATGTTTAACATTTTGGTCGGGCAATGGATATCGTAAGATACTTTATCCCAGACGATGCCATCAACAACAGGGAATGCTGATATATTGACAAGGGCTTGGTCTCCTTTCATTATATGGGACTACGTGTGATGGGCCAGCACTCCGTCAACCAAGTTCACAGCAGAGTGTTCAGGTAAATGGTGGCCATTAATGAGTAGGAAAAACACAGTCACAAATCCGATCCACATGAAGAGGAATATCATCGTTAGCACCATCCAGATATTTGTCCAGGGCGGTACCAAGTAAGTCTTTTTGAACCATGTGATGAAAAGACTGGTACGTGTAGGGGGCTCTGGCACTGAAGATGGCGAGGAAGATGTGTCAGAGGAAAAGCTAGTACGGTCCATATAATAAACACTGGACCCCAGCTGAAACAACGGGGAATGGGCAGCATCGGATGTTTCAGGTATGGTACTCTCAGGAATGTCAATTATGACTTCAACTGGAGGACAAGCATACTCAGTATCTGCAGATGTGGATGTAGAAGGAAAAACAGGCAATAAATCAATTGAAGTTTCCATCTCCCCTTCGGTTTGCTGGGGAGTAGTTGAAGAAACAGAAGCCATTGGATTCAGTGAAAAATCTCGACGTGGAATGCTTGGAGATATACTATTCAGTATCGGCCATATGGTGTAGCTTGACATGTTCGATTGAAATGTAACGATTCTCCTTACGACCAGGTAAAGGAGGCAGGATCACAGAACGGGTGCCTTTCAAACCAAGGACTCTGACCGGTGTACAGTAGGATGGACCAAATTCCTTTTTGTTCTCCACCTTTTCTCGGACCAGATCTCCAACTTTAGGAAGCCAGCCCGAAACAGGAATCAGCACCGCTGGATCTGCGGAAGAGGGCAATGGGGTTTTTGCTTGTGAATCACAAGCTTTTCGTAGATCCTGTAACATAGCACAATGGTTATCTACGTCAAAGGTTGTGGCAGCCGCCACAACGTCTAGACCATCAAGGTCTGGCACAAACATTTTAATGCCAAAGAGCATTTCGTATGGGGTCCGCCCACCCAGAGATCTTCTAGGGAGATTATTTAGTGCACGTTGGATTCCATAAAGATGAGTCAGCCAACCCCTGCCAGTACCTAAGACTCTCGCTGTAAAAGACTGCTTTAAGTCACGGTTCATCCGCTCCACAACTGGATTGCCCTCAGGCCGGTATGGAGACAAAAATTGCACCAACACCCCCAGAGACTTAATCGCATCCCTGTAAGCCTTAGAGGCAAACGCAGGACCTTGGTCAGAATGGAATGTCCCGACAAAGACACGCAAATCTTTAATGACAGTTTGAGCGTCAGCACTATGTTGCGGCCAAACCCAAAGGAATCTAGTGCATGAATCTACTGCAACCAAAATATGTTTTAAAAGCCGTGTCCGACGACAAGGAACCGCAGTGATCAAGATAAATACAGCCAAATGGCTGATTAGAGATGTAAAGCTGAGTATGTGGTGGGCGTGCAATAGTAGAAGGCTTAATCTGTTGACAAATGTCACAAAAAAGAACATATTTACGTGCCTGTTGATATAAACCACGCCACCAAAAACGTTGCTGCAAAAGGGAAACAGTCGTATTTACTCCAGCATGTGCAGAAGAAATGCCTTCATGTGCAGCTATTATTAAAGAAAGTCTGCGGTCTTCGTTGGGAATCAGCCGATCCTCAACGGATGGAATAGTTGCAAATAGAAGTTGATCAGATTACAAGTGATATGTGTAACGTGAAGGGAAACCTTGAGGATATTCTGTTCCCTCCTTCGTAGCAGCAATAGCTGCTAAAATATCATCATCAATTTTAGTCATGGACCTGGTGACTGCTGCTACTGAACAAGTGGCTTCTGCAGAGTTGGCTGCCTCATCAGCCTGTGAATTACCAACAGCGTGTGCTCCCACATGTTGATGGCCCAAAGTATGGATAACATGTGTGAGTGGCAAGCGCTCCTTAAAAGCGGCCACTTTACCCCAAAGCAGTTTATGCTTAATTGCGCTACCTTAAGAATCACGAAAATCATTTTGTGTGAAGAAGAACATGTTGTCATTAATGGGTTGTACACAGTAAAAAGAATCGCACACTACAAGAGTAGGAACATCAGGATCAGCAAATTCAAGAGCTAAAACCAAGGCACGTAGCTCCGCCAATTGAGCCGTGCAATCACCAAGAGACTGTGTGTGCACCAAGGAGGATTCAAAACCCCCTTCAATAATCGTACCTGCCACAATTGCGCAGGCAGCAGAATAAGCATGTTTAGCACTGATGGCCGGCTGTGCAGATCCATCAGTGTAAATAACGCATTTGTACTGATCAAGTGGGAGTAATGATAAAGGAGGAGGATGAACATGTTCATACTGCAAAAACTCCTGTGTCTGCAAATACGGGTCAAAGATAAAGTTGACATCAGCCGACGTCAAAGAACTAGCCCATTGTATCCAATGTGGATGCAAGGCTTTAGAATTTGGAACACTAGCCTTTGTAACTGCTTCCAAAGCAGGTACAGGCGAGACCATGAAAATGCATTTACCCAGAGCCAGAGAGCGTTCTTTCATAATCGCCATCTGGACAGCGGTCAAAAAAATTTCTGTAGAAGAGAAACGCATCTCAGCCGAAGTGTACAAATGCGATTTATAAGCAATGGGGACCGTGTCCCCTTCATTGAACGTCAAGTAAGTGAAACCTAACGCGCCAGGTACAATCCTTATGACCAGATTTGTAGAATTGTCTTGTGTTAACAAGAAGTTGGTTGCAAGCAGGTCAGACTGCAGAGACCGAAGAATTGCGGTATGTCCCAGAAGTCAACAGGAGGCCAACAAAGAAGGTTGTATCAAAGAGTAAAGTGGTTTGATACGCTGGGCATAATCAGGAATGCAAGTCCTCCCAAAAGTCAAAAAGCCCAGCAAAGATTGCAATTTTTTAAGTGTAGATGGAGGTTGCAATTGAGCACATTTCTCCAGAAAGTGGAGGGCCGACCCCCTTGGTGAGTTGGTAAGCCAAAAAAAGAACTGCCAAACAGGCAATGTGCGACTTGGCAAAATTGAATTTGTATCCCAAGTCTGCAAAAGACATTATGATGCGGTCCACACGCACAAGATGCGGTATCAGTTCATCTTCCGTCAAATAGATGTCAACAGACACTATGCGTGCCGCAAAAGCGCCGGGACTATTTTCATATCCCATAGGCAAGCGCGTATATCTTTTATGATTGTCGAGGGCACTGAAGGCTGTCAAGTCACAGCTTTCAAGAGCCAAATTGTGACTATAAAAACCTTTGGAGATATCAAGAGTTGTTTTATATTTTTTACGAACAATGGTATCGACTAAGACAGAGCTATGAGTGTTCTGTACCGCAAAGGTACGAACATGACTGTTCAAATGACGGTAATCCAAAACAATATGATATGAACCGCCCGGTTTCAATATCGGAAAAAGAGGATTATTCATGGATGAAACACAGGGTTCAATTACACCCTGATATTCCAATTGTGTCAAGATTTCACTTACGGACACTTTCGCATCTCGCTTAATTGGATATTGTGGTTGGGGTTGTGGCATTGATCGCAAAGAAATTTCATGTGCCAGCGAATCCTTATCCCAACCCACCTGATTACGATACACAGCCAGAGCAAGCGCTAGCGCCCACTCCGACGCATATGCTTGTTTAGCCTCCTCCGAGACATAATGCGAAAAACTCGGGAGAATAACATCCTCCCCTTTAGAGGAAGCCAACACAAATGGGGGAGGCCAATTAACCTCCGCCAACAAAATATCATAGGAAGAAGTAAGGTTGTCCCAAAAGACCGCCTTAATTGTGCAATTAATATCACCTTCAATTTGGAGGCCTGTCTCATAAAGCCTATCAGGGGGTGCAACTCATGTGTCAGCTGTTTCCACTGTAATGAACGTGTCAGTTGCTTTTGCCTCCAGACACTGGTGGAGTGCCTCCCACACTATGGTAACTTCCGCAGTGCTGTCGAGGAGTGTTACCGCCCATCTCCAGTCGAGGAGCAGGGTTCTCACCGTCTGAGGCATACTTTGCAGTCAAAGCGGCAACTTTTTTCTTCTGAAATGGGGCAGGATATTGAGGTGGTCCCTCCTGTTTGGTTTTTACATCAAACTGGCTCTGCGGATCACGTCGTGGCTGCGTGGACTTGCCTTGTCTACGTTCCTGATGCTCTCCCCCACCGAACTGTTGATCTGATGATTCCTGAAAGGAACGAGGAGAATGAAGATCAGGGACATGAAACCTCTCAGGTGTCTTAATTTTAGAGCGGTTGCGCAAATTATATCTACGGTCAGAAGTGTCCGGTGGTGGCAAACCAGCACGAGAACCAGGCTTTTGCTGTTGCTGCCGCTTATTTTTATTCCAAGTCTTTTTAGGAAAGACTGGACATCTCTCCTTATCAGGAGGAGGCTTATTTTGTACCTGAGTATAAGGTCTTACTCCCAAACTATTGCGACCCAATGATGTGTACACATCCGCAATAATAATCGGCAACTGCCGCTGCCGGTCAACGTCCGCCACCGCCGAGAGGCGTTGACGCATTTGTAAGCTAACTGCTTCACCTTTGACATTGGCCAGAATCATAACAGAGACAATAGGGAACATGCCCACTAATCTCATCCCCAATTCCAGGGCTGGACCAGCCCCGTGTTCATCTTGAACCTTCTTTAGAATGCTCGGTAGAACGCTCATGGAGGGGGTGACAAAGCATAGTATATACACCGCAGCAAATACCGTCCCCCAGGTGGTGCAATCAGCTAAAGTGGGAACAATACCACTCGGTAAACTCATTGTCAGGATCCTGCGTTTCTCAACAGGTGTAGTATGGGGAAAAACAGCCTTGAGTTGCTCAAATTTTTCTGCAAGCCAATATGGGAAATCATCCCTATTATGAGGACGCTTACCCATCACTGAATTAATCATGATGGGACTAATGACAAGACCACCACCATGTCCAGGTGGCTGTGGAGCGGCTCCAGCCTGAGCCACTTGAATATTACGTGACATAAATTGAATGACACTTCTGTGTATATGAATGAGGGTTGTATGTAACTGACGGAGCTCTGCGAGTGTAACATTAAGATAATTCAGATGTGGTGTAAAACCAGCCAAGACTGGCGAAGTGGCCCCATCGACTGATAAGGGGCCTAAATGGACCACTGAAACAGGGTGAGGAAGGGCGCCATTAAACCAGATGGTATACTCCCAGGCTGTCAACGGAACTTCAAGTAAAGCGTAAGGGCAGTAATTCCGCGGAACCGCGGCTGCCGTATATTCATGAAACAAATCATTCCCATCCACTGCTGGAAATGTAACCCAAGAATAAAAAACCTCGAAGCGGTAAGCTGCATCCGCCTCGACTACAAAGATAATAGTATCCCATGCGATAACTGAATATTTCACTTGTAACACTGGCACAGTGGATACAAACATGATTTTATAGGAGTCCTTTAAGGTTGTCATTAGGGGATTTAGAATTGCAAAACACACTGGCATATTGAAATCTGTATGTAGCCCACTATTCGAATTAGAAAAATAAATAAGTGAGTTGGAGGGGATAGTGATGGGGAATAATATTAGAGGAGTTTGTGCCTCTATCCACGGGCACTAACCTCCTCCGGAACAACAACTAATAGAGAGAACCAGTCCCTAGGTAATGAAGCGCATGTGCAACAAAATGGAGAGGGTGGCGGACCTAATAATACACTGGCATGACTTTAAAGAGACCATCCCAAGAGTAGTATAATAGCTAGGGTAAAGGATCCACTGGGCAATTTAAAAATGGCACCTCAAGATTTCCTGGAGGTTATCAAGACATACTACACAGACCTCTACTCTGCACATACACTGGCTGACAGAAGTGTAATAGTGGAATATCTTGGTGATATCGCTGTGGCTTGGCTGGATAGGGAGGAAAGAACCTCATTAAACAAACCATTGACCGAGGAAGATATATGGGTGGCTATAGACTCCATAGCAATTGGGAAAGCCCCTGGTTCCAACTGCCTAACTGTGGAACTTTAGAAAACATATAAAGAACTGGTGGTGCCACACCTCCTAAAACTTTATATGGAAGCCCTACTGAGACGATGGTTGCTGTGTTCAGCTTACACAGCTATTATTATAATTGTCTTAAAACCAGGTAAAAATCACCAATCCACAAAATCATGCCGGCCGCTATTGCTCCTCAATTTAGTCAGCAAAATACTGACCAAAGTGCTGGCGAGCCATCTACTGACTGTAGTCAAAGGATTAGTACTGCCAGATCAGACTAACTTTATACCTGCACAATCCCCAGCACTAAAGATATGAACACTCTGCGCTAATCTATCAAATAAACCCAGAGGTCCCAGCTATTGGGGCCTTCTTAGAAGCTGAAAAGCATTTCATTCCTTTGTATGGCTATTCCTGAAATGAACCATAGAGCAAAAGGAGACAGGATTGTACATGAACAGCGTAATTGGGTTACTATACACAAGCCTTGTAGCTAGAGAGATGATTAATGACATACAGTCTTATCCAATTGAGCTGAAAAGAGGGTCTAGACAGGGTTGCCCCCTGTCCCCTCTCCTGTTTGTTATTGCTTTGAAAACCTTGATGTGTAAAATTAGACAATACCATGTGAACAGAGGCATTGTTTGTCTTAATAGGAGGCTAATAGTATCATTGTATGCAGATGATATGTTCATTAAAAACCCCCACAAAAAACTGAGAGTAACCTTCCAACAGTCTTGGAGGAAATTTGGGCACTACTCCGTTGTCACAAATAATTCAATTAAATCAGAAATATATACCATTACAGATATCACCCAACCTGTTCACACCCACTGCAGTGGTGTCAGGCGTCTGTTCATTAAAATTCGAAGGGACAAAGACTGTTATTAGGGATAACTACAGACCCGTACTTCTGAAACTGCAAACACATCAGATACCGAGATGTATCCAACTCCCCCTTGCCATGACTAGTAGGTTTGCGATGTAAAAATGCTGGTGATGCCCATGTTACTTACTGTACCTCTGCACTAACATTCCCAGTCCTCTAACAGTGAAGTTTTTCCAAGGCTTAAGAGGGGAATTTCAAAGAGTGATATGGGCGGGCAAGAGGATACCCTTGTGTTGAGATATTGTGAAGCATCCACTAGAAAAGGGGGTCTGGCGGTCCCAGACCCTGAAAAATGCTACTTGGTGGCTCAGACTCTTCCGGGATATACTGGTATTTGCAACAACATCCTGTTCTGCACCTAGCAGTGGAAATGGAAGCGGTTAAGATGAGCACGCTGAAAATCTGCTTAATGGAATTGGTCAGACACCACAAGCAGGTATAATTACTACACTCTACTCGCACACTCTGTTGGAATTGAAATATTATTATCCTGTTGTTCATTCTTCGTTCTGCACTAAGTTAGCATTCATGGTTCCATTTTATTAATGGACGACATTTTGTCTTATTGACCGATGCTCATTTATGCTCTCTCAGCTAGAAAACTGCTGTGATGCATTTGTGTCTCCAAGGTTAGGCCTCGCTGAAAGCATGAGAAAGTTGCTCATTAGCACATACCTTTCCCTCTAGATAGAGGTTCGCTCCGACTATTCCAGCTGCGGGCGCAGACAGAATGACCTTGCCAGAGAGATAGTGTGTGCCCGGTCTCAGACTCTTAGCTCATACTTGTGTGCTCCTTTGTTTAAACTGTCTCCCTGTGGAAAGTTACAAGGTGGGCGTCTTCCTGCCCAGTTGCAGAATGTATAATTGTGACCTTTATGCTTGTGAAAGGCAGTCCCTTGGCCGTCATCTTAGGAGACTGGTCAGACTGAGCTCCGCTGCAGCGCATTTATAATAAAGATTGCTTGGTTTGCTTGGTTTGTATTCTCTACTGTCTTCTCGACTCTTCATTTCTTGGAAGGCAGAGAGGTGGTCACTAGTGACCCGATTCCCCGATTCGGGTCACTTCCTCTGCTGTTGTAATATTATTTGAAAAAATAGTTGTGGACACTCTGCAGGAATAAGGGATGTCGGTCATGAGACAGCTTTTTAATAGCGGTCAGTTCACATCCCAGGATCAATTCACATCCCTGGGACCAAAACAACACTTGGGGCCTCATTACGATGTCGGTCAGAAAGCATTCCAACCGACTCGGTCTCAGAATCGATTTGGGGAGTCTGACCGACCGATTACGATGGTTCCGAACACCGTTCGGTCGTACTCCCATTGACTTCAATGGGAGCCTGTGTTCTGACCGACTACACAGGCTCCCATTGAAAAAAGGGGTGGGTGGGGAAAATCGTGCACCCTGTGGCAGGCACCCCATGGTGCCTGCCACACTGTGCCTGGTATTGAAGAGGGGTTCCATGGGTACCCCTTGGGCCCCATTCAGAGGGCCCCGGGTGAAGGGGGCCTGCTACGGGCCCCCAAAGTCAGATTCCGACAGCCAATCTGTGTCGGAAAAACCGATTCGGAAAGCCTGTCCGAATCCGACATTGTTACACGTCGGTCGGAAACGCGCTCTGTAGACCCGTACGAGTCGACTCCGAACGACTCAGTTACTCCGAATGCCATTCGGAACCGAGTTGGAAAGTCCGTATGGTTTCCGACTATCGTAATCGGTCAGAAAGACGGGTTCCAAATCGGATTTGGACGAACCGAATGCCATTCGGAGCCTTTCTGACCAACATCGTAATCAGCCCCTTGATATTTTGATTTACCATAAAACCAGACCACCCGTGAAAGGTTGGTGACAGAATTCCAGAGTGAACTCCTAAAATTAATGTTGCTGTTGAAGGTGGTCATTTCACATTTATATATCTTACTACACCAGAACCTTGACAGACATAGCGGTGATGACCCTGTGGGAAACAGACCTGGGCGACATTTGAGAAACACACAAATGGACGTAATGCTGTGTGCACAGCTGCCAACAATCTGTATAAACTATAGGCACAAATTGATGCAGTTTAAATTTATATATAGAATATATTCCACCCCACTGCAGATCCGTCTAGATCACACGAATGTCCTAGATGCCATACAGGGCAAGAGGATTTCCTACACTTTAGCGTGGGGGATGCTTGCAAATTACAGCGTTCTGCATCGAAGCAGTGGCGGCTCATCCGAGCGTCGCCCCACTGACTTCAATAGGAAAAATAAATTGATAATAACGTATTGTTATTATTATTTCATTTTTCCTATTGAAGTTAGTGGCTCTCGGGGCGGGGTGAGGAGTGGTTTGTGCGCCTTAAGTGCGCATGACTGCTTGGCCGGCCCTCTGGGCCTAGAGTTACTCTGCCCCAAAGAGGCAGTTCATGGCTGGATCATTGGTGCTCCCAGGCATCCACCCGTGGATTTTGGTGAATTCCCAGATTTACCAAGAGTGGAAGACCTGGGAATATGTCAAAATGCTATGTCTTCCCAGAGGAGGCGTAACGAGCGAGGAGAAATATCTTTATTTCTTCTCATTTTCTTCCCCTGTCTACATGAGCTGAATTCTTCAGAAAGAGGAAAGAGCCTAGAAACTATTGTTTTTGTGCGGGAAAGTGTCCATTCATGCACAAAAACAATCCTGCTTGCAAAGCAGGCACCCGTGCACTATAGTGCTAGGCAGCACATAGTGCACCAATGCAAGTAGAGGACCGGAATGCGCCATAAAATGTTATATATGTAACATTCCTGCCCTCCCCGTCACGTAGCGCAGCGCAGCAAGATGCCTTGCTGTGTTGCATGAGATTTTGATAAATCTGCCCCTTAATACAGGGGTTCAAAAGTAAAATCCTTACATTTACAGTGTAACTGCACGAAATGGATGGATATTAGACTATTCATAAATTTGTTGTTTGTACTGTTGTCTTATGGCACTTTCCCGCCTATTATGGCAGGCATGCTTATTACACCATGCTTGCTTCGTACAGTTGGTAGTTTATAGTATGGCTGGAAACCAAAAGACAAAGATGGTCTATTCCACAAAGTATAACTTTAAAGTATGGCCTTTTAAACTTGCATAAGACAGTAGTATAATTCTACTTTTCTTGTTGTGGAGCAGGAACAGAAAAAAGCAATAATTAGAAAAAATGAGAGTTTACTTTACATATGACAAGTAGTGTGTTAGAAGTATACATCACAGTAATAATGTTTCAATACAATATGAGAACATTTATCAGGTACAACAGCACCTCCAGCCTCAACACAACCAGCACCTTCCAGGTTGCAGGATTAATGATGGTGCTCATAGTTCTCCCCAAGGGCTCCAGTTTCAATTTGGGTGCGGGACCTAGACCAGTGGGTGCGTTATTTTTCCGGTGTTTTGCCAGCAGCTCCCTCATTCTCCTCTTCAAGCCACTGAAACGTTTTTTTCACTCGTCTGCTCTGTGTGGAAAAGTACAGATTGCATTCACTTTGCGACTAAAGTTCTGCCATAAATAAACCTTTCCACTGGTCTTTGTCATGAGGATGCTGTAAGAAAGTGGATTATTTTTTGGGGTGGGCGACTGCCCACCTCAAGGAATAATAAAATTTCTTGTTAGAGTGAACCTTCAAAGTCTCTAAATTAAACTGAGCAAAACCTCATGGTGGCTATGACACAGAGCAGATAGGCTTAACTTAGGTCAACGTGTAAAGTATTTATGCAGTACCAAAACAGTAATGAAAACAAACCACTAAACCAGGGGTCTCCAATCATTTCTGTAAGGAGAGCCACTTATGTTCAATGAATATCATCCTGAGCTGCTAATATTATTATTGTTGTAATAGTGACCACAACAGATACAATTACATTAGTGGCCACCCTATGCCAGATTACCAGCAGTGGTCAGCTCAGTGCATCAAGCAGGATTGCTAGCAGAAATGTAACAAGCATTTGCAATGCAATAGGTCTCGCATTTGCGAGTTTGAGCTATTTGCATCGTAAATGACAATGCCTTTTATTTATGTGTTTTGAAAATCTGCACGTGGTGTGTAAACACGCACTTTGTACTTATAGTCGTTGCTTACGAGAAGCAAGACTGGCAGTAATTGCGCCTCTTTTACTGCCAGCCTTGCTTCTCGCGACTCTTCAATCACTTGTGTGATGTTACAATGTTACATTACCATTTATCTAGGCACGTATATCGCGTTGGTCAGCGTGTTTACCTGATAGTGTGTTTTTTTACATTTTTTAAAAAGTATCGTCTTTTGTCACAAGCCAACGCACTACATTTTCTCCACAGAGAATCTGATTCGGATCTCGGAGAGATTGACTTAGGCATCATTGCTTGTTCAGAGCTATATCGTGAGCTCTATATCGTGAGCTCTAAAAACAAAGGGGCTTATTTATGAGCCCTTGCGCCTGTTTTGCGCCGCCGTCGCGTCACTTTTCGTGACCCTGCGGCGGCATAAAACATGCGCCACATTGCGACATATTTACAAGGTGGCGCATCTAGGCAGATGCGTCACTTTGTAAAGCCCTGCGCTACATTATACCTGCGTCAGGTATAATGTATGCAGGGTGGGCGTTCCGTCATAACAAAGCCCCGTAGAAGTGTTGCAGTGAAATCTATGAGATTTCACTCCGACACTTCTATGCCGCCAATGCGTCAAAACCTTACGCCTGCCTCATGGCAGGCGTAAGGGTGACGCAGGCCCTTTCACATGGGGCTTGCCCCATGTGAAAGGAACATTGCTGGAGTTGTGTCAAGCTTCCGACACAACTCCAGCAATGCGCCACATTTTGCGCCGACAGATACGTCAGTAATACTGACGTATCTGTCATTCCTTGCGACATGATGCATCATACTGTAAATATGACGCATCATTGGTATTGCAAGGAGGGCACACTGAGAAGTGTTGCATCGCTGCTTTCACGCAGCGCTGCGCCACTTCTCATAAATGAGGCCCAAAATACACCCTTGGATGAATTTCTCCCAGGTTCTGTCAAGTGGCCCATAGGGACATTGTCGTTTTTCACTAACTTAGCATGAGCACGTTGAAGCTTGCCTGCTGTTTTGCGCACGTTACTGTGCGTCTTTATTTTTGCAATACTTTCAATGACTGCTTTCACATGAGAACTCATCGCTGGGTTTGTTCTCTGCATGTTCCTGGGATTTTGACTGAACATTATGTGCTAGGTCGAACAACAATGCCCCTTGTTATTTTGAGCATTAAAGGCGGCATCACTGAAGGGTCTAGATTGGAACCTCCAGTGGCATGTTCTAGTCTTCAAATCAGGAAATGCGCGGCACAACAATACCGGGGAGAGATCTGATAACATTCGGTCTAAGTATTGTTGTTGCTGTATCAGAGCCATTTCTTGTGAGCTCAACCAGAAGTAGATTCTAGAGGATGTGTCATGTACTGACAAGTGAGATGAGTAGCCTCTGCTGTCCCCATATTTAGCACGCCAGGTATCAGCTCCAGGTAGCACTCGAGGAGTGGTCCCAATGTCCTCGATTGTGTTGGGTCTGGCATGTTTTATCCCTTGAGGTGTCGATGACGATGACTAAATCAAAGTCCCCTCCCATATGACTTCCTAGGAATTATATGATCGGCATATGTCACTTAATTGGAAAAGATGTCAGTCGTGTAAGTGTGGGGGTGGTAATTACTTATAAATAAAACCAGGATGACATATATATGGCCACTTACCACAAAGTATCTTCCATCTGGGTCCCGGATGGCCTCCTCATGTTTGTAATCCACAGATTTCTGACTCAGAGTAACTACCCCAAACAAGAAGGATCTACATGCCGCGCAGTATCTGTCTTGGCCCTATTCTGCTATAAATATCTTAAGATCTGTATCTTTTAGATGCGTTTCTTGCAGTAGAGCCACATCCAATGCATGTCGGTCAAGGTATGCCTGCACCAATCTGATTATCTTCGGATTATTCAGTCCCTTAACATTCCAGGTAAGGAATGTCACACACGTGGTTGCCCCCTTACTGAGCATCCCAGTACACTGTAGCATGCTTGACAGCACCATTTTCCTGTTTGTCTCATTGTCGAGTCTGGCTCGTGCCACAGGCTACCTATAGTGTTAGCATTCCCTCGGTTCTGTCCAATTGCTATTCTATTAAAAGTAGTGTACCCTGTCCTACCCTCCCCACACCAACGTCAGAGAAATCCCTCTCTGAGATGCCCCAATTATACGCTCATTTACAATAGCAAACTCAATAACTTTATAAACAAGAAGCCCGACAAACCAAAACAACAAGCCACCTCTGCGGCTCACTCAGGGCCTGACCTTCACATCTAACCTACTAATAGTATATATTTATGCTCTACATCGAGACTATGATCATGCCTCTGTAGTGTTAATTACTAAAGTAGATAGATTTGCCAGCGTGATGTATCTACATGTCTCTGGTATTTGCCTGTTAGTCTTTATCAACTGGTCTGCCATTGCCGCATGTGCCACTGTTGATTGTTCATGATCACTCAGCTAGTCAGTTTGCAATCTCGTTCCCCTGGTCGTTACCTTCCTCAATCCTTTGTAGTTTGAGACACATTTGAGCACTGCTTTCGGGTGTGTCATAAAGTTTTTCTGTCTCACATAAAACAGAGTTGCACTGGTATCTCCATGCTACATAGTGTCTTTTTTACTTGCAAAATAGATCACCTGTCCTTTTGGACCTGAATATTAAAGTATGGATACAAGGATAGTTTAACTCACACAAATGTGATGACTGGTTTCTCCTGAGCAAGTTGCAGTATGGTATCGCGACCTCTGTAGTTCATAATGTGTGCGATTATGAGGCGAGGAGGTGTCCCTGGTACCAGGGACTGACAAAGATCTGTGTGCCCTCTTGACGATAAATACAATAAAGAAACTGTCTTTACTAAATTTAGAGTCAGATTTATCAACATTTCAGACACCGCAATGCAGCAAGACAACCTGCTGTGCTGCACTGCACTGCACGAAAGGGAGAGGGCAGGAATGTGCCATATTTACCAATATATGGCACATTCCTGCCATCTGCCTGTGCATAATCTGTTGCCTTGCGCCAACATAGACACTCTTGCACCATGATGCAAGGGTGCCTGCATTGCAGGCAGGATAGTTTGTGTGCAGGAAGGGACACCTTCTTGCACAAAAGCAATCCCTAGAGGCTTTTTCCTCTTTCTAAGTGTGCTGCAGAAAGATAATTCTCCTTGTTGTGCCTCCCCTGGGAAGGTGCAGCATTTTTACACATTCCTTGGTTTACCAGTCCTGGTAAATCTAGGACTGCGCCAAATTCCATGGGTGGATACCTGGGAACACCCACGCTCCACCCATAGAACTCCTTCCCTGGGCAGAGTAAGGCAATGCAGAGGCATGCACTGCCTTGCATTACTCCAGATATACCAAGCAACGCCGGGCCATGCAAGGTGGCCATGCGTGACTTGGTAAATCTGACAAACGTATTGTGTTGCCCTTGCGACACCATGGGTGATGTAAGGACAAGGCAAAACAAGTATGAATCTGGCCAATAGTTTGCAGCATTCTCTCAACAAAGTCAGTCATAACTCCAGTATTTGTGGACTCGGCCACACCCACCACACATATATTGATAAACCTAGGATGTGGTTCAAGGTCATCCACCTTAGTCAATGGGCTATCTAGAGCCTTCTTGAATTCCATCATTTTCATGGATAGGCCAAAGATAGTGTCCTCAACATCAGATACCGTTTGCTCAGCTTGATCCATGCACATCACCTGCTTATCCAACTTCTCACTCATCTGATCCATTCTGGTTTTAAGCTGTCAATTTTCTCATCAATGGACTGCAAATTGCAGCGCATGTCTTTTAGGATATGTTTCACATCCAAGTTGTGGGTTTCCACAATCGGGTTTGTTCCCATTTCCAGATCAGGCTATTCTTTCTCGGCCTGCTGACCAGTTTTCCCGCCCTCAAACATGAGCTTCGGCTGTTCATTGTTTGCACATTTATATTTATGCACTATTTCCGCAGTCATTAATCTAGTGTCCAATGTGGTCACGTTTACAGGGACCCATGAGGTCTTTTAACCAGTGTTTTCCATGTGAGAATTGTGATAAACAGCGTCGACAAGCAGCGCCCATCTCTATAGCAGCATAGCTTGCATATCACTTTTGGTCTTAGGCAGTGGTAGGATTTAATTTTCACGCTGCTCAAAAATAACAGGAGGACTTGTTTCTAGAAGGGGTGTTATCATCACATATCGCGGCACACTCTTTCTCTTCTCTTCACCAGTCCCGCTCGAGCTGACCTGCCTTGTTGCAAGACCACAGCCTGGTTTTCCCATGGTCACCTGGTTTTTCCATGGTCACAGCAGCCTCCCTCGCCCCTCATCAGATGTTCAGGAACCATGTACGCTCGCCCCCCTCTGCTCTACACCCTACCGGGTTGTAAGCATCCTGTTTCCCCAGTCGAACGAGTCTCTTGTATTGCATAGGCCACCCCGCTGCACCCCTCCCTCTGTACACCAGGGTCAGAACTCATCTTTTCAGGTCTCAGTCTGGTGTGGCAATTGCCGCTCTTCAAGCTCACCCCTTCACTGACAGTTTATATAAGAAGCATTTTTGGGGGGATCAGTGTCTTTAGGCTTACATTTCGGGCAGATTATGCATATTTTTGCTGGAGGCTGCCAGGGCCGTCTCACCAAGTGGCATCTTGCTTGGCAGTTGGCTCGACCCCGTAAATGGAACACCCATGCGTTGATTACTGTGTAGTATCACACGGCCAATAACTTAGACTATATCAGTGAAATGTGATAAATGTTTTGGTTTCAAGTAGTATTAGAATTAGGTGGCTTTAAAAGTAGACATTTAAATAAAGACCTGTAATAAAAGATCAGAGAAGATGTTTAGGCTTTGTTTTCACTTATGTTTGTGGTTGTAATAACTTTAATAGTTAGTTGGTATTAGGGTAGGGAAGAGATAGATATGTAAAGACATTGATTAAAATAGCATTTATTTAAAAACCATTAAAGAGAATAGGTAGAAGGCTTGCTTGAGATGAAATTTTATACATATGAATCAAATGCATATAATGAGTTAAATGTGTATGCCATTCTACTTTAGGGGTATTTATTTTTAAAAACATATTTATTGTACAGATGATATTGTGCAAGGGGAAGATTAAGATCAGTTTGGTGTCTCAACAAGAAGGCTCAGAACATCAGGAGTAGACAGATAGGTCTTTATTCAAGCACCTCAGCCACCAACTGCCAGTTTCCTCAACTCTTATCTTCAACATTCTCTGCCACCTACACCATCATATTCCTTTGCATCATAACATCCCAAAGTGAGAATAGAAGACTCACCTTAAGCACAAAATACCACACTTCTTCCTCCCATTACACAACCAACCAGACAAGATATAAGATATTTTAACATAGAATACACAGTCAAAATGAGTATGATACATACCACCTGCGAATCTTGGTGCATTTTATTATTTGTCCTTCCTTCAAAACTCACAGAATCGATTTGTCTTGATACATTTTTGTCTAAATTTTATCCCACTTATGATGGATTTCCCCAAAAACACTTATGCACTGAATCAATTGTCACCCTTTCCTTGTGATGGAAAATGTATCCAGTCTAGTATGCATTATTTATTATTTTGCCCTATATATAGGCAAGATAGAAAGAAGTATATTATTCCTCTCTTACGTAAACATGCTTTTAGACAGTGTTTATCAGCTTTATATTCTATTCAGCAATTGGCAGATCCCTATGTATGGAATAATATTGCTTCATTTCTCTGGGTAATTTTAAAACATTGCCAAGTTTTTGGGTCGTTGTGACTGGTTAGGGTAGAGTTTCTTCTTAATCTTTGTTTTTATACCAAGATCTTAAAGGCTGGCTTATAATGACAATTTTTAGGGGGGATATGGGCATAGAGTATTTCATCAGCCCCGTCTTTCCTCATGTGTTTGTATTTAGATTTAGATGAGCCAGAGGGAGGGTATAAATGTAGGTCGTTTTGGGGCTCTCAAATTATTATTATCTGAAGTGATGGATTTTATCTGTCTTTTAGCATTGAACATGGTATAAATATGTCTGTTTTTTTAGAAATACTCTTCATTGTCAAACAATTATGTGTATTTATTGTACTTTTATGTGTTTTAATTGATGCGAAATAAAGTTTGTGACTGACTGAGTATGATACATTTTACATTTATAAGATGATAAAATCTTTTGGAGAACTCAAAGAAACAACTAGTAATGAACATGTACATAAAATATGCTTAGAACATCGTAAGAAAGAATACAGTCATTTGAACAAAATACTCAAACAAGGGTATAGCGGACCTTAAAATGTTTTATATGTGAAAGTTTCTTACTGAACCACAAAGGCCTTCAAATATGAAGGCTTCTTACTGATTCTCTGACTCTTTCTTCTGTAGTAAACCGATGCGGGCTGTTTATGCATGCCCACAACCTCTGAGCCATCTTCCCTCCCTTGCTTTCAAGATCACAATGATAATTTCTTTGTTTATCCTTCCCTGGTGGTTTATGTAAAACTACAACTCTACTCTTGCTCCAAATTCTGCCATCATGTGTTTTACTGCATTTCTAAAAAATTTGACCACCTCCAAATTTCTTGTGAATTTGGATCAATCTGCACAACCTATTTGTGCTTTCACTCTTACATAGTCTCCCACTCTTACCAACACATCCTTCACCTTCTTGTGTTGGTCATACACTTCCTTTCTTTTTATTTGTAGGTCAATCTCTCTCTCTCTCCACTCTCCAGGGACATTACTTACACAACCTTTGTTCCAAAACATCCGAGCGGGACACACCTTTGTGGAAGGAGCTCTGCCCTTGAAAAATTCAAAAGGTGATTTTCCAGTAGTTGAATGTGGAGAGACACGATATTCTGCTATTCTCCTTGATAGTTCTGCCTTCCAATCAGGGTCATTATCCCTGGCTAACTGTATCCCTTCTTTTGACTTTTTTATCACCCTCTCTACAGCACCATTATATTGGGGATGATATAAAGCTGTCGTTTTGTGTGTAATCCCACATTCTTTCAAATAGGCTTTCATTTGACCAGAGCAAAAAGGGAAACAGCCTTAACCATGCAGCGTGAACTACAAGGGGTTGAACCACACATGTGGTGCCACGCACGTCCAAACCATGAATATGCCTTAAACACGCATATGCGTGGTTAAGGTATATGCGCGGTCTAGTTGCTGCTGCTGTCGGGTGGAAGAGCAGGAAGAGGAAGGATCGGGATGAGGCGGAGAGGTAAGTTGGGTTTTGAGGGGTTGGGGGGTAGTTTGTAGGGGTTGTGGGGTAGTTTTCAGGGCTGGGAGGGGGTCAGGGTAGTTTACAGGGATGACGGGGTCAGGTGTTTTAAAGCTCAGGGCAGGGGAAGGAGGTGGGGGTAGATTATTTGGGTTGGGGGTAGTTTTGGGGGTGGGGGTCGGGGTAGTTTTCAGGGCTGCGGGTTGGGAGTTTTAGGGCTCAGGGCAGTGGACAAGAAAGGGGCAGTCTTAATGCTGAGGGGGCAGTTGGGCTAGGGCGGGGTGGTGGGGTTAGGTTTTAGGGGGTAGGGGCTTGTTTTAAGGCTCAGGGAGGGGACTGGGGTTAGAGTAGTTTTAAGGGGGCTGAGTTGTAAGGCTCAGGGTAGGGGACAGCATAGGGGCAGTTTTCTGGTCGAGGGGGAGTTGGGCTGGGGTAGGGGGGAGGTAGGGTTTTTAGGTTTGGAGTGTTTTTAGGGTTTAGGGTAGAGGGGCAGGAGTGTGATCTTTACCACACATGCCCATTTACCAAACATGTCTTTACCACAAAATTGTGTGGTAAAGGCATGCGTGGTAGACATGCGTGGGAAAGACGTGGTCGGGGTTTAGACTGCGTGGTTAAGGCATGCGTTGTTGGGGCATCCGTTTTTCCATCACACAACCGAGCAAAAATGCACCCCATTGTCAGTGAGTAAATAATGTGGAAAGCTTTCTCTTTTGAAAATATTATCCAGAAATATGATGACTGCCATTGAGGATATGTCCCACACATGATACCGCCACCAACCTTGAGTACAGATCCATCCGAACAATCAAATAAGGAGTTGAATGTTCGCCCCGCATTGGTCCTAAAATGTCCCTAGCTATCTCTGCCCATGGATGAGAAGGCAACTTTCTGCAAACCATGGGAATATTGCTCAGTCTTAGGCCATTTTCACATGCTACACACTCCATACACTCCCTCACCGTATGTTCAATATCATGATCTAATGCCGGCCACCAAAAATCACTGCAAATTCTTCCTGTGGTCGTAGCTATGCCTAGATGTCCCTCATGTGCCAACGGTAGCAGTCTCATTTGTAAGATCTGTGGGGGAACCAATTGTATACCTCTCAACAGAAAACCCGTCAACAGAGAGCTCCTGTTTAACCATCCACCAACATCCCCCACTCTTCTTCAACTCCTTTTTATTGAGTATTTCCCGAGACACTGCATCCATCACTTTTTAAAATTCTAAATCCTTCTCCAGTTCGTGTAACCATTCCTCCTTCACCTTCCTTTCTTACTTCACAGACGCTGACAGACTCGTCAAAGTTCTCATACACATCTACCTCACCTGACTCATTGACATTTATCATTCTCGATAAGCAATCTGCTGAAAAATTGCCTGCCACCAGGTCTGTACTATACTGTCAAATTGTATACTTTTAAACTCACCACCCATCTATGTATGCGTGAAGGGATGCAATCAAGACCTTTTCTTGTGAAAATCTCCACCAACGGTTTGTGATCAGTTTCTACTGAAAAACCCATACCCCACAAAAACTGCTTGAATCTGTTTATTGCCTAAAACACTCCCAGAAATTCTCTGTCAATAACTGAATAATTCGATTCAGCATCTTTCAGTGCTGTCGAGATTCATGCAATTAGTCTCTCTCGACCATTTCTCACTTGAATGAGCAGGGCTCCCAGAAACTTTGCACTCGCATCACAAACTACTTTTGAGTACCTTCCTGGATCATTTGCCTGAAGGCAAGGAACTTGACTCCGCTCCTTGTTTACTCTCAGGAACTCTTCCATACATTCACTACCCCATTCAAATTCAACTTACTTTTTGAGAATTTTCCTCATGTGGAAAGACTTGCTCGCAAATTCATGCACCAATTTGCTATAATGTTCCACCACACAAATAAAATATGCTAAATCTTCCTTGCTTGTAGGTTCTTTCATAGACATGATAGTGTTAACCAACTGCTGTCTGGGATGAATACCTTCACCAGAAATTTTGTAACCAAGGTAATTGACTTCAGCCACACCAAACCTATATTTCTCTGATTTCAAAGTTAGACCAGCTGCTTGCAATCTACCAAGGACCTCCCGAAATCTCTCATCATATTCTGTCTTAGATGCCCCAAAGATTATTATGTCATCTTGGTAACATTTGACTCCAGAACTACCTTTCAGAATCTCCTGCATAGCCCTCTGGAAGACGGCTGCCAATGAAATGAGACCAAGCGACATTCACTTATACACACCCATTGGAGTCACAAACGCTGTTAGATCCTGAGATATCTCCTCCAATTCTATTTGATGGTATGCAGCTACCAGGTCAAATAAGGTGAAGACTTTTGTATCTGAAAAAGTGGCAATCATTTCCTCTATGTTGGGCAAAGGAAACCTGTCAACTACTATTTCTTTGTTCAAGGCTCACAGATTAACACAAAGTCGAATGTTCCCTTTCCCCTTGCACGCAGCCACAATAGGTGACAACCACTCTGTGGCCTCCACTGACTCAATGACTCCTGCATCACACACACTGCATCACACAGTTTCTGCAACTTGCATGCTTAGGGGAACACACCTCACTTTCACTACCACAGGCGTAGCTGATTTTCTTAATTTGATCTTAAGTTTGTATCCAACAAGTTTCCCAAATTTGTTTTCAAACAATTTCCTATACCCCTTCACAAATGTGTTATCTCCCCGCAATACCTTGTCAATTTGGACTTGCAGACTCTTATTGGGATTCAAACTAACTCCCAAATTGCCTTGGTGTGCCCAACCCAACAGATCATCTCCCTCATGTGACACATAGTCTTTCCCACATGTGGATTTGTTCCCCACCTCAATATTGGCTTCAAAATATCCCAACATTTTAATCAACATTTTAATAAAAAAAACCTTGACATCCATACTACACAGTTTTTACCTTTTGGAACTTTATCTCTCAAGGTTTCCTTTGAGATAATTGTAATCTGTGGGCAAGAGTCAAATTTTAATGGCATTTTCGCTCCATCAATCACAACAACTTCTGTTGTATGCCCCATAGTTAGCCCCTTTACCTATAACACTACTTCCTGGCATACTTCGGACACTTGCAACATTTACTAAAATGGCCCTCGATACCACAGGTATTGCATTTTGGAACAAAGCTGGACAAGCCCTGTCATTTGTCTGTGCCCTTCTAACCCACACCTAAAATGTATCCCTGTAAATTCTGTCTTGTTTTTCTTTTGACTAACTTTTGTTTCAACAACATATACATCAGAGACTGTGTCTTTCAAAACATCACCAGTAGTACTCGCTTTTCCTTTTTTTCAACAGTGAGTTCTTCCACACATTTCAACGTGTGTTCCACTTGTTTCGCCACTAAAAGCACCTCCTCCAAGGGTGGTTCATCCTTCATCCAAAGTTCTTCTCTGATTTTGTTGCTATTACATCTCAGTACAAACTGGTCATGAATTCTTTCCTCTAATGTTCCACCAAATTTACAAGTTGAAGCCAATTTTCTGAGGCCATAAACAAATTCTTACACTGTTTCATCCTTTCCTTGGCTCCTCAGTCCAAAATGGCATCTTTCAAATACTGTACTCACTCTCTAAAAGTATGGTGTATCAAGTTTTGCTATTGTTATTTCATCTTCTTTTAAATACCTCATCTCATTTAGTGACTACTCCGGTAAGTTTTCCAATACTTCTTGCCCCTCCACTCCCAGGCAATGTAGAAGAAGTGCATGTTTCCTTTCAGCAGTCAAGTTAGTGCCACATTCCCTAGAATAGTTCACAAAAACGTTTTTCCACTTTCTCCATTTAAGAACTGGTCACCAGGAGAGGGTAAACAATGGTGGAGCCATAGCATTCTGCATGTTTATTCTAGTAATATATTTGTATCACAAGTCTTAACCAATTATAAGTAGCTTTGAAGTTGTATATTTATGTTTCACAACACACCAGACATATGTTTGGCACCAGTGCATAGAAAATTTCTTAGAGTAAAGTAGTCACAACTGAATCATATTTAACCAACAACTTGCATTAATTACTCCTTCTCTGTTACTTTAAAAAAATATATAATTAAGTTCACTCATCAATAGCAGTAGAGAGTGATTTCCAGCCCATATTTCCAGGTTAACTTTATATTCAGACGAATGTTACACATATTTGATGTCCCAACCTAAGATGGCTGCCGGTTTTCTCCTCCTTTTCTCAAATCAGTGTGATGGCACTAACACTTCCTGTAACATGAGAGGGCATGCACGTGAGACTTTTTGAGTCGCACCTCTCATGTTGCTGCTCTGACTGAGGACAACCTCCACCCAAAGGCTGAAGGAGTCCCGCAGAGCGGGTACCGCTGCCGGCCATTAACCAACAAACGAGCACCCGGAGAGCAGTGCCTCTCCTACAAGCTGGTCTGTGCAAATGGAGCAGCATGTGAAAACACTTCAAGGCTGCACCGGGTGGCGTGCGACTGTTCAAATCCAAGTATGCTTTTTTTAAAGCAACAGCGCATGCCACCAGCTCAGTCAAACTCAAGATCGTTAGCTCGTGCTGAAATCTGTATGATTATCCCTGAAAGCACTTGCCACGCACATGGTTTTTCTAGTACTGGACTCCCACAAACACTCCTTACTTGAGAGACAAAGTTCCAACAAAGCACTGTGGTATAGCCAGTAAGATCACCACTGTCAGCTGAGGAGCTGCCTCGTCACAGCCCGGCACAGGGATTATCCTGAAATGTTCTTCTTATCTTCACAAGAAGTTCCTGCATGTGTTGAGGGGCTTGGCAGGGGCGTAACATAGGCCCGCAGCCCCACGGTGCGGAGGGGCCTGAGCTCCAGGGAGCCCCCTCAGCACAGTACCCTGGCCTGAGAGTTCGGACTAACTCCTGAGGGAGGGCCCCTCCATGTATTTTGCCGGGGAGCCCCCTCAAGTTTCGTTACGCCACTGGTGCTTGGGAGTCAAGTAGCATGTCACCAAAATGAGGTGTTTCAACAAGAATGCTCAGATGATCAGGAGTAAACAGGTAGGTCTTTATTCAAGCACCTCAGCCATCAACTGCCAGTTTCCTCAACTCTTATCCTCAACATTCTCTGCCCCCTACATCATCACATTCTGTTGCATCAGAACATTCTACAGTGAGAATAGAAGACTCGCCTCAAGCACAATAGCACAATATACCAAAATCAACCTTTAGAGCCAGTCACGCTCAGCTAGCATATAGGGCAACTAGGAAAAGAGGGGAACCCACTGACAGCAATTACTCCTCCCAGCCGCAACCTAAACTGATACACGCCATGGCACTTGAGCAGTCTAGTGTTCCTGCTACTACAACAGTAACTGTCACCACCTCTCCAGCCAATATTCCAACACCATCTGCAATAACAACTACAGCAATGCCAGAGACCCTGGATGTAAGCCAAGTGTGTGAACATGATTACCCATAACATGAGCAATGGAAAACAGAGAAGGGGGTGCTCATGCCACTCAATTTCAAGCAGAAAGCAACAAATTCAGTCAACCCTTTCCATTTAGATGTCAAAATACCATACCTCCTCCTCCCCTGCCAAAACCTATGAACCAATCCTGACTCTGCCTGAATTCGGATATGGGGCCGCCTTTAGTTTTTTCATCAAGTATGACAAGAAGATGTTTCAGATGCTTGGTTCCTGCAGATAATAAAGCAGGGTTACATCTTGCAATTGGAGGAGCCCCTCTGGATTCAGATTTGGTGCATCTAAGTTATGCACAAGATCCTATCAAGCATTTGGCCTTGACTCTAGAAATATCAGATCTACTACAATAATGTGATCTGTCCTGTGCCTGAGCCTCAGGAAGGACAATACTTCTATTCCAGTGTCTTTCTCTTACAAAAATCATCTGGAGACTTCAGGCTGATAAACAACGTAAGGGAACTGAATTGATTATTGAAGAAAACTCAATTCAAGAAAGAAGTACTGCTGTGCGTAAATCTACTGGTGACTCCAGGAGAGTGGATAACAGTGTTACAGTGTTAGACCTCCAGGACACTTACCTTCATGTCCCCATTTTCCACATCGTCAGAAGCTCCTGAGGTGCTGTGTGGATAGTCATCCTTGGCCGTTTCAAGAACTTCCCTTCGGCTTAAAATCATCGCCAAGGTTATTCAGAAAGGTCTTGGCATCAATTGTAGCCCTTCTTCATAACAAGGGAGTTTTATTACATCCCTATCTGGACCATTGGCTAATTCACTCATCATCGAGGACTAATGTTCAGGAGCATACAGATGTGGTCAGCCAGGTCCTGGCACCTCATGGACTTCTAATTGAACACAAGAATCCATCTTGTTCTGAAACAAAACATGGAATTTATCAGAACATTTTTCCATACTCACCTGGTATTTGTGAGCCTCCAACAGTCAAAGCTAGCTAAGCTACAATGCCTTCTGTGTAACCTCTGGAAATAGAGTGTAGTTTCTGTAGGAGAATAGCTCTGTATCTAAGGTCACATGGTAAGTCCTGTATATGAAGTGATCTTGAGGTCAAAGAGCATCTTTAGAAGTCCTACAAAAGAGCTTTTGCTCTTTTTTGTAATTTCTGTTTTAGCTATTGTGTGTCTTCATGCTGTCTTGTGCTCGCCTTCACTTGGGCCCTCAAGTATGCCATCCTTTAATGCATTGGGATCCAAGATTGCAGACTCCTGAGGATTTGGTAACAGTAGCAAATGAGATTTGGGGAGAATTAGAGTAGTGGATAATTCCAACAAACATAACAAGAGGAATACCCTTGTCTATTCCCCCTCGATTAACCCTCCCACAGACACAAGCAAGATTGGGTGGCATGTTGAACTGGAACAGCAGAGTGTAAGGTATTTGGCTTCCAGAGGAGAGAACCCCTTCATCAAATTGGAATTAAATGAGAGCAGTAGTCCATGCACTTTTTCCCTTCTCCGATCTTCTTCAGAATCAGGTAGTGATGGCGAGGACAGACAATACAGTAGCAATGTCGTACCTCAATAAGCATGCAGGGACAGGTACTGAATTTGTAAGAGCTTTAAATTACCAGAAAGTTATTTGGGCAGAGGCTTCTATATTATCTTCTCTCTCTTTAACCTCCCTATCAGCAATCCACATTCGAGTAAAGGACAATATTCTGGTAGGTAGGCTGAGCAGGGTATTCCCTCCTTCCTAAGATTTGTATGTGGATATATATATATATATATATATATATATATATATATATAGTTGCCCAGTTGAAGACGGAAGCCGAAAAGCATAGGCGTCCTGTGTTGAGTGTTGCGGCACACGAATTGAGCAATAAAATAAAAAATGCACCACTAAAGAGAACGGACTCACCAGAGTTTCTTGTCTGTTTTCGCGGAGCGAGTGCGGCTGGATCGCTTCAGATGAGCGGTCACTGTGGAGGAATATAAATATATATATACATATATACATACATATATATATATATATATATACACACACACATATGTATATATATATATATATATATATATATATATATATATATATATAGGAATATGTGAAAGTTTGAAATTCAACAAATCGACCTTTTCGCCAGCTCAGAGAAAACTCAGTCGCCCTATTTCTTGTCCAGGTTTCAGGAGGAGGGATGTTGGGGGTCAGATGCACTAATGTGTATGGTCTTTATTCCTTTACTCCTTCCCTCTCTTTTGATTAAATGCCAGACTCTTATTTGTTCTACATGGTCAAAGAGCTTCTACTACAACTCTGAGTAGATGGATTTAAAATTTCATTTCTATGAACTATGGGGCATATTTACAAGAATTTAACGCCGCCGTAGCGTCAAATTTTTGACGTTACAGCAGCTTTTTTTATCGCCATATTAACAAGTTGCCGCAAAGTCCAGTTAGCGGCTTTTTTCCAGCGTTAACGTGAATTTTTCACAGCGCCACTTCTGTTAGCGTGACTTACCGAAAATGAGATGCAAGGTAGGCGTTCACGTGTAAAAACTCCTACAAACAACACACAACGCGATATTTATAAGGATTTCCTTGTACCTCGCTAAAAAAGAAAAACTGTCTCTAAGTCCCATTAGCAGCAGTTTTTACCGTCAGAATTACCTGGTCTTAAAAATTATGCAAACACACTTGGGTCCTCATTTAAGAGATTTTGGTGCAGGACAGCGCCACAAGAAATCTTGCGGCGCTGCCCTGCAACAAAACAAGAGGGCAGGAATGTGCCCTATCAATAAGATACGGCACATTCCGGTATTTTTCCCCAACGTTGGCACACAATGGCTGCCATGGTGCCAACGCAGGCACCCATGCGCCATAGAGAAAGGGGGCCTGCATTGCGGGGCTGATTGATTTTGTGCAGGAAGGGACACATTCCAGCATACAAATAATCCAGAAAGCAGAATTGCCTCATCCATGTGTGCTGCAGCATGCAGCACACATTTTTTTTTGTTTACATTTCTTTATTGGTATTTTTTTGGCAAAACATAGTTGCCATACATTTACAAGCATCATTTCAGCTCAGGCGCAGATGTGCATACATCACAGGTAAAAATAATTCAGTCAATAGTTCAGTGCATGGCCTGGAGCATAGGTCGCTGCGACTCATATGGGGGCACTCACCAAAATGCATTACAGGGTATACGGGGACTTGACGCTGCGTCTTACGCCACTAATAGGAGCTGACAAGTATGGCACTTTGAGGGGAGAGGAACCAAGGTCTAGGGAATATAAACGGATGGCCAACTCAGGTCTTCGCTACTTCTCTTCTCTCCCACACCACCTGCACGACCCACACAACCGTAGGATCAATGGGAACATATCTAGTTGCATCCCTGGAAGATGATGGGGGAGGTGGGGAATGTATGATGGGGATAGGGGTGTGAAGGGGGCAAGACAGTGCACCAGCACATCTATGGAGCATCCTTTCCTTACGTGCTACTGTGTCGCCACTACCGCCACTATGTCCGTGCATGTTACGGGGGCTAGGGCTCGCCCTCCGACTGCCAGCTACGTTGAAAGTCCTGCAATATAACATTCCAGTTGTCTGCCATCAGAACTTTACGTCACCCCAATGTGTCTTTGCGGCGCAAGGTGATACTTTCAGCTTGCGCCCATACTGTTAGTGAGTGGGACCACGCCAGCGCGAGGGGAGGCTCCGAAAGTTTCCATCTCTTGGTGATTAAGCACTTAGCTGCAAGTAGTCCCAGATCTATAAACCTGAACTCTACCCTGTGCCTAGACAATCTACGGAAGAACCCCAGGAGACATACATCCCAGGTACATGCCACCGTCCACCCAGGGCAGCCAGCTAAGTGTGCTGTGACGCTACGCCAGTACTCATCGAGCGCGGGCAGACCCAGAGCATATGAATGAGATCCGTGTCAATCAGTTTACATCGGGACAACAAGCATCCATACGCCAGAAGTACCTGTTGATCTTAGCTAGGGTTAAATAGGCTCTGTGCAATACTTAGTACTGAATGAGATGGAATCTGGCATTTCTAGGAATGGGTAGGTCCCTCAAGTATAGCCACCCATTCACGGTCTGTGCACCGGTGAGTCAGGTTCGTGTCCCAGCGATGTCGAAGAGACGTTAACGGGTGTGCTGTGTGCATGCTCAGTGAGCTAGCATACCACTTTGTGAGATGCCTCCCTGTGCCCATCACGTGTATGTATTGAATTGTGAGATGTGTGTCAGGCTCCCGGGACACATCCCCCCATAGGATCCGCAGTGCTGTAAGTAATGAAGTACGAAGTAAAAACTGACCTTGCGGCAGTGCAGCGTCCTCTACTAAGACGTCGAAGGGCACCAGAAACCTACCTTGGTATAGGTCGCCCAGAGCCTGTAGGTCAATCGCCTGCCAGGGAGAAAGTTCCGCCCTAGTTGTGGCGTGGCCACCCCTCAGCATGCCGTGCAGTGGTAATGCCTGCGCATATGTGATGGCTGAGCGCGTGAGATGCAAGCAACGGTTAAAGCATTTATACGCCACCTCCAGCATTATCTGGACGGGTACCCCACCTCTTCTCCCGGGATGAAAGAGTGCCAGGACTGACGAGTGCATCCACGCTGGCGAGAGCGCAGCCGTGTCTTCATGATTGAGTCCACTGGCCCATCCACCCACCCAATACAATTGCCCCGCCAGGTAGTAGTACTCCATATTAGGTACTTGCAGGCCACCCTGACCAACTGGTAAGTATAGCTTGGACAGTGCAACCCTGCACCACGATCCGTTCCATATGAACTCACGCATGACGCATTCGAAGGAGCGGAAGACGGGAGGCTGAATATACACTCGCAAGTCAGTGAAGAAATACAGTAACCGGGGCAGCACCACCATTTTAAGTAGTGCTAAGCGGCCCATGACAGTCAGGGGCAGACTCTGCCAGAAGAATATTTGCTACTTGACGGCTGCTATCGCCTGCAAGATGTTCCCCTCTAGTAGGTCCACTGACTGATGATATACACATCCTCCAAGGTACGAAAGACAGTGGGCTGCCACTTCACAGGTATATTGTTAATGACCAGTGTAGGGTCGGGGCAAGTCTGATTGAATGGGTACAAGCAAGATTTCGCTCAATTCACTCTGAGACCACAGAGGGTCACAAAATCATTGAGGATCCGTGCCAAGTCAACAGTCATTCCCATTATGTACAGGAGCAGGTCATCTGCGTACAGGGAGATCGCATGCGTCTCATACACCATTCCGCCCTACTTCCACAAATGGCTTCCGCGAGCGGTTCTTTAGCTAACGAGAAGAGCAGAGATGACAGCGGGCACCCTTGCCTGGTACTGATGGGCTCAGTGTCCGACAAGTGGGCGCCCATTTTGACTCCAACAGAAGGAGAGGTGTTTAACAGCCATATTAGGCAGAGAAAACGAGAGCCGAGTCCGTAGCGGGACAAGGCGGTGAACAGAAACTCCCATTCCATGGTATCAAATGCCTTCTCCAAGTCAAGCACCAGATACCCGGAGTGAGGCCAATGTGAGGCTGAATAGCTGGCCACCCGGAAAAATCAACGCAGTTCGACAACGTCACGTAAGCACTGCACAGCCGCAATATCAAAATCAGACCCTCAGTGAGCAGGAATCAGTTTAATAGTAATTTTTTGTGATAAATAGAGCGTTCTTACATAATATTACATTAAGGGAGTACGTTTTACTTGATTGTCACAATGTTTAATGAACACACAATGGAAAGAATCCTCAGTTTCATAAATTATGTTCATTATTTACCGAAGTTTGCCTTGGGTGCACCTGTGACACGAATGCAATGTAGAGCTCCGCAGAGGGCCCTTACAATAGTAAATTGACAATATTTTTTTGTTGGATCGTGCGAGCGCCTCCGGAAAACGTTGGTAAACGAGGCCCTATAACACTAATGGAGATGTGTATTATGAAGACATAATTGTTTAGCACGCTGAACCTGAGAAGATTGAGAGGACATATTTATTTATTTGTACTTGTTTCAAAGAACTTAGACTTAATCTGGGTTGGTTTCAGAGAGCCTGAGAAGAAGGTATTGAAAGTACATACAATTCATATGAGGTACACAGTCTCTGTACAATACATACTAACAATATAGAACATCAAGGATGGCTCAGTGAGCTAAATGTTCACTGCTGACAAATGAGGTGAATCAGTGAGCTGGAAGTCATGAGTTTGAATCCCATTGGTCGAAACTATTGATTTAACCGGTGAGGCCATTCCAGATGCTTACACTATTCTCTTTCTAAAAGAGGCCATTCCTTACCCAATTTTGCATCACCCAAAATAAGGGCTTGGAATGTGGTTTTGTTTCATGACCTCTTAGTGGGTTGCAGAAATCATTGTAACCTGATTTATTAGTTAGCCGCTTTAAAACAGTTAGGTTTGTCGAAACACATAGAATTCTAAGTGAGTGAGTGAACCTCTGTGTTCTGCGTAGTCACCATTCGCTTTATTGAGTCTTCAAAATAAATGACACATTTTCAAAGCAAGCTCCTTGCCTCTCACACTGCGCATTCTGCAAAGAGCTGCTTGCTGCCTTCTCAGGATCCCGCCACCCGTGTGGGTGGAAAGGAACAAGATTGTGCCCACACACACACGCCAAGAAAAAATGTGAAAAGCCAGAAGGAGGTATTTAATTTTAATCATGTTATGCTAGTTACAGACTGTCAATCACTTCACACACAGGCACGAGACAGAGGGGATTTCATATTACATGCTGTAATGGCATCTAGAAAAACAGTCCACCTGTTCTGTAGATGTCATTCCTTGCCTTTATCATCACTTTGGTTTTTATGAGCTTGAACAATTTTGGAATTCTGGTTTGCACATTGCGAGGCAAGCAAAAGAGAACTTCCGTAATGCAATCTCTTTGGCAGCATCTAGGAAGTGACACGATTATTTACATGGTTTTTAAAATGCAGTTAATTCCAAGGCAGATAATCATACAGCAGTCTCCAAACCCTACCTTATACCACCATGATTCATTTAATTTGGTGTATGGACATGTAATTCACTTGAAAATGTATGGTGTACGTGTCTGTTTTTCAACAAAGAACTGCATAGGATTGAAACATGTCAGAGTACTGAATAAACTTGCCCATGGTGTTTGACCTGCACTACTGCATGGTAAGGTCTTTCAGAAGTAGCAGTTTAAGGGCTAGATTTAGAGTTCAGTGGTGATGGACAATCCTCCAACTTCCAGAGAAGAGGTAAATGTGGGGACTGCCCTCTGGTGTAATATTCTGTACCATACTATCCCTATGGCCTAGGTCATCTTGGAGGATTCCACATTACCAGAAAATACCAAGGACCTCAACACACGTGGCTTGGGAAATGGTCTGGAGTTTCTCCTCCCCCAGAGTTACTGATACTAAGGGTACTGGTAACTCTGGGGGTGGGGAATATCCAGCCCATTATAAATTGCACCCTGACAATACAGTTCAAATTGAGGCATTATTGGCAGAATAAAAATTGGGGCCCGAATCCCCAGTAATTCCTCATTTTGGACCAGACTTTCACCTGGAGTTCTTAAAAGTAAAAAACACTATGGGGCAGATTTACAAGCCCCGTGCTCCACTTTTGCGCCGCCGTTGCGTCACTTCTGTGACGCAGCGGCGGCGTAAAGCTAGCGCCATGCTGCGGGGGATTTACAACATGACGCATCTAGGGAGATGCATCACGTTGTAAAGCCCTGCGCCACTTGAAACCTGCGTCAGGTTTCATGTGGGCGTTCCGGCGCAGGGTGGGCATTCCGGTGCAGGAACGCCTCGGAAAAGTGCCTGAGTGAAATCTACAAGATTTCACTCAGTCACTTTTCCGACCCCGCTGCGTCAAAACCTTGCGCCTGCTTGAAGCAGGCGTAAGGCGTGACGCACCATGTTGAGGATAGGCCAGGTTGGAACAGTGCTGGAGTTGCGTCACGCCCGCGACACAACTCCAGCACTGCGCCAACCTTACGCCGGCAGATGCGACACGCATCTGTTTATCTTTGCGCCATGATGTGCCGCATTGTAAATACGGCGCATCTGTGGTGGCGCATGGGTAAACTTGAGTCACGCATCTTTCCTGGCGCATCCCTGCTGATTTGCAGGGATGCGCCAGGAAACGTAAATCTGCCCCTATGTATATAATTCGGATGGGGGCGGTAACTGCTGTTACTGGCCTCATTGGAATTGCCTGGCTACTTATAACGAGGGTCTGATAATTACCCCTGTGTTAATTTGGTGCAGTAGGACCAGAACCAGCACATAATGATTCGCGTGGGTGGTATTTACTGGGTGTGGCCTCACAGTATCAGTCTGATCTCTGCATCTCAGAATGGGGGGAAAAGTGGTAATAATGCATGCTTACCTCATCCTAAAGTGCACACATTCAGAATGCCGCAGAATGCCGCTGTATGAGTATGGTATGGGATGACCATGAGACTTGCAAAGAGGCCCATAAACGAGGACAGAAAATCCAATTGTTTGCACGTACATATCCATAAACAGCATCCCTGTTAGCACAGTGCATATATTATTGTAACTCTGGGTTGCATCTCTAGGGAGTGGAAACACCAGACATGAAGATGGTAGAACTGAAGACAGAGAGTGGAGAACTTTATGACACCCACAGTAAGGAGCAGGGCAATACTTAAGAAATTTCACAGTTTTACAATAACAATATTGTAGAAGTGAAAGTAAACAAAATGTAAAGCATTTCTGCATATTTTTATATAATCTGAAAATCATACAAAGGACACAAAAATGCCACATTCAACTGAGGTAATGAGTTCATTGCTTTGAACATGCTCTCTTTGGGAAGAGAAGTACCTGAAAACACAATAACAAATAAATATGGAAAGTGGTAGATCAGAACACATGACCAGTACAAGTGGGAGTTCGATAAATGCATGTGTGTGTGAAACTATTGAAAAACACCATGATAAACGCACGGACGTGCTGTCGGCGGAGACAGCGGAGACAATTAAGAAAATGCACTTCCTGGCGTCTAGCCGCTTCCCAGCATAGTTGTTGCACGTTTATTGGCTTCATCGATCCTCGATTTATTGCAATCAGCCTGGAAAAATAGGCAAACATAAATAACCATATAATAATAATAAATCTTTATTGCTTGATTAATAAAAATCATTGCAATCAAAACATCTTCACATCACACAATATTTAAAAACTGTACCACGAATATTATGTAAGAATTTACCAATAATACATATTTATGTCATAAAACCAGACCAATTCACCATACATTGTGCATAGAAGAAAAGGATATAAAATCAATCAAACATGGGCCTAATCATGCAGAAAAAACTAATTCCATTGATATCACATATAAAAATGCATCAATAGTTACTATAACAGGATATTGCACCAACGTGCAATAATTACTAATTCCATTATATAAAGACAATAATAAAGTGCATCAATAATTACTATAACAAAGTTGCTTCAATTATTACATTTCAAATTATTACCCTAGCAGCATGAACACTAAGTTCTACGAAATATCAAACTGTTAAAAAGGCTATTAGGTTCAAGGGACATAAATATAATACATCTCAAACTTATTATATCAAACATTTTTCGGCTGCATTTAAAATTTTTATCAGTTGGCGTAACAACGGGATCGATTCGCCAGATAATGACCTAATTAGTGCCTGGCGAGCTGATCTAACCCCGATCTTCAAGAATAGGGGTTTAAAAATATACGCCGAATGTTAATCAATTTAGGACACACGCACACTATATGTACTAATGTTTCCTGTGGCCATCCGCATAGTCTACAATTAGAATCCGGCCACTGCTGAATCCATGACTGCGTGCCCTCATTTGTTGGATTTATTCTCATTCATAATTTTAAGAAAATATATATATTTTTGCTGAGAAATGAGCAGTCAAATATGGCTGAATGCGTAGAAATTGGTATGAGTTAATCACATACCATGCATAATATTTCCCTGCTAATGCATTTTTATCCAACTTAAGGGATTCAGCTTTGATAAGTTTTTCAAAAATGAACTTATAGTTGGGCATTTTCAAGTCTTGGAGCGCTATTTGCAGACCAATATCCCTTAGAAAGGTTAAGATATGAGATCTCCATTTGACAGCATAAGCAGACTTACTTATTTCTAACCAGCAACTGTTCCCTAGGGATGAAGGAGCTGAAGAAAACATAGAGTACATACATTTCAAAAATGCTCCTTCTGATACCAGGCACTGTCTTTGGAGGCCAAACTCTAATCTTATTCCTGCTTGGCCTGCTGATCTGGGTATCCCAAAAGTTGATTTGAAGGCCTTAACTACTAGTAGATCTTTCCCTCTGGTAATGGGTGAGCTTTATAGAAGGGTTGGCTGTAACTTGGCTTTCATGACTTTAAGAAAATAATCATATGATTGACAATTCAACGATTTTTTTAAAACATTTAAAAGCATGAATTAAAATCCTTAGGTCCTTAAAATGGTATTTAAAAGAAACTCTGTTAGCGAACACCACCGCTAAATATCTATAAGTTTTAACAACTTCAATTGGGCCTGCTCTGGCCCTCCATGTATTAAACTTCTGTTTTACAGATCCAATTTTCACGATTTTAGTTTTTTTAACATTCAGTTCAAGGCCATTTATTTGTATATAGTCATCAAAAGCGTTTATAAGTCTTTGTAGGCCAATAGGAGTGTGGCTCAGGAGGACAGTATCATCAGCATACTGAAGGTAGCTGATTTGCACCCCTCCCAACCTTGGGGCATGGGCATTAATAGAGTCCAGATGCTGACGAAGATCTGATAAAAATAAATTAAAAAGGCAAGGGGCAAGAACACAACCTTGCTTTAGGGCATTAGATGTTCTGATTTTCCTTGATAAGGAACTACCATCACCCAACCTGACTTGAACCCAGGTATCAGTATACAAAAGGATAATAGCCTTCAACAGTTTCCCTGGGACGCCCCAGCAAAGAAATTTTTTCCATAACAAATTTCGAGGCACAGGGTCAAAGGCTGCCTTTAGATCAATAAAATGTTAAAAAGAAGGACCCCCTGCTACTAATAATGGTTCCTAGGGCAGGGAAATACAATTCTGAAAAATAACATCCCTAGGCAACAGTAGGTCAAGGAGATGCCAAGACCTATTACAACATATTTATACTATTACAAACTCAGTGCACATGAGATTTGTATAAAAAAAACTTCATTTTATTGATATATTTTCATCTAATGACTTTTTAAAAAAACATTTATAATCAGACATTAAACATACATGTAAAACAAATATATCACAGTTTAACAAAATAGTGGCTAATTGATACATTTTCTTGTATTGTTACAATACAAGAAAATTTATCAATTAGCCACTATTTTGTTAAACTGTGATATATTTGTTTTACATGTATGTTTAATGTCTGATTATAAATGTATTTATAGTCATTGTCCATTTATGGCCCTGTTTTATATGTATATGTGTGATGTTCTATTGTAGACAGTATGTTGGTTTGTTGCTGTCTAGGTATATATGTTTCTCTATGTTTTAAAAAAAAGTCATTAGATGAAAATATATCAATAAAATGACGTTTTTTTATACGAATCTCATGTACACTGAGTTTGTAATAGTATTAATATGTTGGAATAGGTCTTGGCATCTCCTTGACCTACTGTTGCCTAGGGATGTTATTTTTCAGAATTTAGATAAATAAAAGCAATATATAAAATTTGTTTTTTAGACAGCCCGCTCAGCAAGTAAAGTGAGTGCCAGCAGGTTGGTAGTGGTGGATTGGCCCTTCCGAAAACCAGTTTGGTTAAACGGAATGATGCTTTCCTGCATAGCCCACTTTTCCAATTCTTTCAACAAACTAGAGGCAAAGACCTTTGCATCAACATCAGTCAACGAAATTAAACGGTAGTGAGCGGGATTGTCAACCGGACCACTTTTATAAATAGGCTGCAATATGCTACCTTGCCATGATGCTGGCACATTTCCAATGTCAATACTTCATTGAACAATTTATATAACATTCCAGCCCATATGTCGACATTGGTACGGAACAGGGCATAAGGCAGCCCATTGGGTCCGGGAGCACCATTTGCGCGAAGCCCATGTAGTAGAGTCAATATTTGGTTACAACTTATACATTCTAAATTAAGGATCAAATCAAAACTAGAATCACTAAGTTTCACTGTGGTATTCATCCCCTGGCACTTACCACTCTCCATATCAATGATTGATATACTATTTTCCTCATAACCACAGCACATATCTGGCTGATTTACCGCCTGATCCGCTGTGCCATACAAATTAGTAATAAAAGTTACCCAACTGGTTTACGATATATTTACACAAAATGCCCTGCTGTCTCCCCTATCAAGCTTGTTAATTACTGCCCAAAATCTTTTTGCAATGTTTTGTTTGGAGTCAGATAGTAAGCTGTTCCAAAGCCCTGTTTGATAATTAAATTTAGCCTTCCAGACTTCTTGTTTATAAACTTTTCTAAGTTCCTTCATATTTTCTTTATAAACAGAGTAGGATTGATGGAATCTATGAGCATGCGCCTCCCGAACAGCTCTATTAAGAGATTTTTTTATCTTAAATAACGTAGAAGTAAATCATATGTTCGAAGATCTTAAAGGATTATTTACTTTCCTAACCTATTGGGCTGCAAATTTCCCCACCAGGGACGTTGTAATAAAGTTTCATTTGTTAATCATATTGACATCCCCCAGCTAACACTTGTCACCTTCCTTTATTAATGTTTTAGCAGCTTGTGTAATTTCCTCTTCTTTAGCTGTATGCCAGACTAGCCTCTTCAGATTATATGAGGAGTGGGCCATGTTGGGAAGTTCGTTAGGTCTAGGATTACACTTAACTAAAAAATTAAATGTTACGATCTGAGGGTTATGATCACTTTCCAGCCGAGGGATTACCGTATATTCAGACAGTTTTAATCTTAAATTATCTGAAATAAACGTGTAGTCAATAATTGATCCTTGTTTAGAATTTTTAAATGATGGGATGAGCCTAGATTTATCTTTTAACATACTAAACCCAATCTGGGACATAATATCACAACACTCTTTTGCAATTCCATTAGTCTTACCGTTTACTGAAGAAAACTGAATCAGATTTAAATTAAAATCACCAGAGACTAGAAAGCCTGCTTCAGGGTGCTGGATTATTAAAATAAAGTACTTAAAATATCTCGCAAAATATACAGCTGCGTAAATTTATTTTTTCTGGCACTTAGATACACATTGAGTATAATTAAACTAGATTCAGTATTATACAACATGACCTTTGCCAATTTGTGTATCTAAACCCAGACTGACCTCTGATTCCCCACCAGACTCCTCTGGAACCCTAGTATTATCACGACACACATTTACCTGGAGTTGTTGCTGCTTCATGTTCACACTAGGTACTCTAACTCCCAAATTGTTATGACAAACTGGGGTTCCGTCCTGGAATGAATTCCCAGCTGTTTTTTTTACTTCGTCAACAAGTGATCCTAATATTTTAGGGAGATCGGACATCTTATCTAAAATGTGAGAACATGTGCATCTTATTAATTGATCATTAACCTCAGTCTGGGCCTTAACCGCCAAACCTGCCACATTTTGTAATTTTGTATCAATGCTGGCCACATAGACTGCTAAAGTGTTTAGAAGTTCCACCTGTATTTCGAGCTTATTTGAATGGAAATCAAGTGCAGTAGTTATAGCATTCATTGTATTTAACAGACTTTCCCACACACAAGTATTATCAGCACTTTTATACATTGTAGAGTGCCAATCATGAATAGGTGAAACATCATATTTATCTAGGAACAAGAGATCTGCAGAGTTCAGCGAATTATCTACTTGACCAATGATCTATACACCATGTTGACTATTTATGGTTTTACTTTTTAAAGGGATTAAAACTGAATGGTCATCCAATATCTGATCGTTACCACATATCTCTGGACCAAATGGACTTAGAATACTCTTATTGTTTGATTCCTCCAAAATAGGCAAACCTAGACTTTCACATATCTTCTCAGCCCCAAACTTAGGCGACTGAGATATCAAAGAACTTTGGTTCGCTTGATTCCCAAGCAGTTCCCCAGACAAATAACAGAAGCATCACTATCATTTGAGGGCTTGTTACACTTAGATATGTCCCAAAGAGTATCTTCCGCCTGGTGTGCACAGTTCACTCTAGGCTGTGTCTTCATTTGGGTAGGCATTACGTTTACCTGCTCGGTAGTAGGAACATTATGGACTTGAGCTTTAACTACTACTTCATAAGGGGAATTTGTTGCCACCGGTGCATTTAAGTTTAAAAGTGTAAAACCTGCCAACTGTTTTACACTATTTCTCAGCTCGTCCCTGTGAAATATAGCATCCTCACAAATTGCCTGAGCTGTAGATAAACCCATATTATTCAAAGCAGGCGATGACAGAGGCAATTCGGCATCAAAATTACCTTCACATTGGGCACCACCTCTCTGTTTGAAAAAGTTCTTTATACTTGGCTGGGAAAAGTGGGCCCCCCCACCCCCCGGACAGAGGTTTGATTGTGGATTTGCCCCACAGCACTCAATGCGCCCCCCGGACTTGATGATGGCCCCACTTTGGCTGGCAAGTCCTCAAGAACTATTTCATTTGCCTGCGAGGTATCCTTTTGGGAGCAGGTTTTAGTTTTCCTTGCGGCTTTGCACCTTTTTTGTAGTTGTTCTTGAAATTAAAGTTGTACTTGTCCCCTTATACGACCTGACCTCCTGATGTGGGCCTAATTACTCCAAGGATGGCACATGGATGACACAAGGATAGCACAGGGAGGCTTATATCAGAGCAACAAGCTCTTGTTAAGGACTGCTGCCTCACCCTTAAATGAAGCTTTGATCCCCTGTGCTTCACTAATCTTTTCCCTCCTGCAAGCCCCCCGCAGCTGACTGCGGCCTCGGGGTGCCATCTCCCAGCAGGGCCTCCAGGGGTCCCTGGTAAAGCGAAGTGGAAAACGATGTGGTCTGCCGGTAAAGTGAACAAGCTGTAACTGGAGCACGTGCGAGTTGGGCTCAACCGGTTAGGCAGCAGGCTGCACCCGGACCTAGCCGGGCCGCCTCCGCTGCTTACCAGGGCTTACTCTTTGCTAAAGCCGAGTACAGCTCTTGCACTCGCAGTGCTCGTGGTCCTGAAGCACTCTGTAGCAATTGCCCTAGCCGCCTAGGAGTGGTTGATGGCAAGCGGCAGGGCAGTACAGAACAAGCAAACAAGCAAAAATCCCCTACCTATTTATTTAATAATATGCTAAATGTCATATGATGTAAACATGTGAACAGTGCTAAAAGGAAGAAAGAACAGAAATATAACAAAATAGATTTATTTTTCAATGAAAATACAAAAACTCAGATGTAGTACAAAAATAATTATTAAATGAATACATGTACATAATCCCACCACTCATTCAAACAACTCACAACTACAAACATACTAACATACTTCTTTCATGCAAACAACCGACCTGCATACACTGACTAGAACGACACAACAAAACAATGAATGATAATATAGTCGATAAATATCATGAATCAAATAAGACAACATTCAACTGATCATAGAAGTATCACAAGCGCTTGTTGTGTCGTTCTAGTCAGTGTATGCAGGTCGGTTGTTTGCATGAAAGAAGTATGTTAGTATGTTTGTAGTTGTGAGTTGTTTGAATGAGTGGTGGGATTATGTACATGTATTCATTTAATAATTATTTTTGTACTACATCTGAGTTTTTTGTATTTTCATTGAAAAAATAAATCTATTTTGTTATATTTCTGTTCTTTCTTCCTTTTAGCACTGTTCACATGTTTACATCATATGACGTTTAGCATATTATTAAATAAATAGGTAGGGGATTTTTGCTTGTTTGATTGCTTCCTGTTTCCCCTATGATCCCACTACCTTTATTTGCCTAGATAGGGCCCCCCCTTTGTTTGATTGCCCAGTACAGAACAAGACCAGCACAAAAAAAAAATGGGCTGTCAACCTACAAAAAAAACTGAATAGGGACTGGGCGGGGGCACTGGCCGGACAGACGGGAGGTAACAGGTCTGTCCTTGCCCGCCCTCAAGAAGCCCTGGTTCTTTAGGTGTTTGATTCCCCAATGGCGGCCACTCGGGCTCGGAGCACAGCGAGGAGAGGGTTGATCTGATCTGACCTCAATGCCGCTCCTGGCCGCTTCTGGCCCGAGCCGCACGCTCCTCTGCAACAGTTCCGCGGCGTCACACACACGCCGGTCTCAGAGCGGAGCCAACACGGACACCAATGCCGCTGGTGGCCCGCACCGTTACCGGTAAAGCAGCAGGTCTGCCTGCTCTGTCAGTTCCTCGGCGGCCACACACATGCATGCTGGTCTCGGAGCACATCGGCCTCGCAGCTTCAGACTTCAGACTCAACCAATCGATTCTTGCCAAAACGCCCGAGGCTGCCCGTAGAAGTCCCCATATAGAAATTTGAAAGGACACAAAATTAAATGAGGTTTATCGTGGCATTAGAGAGAATTTGGGGAGAAAAAGAACATGAGGATATCAAATCTTTAATTTTGCACAAATTATTTTAACGGTCACGAAGTGCCCCAGAAACTGGAGGTCAGATTTACTAATATTTGGCACAATGTAGTAAGACATCTTTCTGTGCTGCATCAAATGGAGAGGGCAGGAATGCGCCATATTTACTCACATATGACGCATTCCTGCTCTCTCTGCGCTGGCGCACTTAGTGCTTCTTAGTGCCAACACAAGCACCCTTTCGCTATGGTGCAATGGTGCTTACATTACAGGCAGGGTCGTTTTTGTGCAGGAAGGGGTACCTACCTGCACAAAAACAATTCTCTGAGGCATTTTCCTCTTACTTCAGCACACACAGGAAAAAACGAGGAAAAATAAACATATGCCTCCATTAAGCCTCATCTAGGAAGGCGTAGCATTTTGACAAATTCCTAGGTTTATTAGTATTAGTAAATCTGGAAATGCTCCAAAAACCATGGGTGGATGAATGGGAACACTGATGCTCCACCCATTGAATGCCTTCCCAGCAGAGAGTAGCACAAGGCAGCGACTTGCGCTGCCTTGCGTTACTCCAGATTTACAATGCCAAGCAGAGCCACGCAGGGTGGCTCTGTGTGGCATAGTAAATCTAAATTAAGGGATTGCGTCGCCTTGCGTTGCTTTGCGTGATGCAAGCCCTTTGTAAATCTGGGCCTAGGTACTTAGATTTAACTGCTGAACTTCATACTTGGTAATTTCCTACTTACAAAGACAAAAGCAGGGCAACACAATCTACATTTTGTGCAATAACTTTTATTTTAAATGGCAGCCAGTATACCATAGAATTTGCGTCAACACCATAGTACATACTACCTTTTAAGGCTGACGTTTACAAATTGAAATATCAGCTACTTCTGCTCTACCTAGAGTTCTGTATATTTTCAGATGCACAGCTATAGCTAGGGGAAGTGACTGTTTCCATAAAAAAAAGATGCATAAACTATCTGGAGCGGGATCATGATGGCTTTTCTGGTGCACTGAAGAGTCAAGCGCCTGTTTTATGTACCTACATGAATTCAGTTAACCCAAATTTTCTCAGACTTAGTGCCTTATTTAAAAACAGCACAAATCAGAAAGAGGCACACCTTGTTCCACGTTTCTGAGATTGACTATCTGAATAGAAGGCAATAGCTCAGAGAAGTATCAGGTGAGATAACTTCACTTTACGCCCTGCAGGCACATACAACAGGCGCTCAACACTGCGCTGCAACAGAAAAACCCATCACGATATGACCCCAAATTTTCATTGGGCAGTTAAGTGTGAGTGCTTGTACCCAGAAAGGGCGTGTCTTGGCCCTTACTGAGAGGATCTCAGAATTACCCATTAGAGCAGGATCAGTATTCCGAGCGGTATGGCCAGAGGTGATATTACTACTCCTGGGTTTCCTAGGACATATTACACCAGGCAAAACCTGGCAAAATATGCCTGTGGAAAACAGCCCAGAATATAGGAGCTACATGTAGGAAATCAGGGTATAAACATTTACGTCTGAAATAATTCCCCATTGAATAAGGGACATCTCATAATGGTGCAGTAATACCGCACCCTGAAATTAGAGCACCTTCAGATTGGGATTTCCAGGTGCAGGATATGGTTTGCTGCGAAGGACTCCAAGAGGGAATATAGCACGGGAGGTCAACATGAAGTCTTGAGTAAAGGCATGCAGACACTTGACCTTTTGGTAATACATATTTCAAGACAACCAAAGGGATGATCCACACAAGATAGTGGCATGCTAGTATTTCATGCTCTTCTAGAAGTTTATGGAATGAAGGTGCTTAGAAACTTGTCAGCTCTCTGAAGGTCGGTGGTATGGTTCATGTCAGGTATTCCCTTTGTTCTAAGGAGAATGGAGACAAGTACACATGTACGGAGCTATCCATTTGATATATATTATACAACTCTGGCCTGTTTGTTCCTTGGACATGTGTTCTTAAACTGTCAGCCTAAAGAAATATTTTGCCATGTGCAAGGGGTTATTTTTAAAGGTCATTTCTCACATTAAAAAGCTTTGTAAATCACGTCCTATAGGGAGTTGCTGATCTTCAAAACCATGTGCACAATACTACGTCCTAATAAAGTCAATGTTGTGATCAAAACTGCATTGATATGAATAATAAAGGAAGCGATGTAATGCTATTTATGTTCTACTATGTCCACAGCTAAAAACCAATTTTTTGGTATATTAAAACATTTTAAAAAGGGGCAAAAAGTGAATTTTACAGCACTTTGTTCACATACATTGATTAAAAATCCTGGTTAAAGGGACAGGAATTAAATATTTCAAAAATATTGTGGTGTGCCAGATAAGCCTTATCCTTTCCATGTATTAATGGGGCTCACCCTTGCAAGAAGTTTTTGAAAAATGATGGCTTAATGGTCCCTAATAATTGACTAAAGACATATGTATTACAGGCAGTTAAAAATCTCATTGTTGAACTTCACAGGTTTATAGTTTATGTTTACGGCATCTTTTTAAACTTCATTTACCTAGTCTGCCCTTTCCAGCTAGATTCTCAGTTATATGGTATGATGGATAATCTATTTGGAAGGGTCAGGTTTAAAAATCAAAAGTTATAAAAATTCCACAATCACCAAAAATCCCACAATCACATTCCATAGACAGCAAAGCTGGAGAAACCCTACAAGCTCATACAGCAAAGTTACTGCTAAATTACACATAGTTTACTGGACCAGAGAGCAGACAGATTCGCTCAATTTTACCTGATCAATCTCAATGGCAGTAAAGATATCACACATTCTTTTCACAAGAGGATGAAATGCCTTCACCCAAGTCATGAAACAACAGCCAGAGTAGTAAGTGTTCTGTGGCACTAGGCAACCAAAATCAGCGACAAGCCTCCAGATCTATACTTACCTAATAATTTCACTTCTTCTCAAGGACTGTCAGGACGTATTCTATAGCAGGTCTCAGGGTTGCTAGTCCATGGGAGATTCAGAAACAAAGGGTGACATGGCACTTGTGAATGCTGGGGAGGTGAAGGTCGGGGTGTCTTTAATAAAAGTTTTGTCATGCTAACCATTCTGAGATGGCGGAGGCCCCCAGTGCAGAGAATAAGAGGTCCGCCCAAAGCAAGATGCCAATCAGGTCCCCTTCTGGGTCACAATAGCGAGACCAATATTAAAGGGCTGCTTTCTCAATCAGTCTTCGACTGGCATCTGTGAGTGTTGGTGGGCTTGCTACTCGTTTTAGTTCATATTTGGCTCCCCTGCTGTTTGCCCCTTTGTTATTTTCTTGCATTTTTGTGTTTAGCTTTGCCAGGCAGGAATCACAGTGCTGTTGCTGCTTACCTCTTGATATTCCTGATTCAGCATCTTTCATCCTAGAATTTCCAGATTCATCCTGTTGGCAGAGATGTCCCCTAGCCTCCAGGTGGTGAGTGGATAACAAATGATTGTATGTATTTGACTTGCAATTGTCAAGTTGTAAAGTGTGTTCAGGCTTTGAATGCGCACTTATAGGGGATCCACACAGCTGGCATTTCAGTGTTTTCCTCTTTCTGTTCCCTCTCCCCTGTTTCTCAATGGCCTGCTTGTAAGTGCTTGTGGGTATTAGATAATTAACAAGGATCTTAGGCTTCAGGGAGGCTTGAGCCTATCTGATTGGATTCCAGTTCTAGACACAGGCATGACAATAACAACAACCTCCCATTGCCAAACGTACCAAAGCAGGATACCTGCACCACACACTCTAAACTCTGTTCCCTAAACCTCTAAAATAAAGCAATCAGATAATCAAAGGTATAAACATTGCAGACTTGCCAGGATACCCTTAACTTTCAGGGGAAGAGAGAAACCATTCTACCAGAATGCTCTTCTGTCATACCAGTGAAACAATCATTATTTCTTTCCTATGAACTGGGATCTGCCCTGAAAACATCTTATATTAAACCAATCCTAAAGTGGTGGGCACTAAGGGACATGTGCATGAAAGTTTTTTGCATTTGCAAAAGGTGCGGTTCGGTAAAATTGGCTGTTTGTGAATGCAAAATAGCCTTTCATGATGTATGAAAGACTTTGTAGTCGCAATTTTAGGTAATCGCAAAAATTGCAATTACCTAAAATTGCGGCTACAAATAGCGAATCGCAAACTGTGATTCCCTTAGCACATGTATGAAGCATTTTCCAAATGCAAACTGTGCATTTAGGAAAATGCAACTACAATCGACTTTAAGTCGATGGTAACCATGTGCAAACTTTGAAAAATGCACAAAACTGCATTTCTCAAAGTACCATGTAGCGCACACATGCCCTTAAGGCATGTGTGCGCTTTACATGTGCACATTTATTTTTTGGGGGATGCTTCAGGGGGGCCTTAGGCCCCTGGGCACCCTTGGCTTTGCATTAGCTAATTTGCGATTACCAATTAGGTAATCATAAATTAGCTAATGCTAAACCATTCGCACCTTTGGGCTTTCGGCCCATAGGAAAGAATAGAGTAATATTACCTAATAGCGATTCGCTATTTACCGAATCACTATTAGGTAATATTAAGGAATTGCCAAGTCGTTGGCGATTCCTTACATACATAGAATTTTGTGATTACCAAATAGCGATTTGGTAAAAATCGCTATTTGGTAATTGCAAAATACTTATTTGATACTTGTGGCCCTTTGCCACTTGGACAAGGCAAACTACAGACCAATATCCCATAGATCTTAAATAAGGAAAACTATTGACAAGGCACATTTTTTCCACATCTGCTGCTTCATTAACAAAACAGACTATGTCCCACAAATAGACAGGATTAAGACATGGAAGACGTATTGAACCAGGATTATCTCCATCTGGGGTGACTTCATGAATTCCACTGATGCAAATGGAGTAACCACATTACTGCTCTTGACCTTTCATTATTATCTGACAATAGACCACCAACTACAAGCCCAAAGACTATATGACACTGGAATCCAGGGTGCAGTCAAGAATTGGAAACCTCAAAGATAGTCCAAGTTGTCAAATTTCCCCAGATCACCTCTTGTCTATTCACCTGTTAGACAGGTATCCCTAATGGCTCAACATTCAGCCGCGTTCATTTTTAATGTGCCCCTGTCCCCAATTCATGATTTTGTCAACTCCTTTAAGCTTACCTGCAAGAACTAGAAGCTGACAACCCCAAAATATCTTAACGCTGGGAAGACCACTGGATAGCAAGGCCTACAGACCCAGCAAATGCTTCTTGGCAATGAAAGAGTGAATGGTAAAGGATAATCTTAAACTAAGCTTTCCCATATTATAAATACTCATTCACAGAGCATAGAAAAACTATGATCCTATTTCCATCTGGCCTCTGGAGGTAGCACACCACCAAACTCATCGATGAGATGAAAACACTTGGCGCGATCATGGATTCCAAGCTCTCACCTGCTACCCAAGTCAAAAAAGTGACAATAAACAATTTCCATATGACAAGCACACTACAACATATGTCTGCTCACTTATGCCTTTCTCATAGGATACCAGGATCAATAGCCTTAGTGTTGTCACATCTTGATTAATCTAATGGGCTCTATATCAGTCCCTCTAAAATGTTTATTGGCAAGATCCAACAAATTCAGAATGCTCCAGCAAAACAAGTCCTAAACCTGAGCAGACAGGATCACAATACCACTGCACTTCAAGCTTTACACAGGTGAACAGTCGTAAAATAAACTCCTTCCAAACTTTCTGCGTTGCAAACAGGCTGGTCTATAGGACTCAAACAGTACAACAAAATGATAAACCTCAGATCGAGAATGGCTCCAATCCTGGCATTTCCCCCTTTTCAAGGAATCCGCATCAGACGCAGGAGTTGAATATTATAATAAATATTAGGCACACCTCAATACATCTGCTAGGAAACACAGGGAAGCTATTAAATTACAAACAGTTCTAATACAGAAACCTTTTATAGCCTGTTCGTTACTGATTATTTATTTTTGTAATCAGTTATATTAATTATCAATTCCACCATATCTGATTAAATTTGCCTGACAAACAAAAAATGTGGTTGCCCACCAATCTAATTCATTTATTTCCAATAATTTAAAAAGCCTCAATAGTCAACATCAGCAAATTTGCACATAAATAGGTATACAATAATAATAGACTACAAGAGAGAGGAAAGAAAAAAATATCAAGTGCATTTGCTTGTGCTCTGAGACTGTCACAAAAGTAAAAATATGGGGAACATTCAGAACAACGTGGGCAGAGCCACGCGTGTTCCGTCTACACCACGCATATGCCTTAACCATGCACATGCGTGGGTCAGGTAGTGTAAGCTAAGGGTTAGGGACAGCATGGGGGGTGGGAGAGGTAGGTGTATTTGGACCTCAGGGCCGGGGGGGCATGTCGGGAGTTTGTAGTTTAGGGTGGGGGGAGGGGGATCGTGACCTTAGCCACGCATACACCTTTACCATTCATGCCTTTACCACGAAATTGCGTAGTAAAGGCATGCGTGGAAAAGGAATGAATGGTTAAGATGCATGCGTGGTAGAGGCACGTGTGGTGAGCCATGCGTGCCTCCATCATACAACCTAAAAATACACATGTATGTCTGCTCATGTAAATATGGAATTTATGAAAGCTTTCCTCAAAAGAACACCTGGGAAAACGTTGACAGTTGCTGCTTCCCACTAGTACTCATGGAAATCTCTGAGAATCTGAAAACAGAGTGGATATTTTTTCTACTGAAAAGAAGAAACATTCAGTATGAAATTTCTGTTTTCAGAAAATAGGTCTCATAGTGTCCCATCAACAAATAAATACACACTGCGTAATAATACAAACTATAATGTCATATGAGTCAATATGTTTAAGTGTCATCTAATTAGTTAATGTTAATGTGAATGTTAATGTTAGAGGGTTTATAAAGCGCGTCAGCTGCCTCAGCAAAGAGGCGTCCCGGCGCTGAACAGCAATGAGGTGACCAAGATAGAAGGAGACTCAGGAGGACCTATGGAAAGGGGAAGAGGAAGGTTTTTAAGGGCCTTTCAAATGATAACACAATTCACTTTTCATGATGGGTCAAGAGTCAGAGAATAGTGATACACGACCTAAACCATATATTAAATATATGGGTGTTGGACCTGACCCTCTCTGCAGGGTCACTCCAATTTTTGCCTTCCTTTGCCGAACTCGGTTCTGTTGAGTTTTAGGACTCTGTGCACCTTTTCCCTGCTAACCAGTAGTAAAGTGCTTGTGCTCTCTCCTTAAAACAGCAAAATTGACCTACACCGGATTGTTACATTTAATTTGCTTGTACATCCCTTGCATATGGGAGGGTAGGTACTTTTAAATTCAATGTGTCTAGTGGGCAGCAGTCCTCATTGTGCCACCCAGTCAAGTAGCCTTTTAAAACAACGTCTCAGCCCTGCCACTGCAGCACATAGTGCAGTTTTCAACATTTTGCCAGGCTTAAACCTTCCTTTTTATTACTTACACGTCACCCCTAAAGTAGGTCCTGAAGGCTCATCAGGCAGGGTGCATGGTACTTATAAAGTTGGACATGTGTGTTTAAGTTTTACATTCTTGACAGGGACAAATTCCAAAATTAGTTTTTCACCTATGTAAGGCTGTCCCTCCTGTAGAATAACACTAGTTTACCTTATTACTTTCAGTAAGTGATAACTTCACATTGGGAGCAGATAGAAAAATTATGCTTACACTCAAAGTAATTTTAATTTAAAATCCTCTTTAATAGGTCAGAGTTTAAGTTACAATGTGGAAAATGCCACTTCTGCCAGTGTCCTGTGTCACAGGACTGTGGATGGATCTCCTGTGGTGTTTTGTTTATTGGTTCCAGACAGAGGAAGAAAGAAGGCCTAGGTGTGAGGAGAGAGGGTCTTCCTTACAGGATAGCTAGAGAGGAGTTGTACTCTGCCCTGATTACATTTCAAAGGGCTCTGCCAGCAACACACAAAAAGTAAGGTGACACCAGGCATGCCTTTGCCTTTGTCACCCTAGACAGTTTGGAGCTAGGCCCAGTGGAAGGGGAAGAACTGACCAGAACAAGTTTTGGGGGTAGGTCAGGGAACTTCCCCACACAGAGGCTCGGACCAGGAATAAACATGGGGCCTTCAGAACCTCTCATTAGAACACTCCTGGACCTGCGGAAGATTCAGAAAAAGGACTGCCCTGCTGTCTGAGGAAGCAGGATGCTGCATGGATGCTGATCGGTAAAGGCCTAGATGGGCACAGAGGATCTGAGGAAGGTGGCTGGAACAGAGACACTGCACAGAGGGGCCATGAGACAGGCTGGAGGCTCCACCATCATGGCTCTGGATAAACCTAGAATGGGACCCCAGTAGAAGGGCTCGACTGGGCCTCCAGTGAAGTACGAGACACAGCACCATGCCAACCCTCCCTCCCAGACCATCGCAGATGAGTCCCCACCCGTGCGGTCTTGACACCACAAGAAGGCCCAGCCGGGGGAATCCCTGAAGTCTACCCACACCTGAGCTACTGCACCGGCCCTCCACTGCCTTCGCGCCTAGTCCCGCACGTGGCCAGGAGTAGAGGGTGACCCAACCTGGGGAGACACCTTGCTGGAGGCCCATGGACGGGGTGGAAACCTGCATAGTGGTCCTGTGGGTAGCCCCATAGAGCACCTAAGGGGCACCTCATATGCCAGAGCAGCCCCTCACCTGAGTAAGCCTGGGCGGAGTTCCGCAAGAGGTGGAGTGCGCTTGGTAATGACTGTTTGCGTTGATTTTCAGCGCCGGGTGTTTGTCCTGCGCTGGAAAATCAACACGAACAACATCATGAGCAGCGCAAGAGGGCGCTGCTTCTTTTCTGCCGCTCGAGTAGATTTTCTACCCAAACTGCAATTTTCACAATGCAAACAGAATGTTTCTCAACACGAGCGGTCACGACCACCCGCGACCGCCTGCATTGAGAAATACAACCACCCGCATTGAGAAATCTCGCCGGGAGGTGGTTTTTTCTTGCTCGTGATTGCCAACTTGGCATTGGGGAGTGAGAGCGGGCAAAAATCTTGCCGGGAGGTGAATTTTTCTTGCTCGCCAACTTGATGTTGGGGAGCGCAAGCGAGGAAAACAACTCCGCTCCGCAGAACGGAGTTTTTCGGAACCCCGCATGCTCCGCGGAGTGTGGAAAACTCAGCAAACTCCGCGAGCGGAGCAGAGCTCACCACCCGGGCTTACACCTGAGCAGCTTGAAGATCAACCTTGGCACCTGGCCACAGATTTGATGAACTAGGACATCCCTTCGAGACGGCAGAAAGGCGGCCCACAGAGCATAGAAGGACGCCAACCTGAAAGACCTGCTCACCAAAGAAATGGCCACTTTAGAGTCCCCAGCTACCATGGATACACCTCCTGAGGGCGATGATACCCTGAACCTCGTCAGCCACTCATTTATGGAGGTCCTCTTTGACAGACTCAGAGTCGACACAGCAGCACTCCGAGAGGACGTTGCCATAGAATGTAGTGGAACTAGGTCAGTGGGTGATGGCCCTGGAAACAAAAGGATACACAAGGGAAGAAGCCTACAGATGTGAACTACTGGACCTGTGGGACAGGAATGAGGAGCTCCAGATATACCTTGAAGATTTAGAAAACAGATCCCGCCGCTCAAATATAAGGATTAATGGAGTCCCCCTTCAAGCAGACTCAGGAGATCTGGAGAGCTACATTATTCGTCTATTCCACCAGGTCCTTCCTGATGTGGCTGACAAGGAGATCATACTGGACCACACACACTGAGCAGGCCACCCATCCACTGCACCGGGCCAATCTCACAATAGCCTCACATCTGTTCACAGCTACCGCCTTAAGGAGGCTATCATGTTGGTGCTAAGAAACCAAGGCCCAATCATCTTTGGAGGCACCAAAATCTGGCTCTAGCAAGACTTGTCCCCTACTATGCTCCAAAGATGGTGCGCCTTCAAAGAAGCGACTACGTTCCTACAGGGGAACAAAAACAAGTAGGAACACCCCTTCTGCCTGATCTTTGTCTGGGACAGAGAAACACGCGTCATATGCATAATGGGGGACGCAACCTCTGTTTTGGGCCTGGGCACCCACAAGGGGGACTCAGAACCGGGGACCTTCGCCGAGGGCCTTATGCAACACAAGGCAACCTGGCAAGAGAATCTGGTGCTCTACAAGGAGTGGCACCCTCAAACCGACTCAGGATGAGAGCCGCTGGGAACGCAAAGCACTCCTCCAGAAACTCCAGAGTAACAACACAAACCGGGATCACAATTGAGAATAATCATAAACACAGGCCTCAGAATGTCACCATCCTGGGGCCCTCACGGGGCAGATCATCTGGACCCAGCGCTTAAGCCGAGTCACTCCCCAGGTGAAGGCCATCAACATACCCATTCTCCTCATAGAGCCGGGATGGAGGAGCAGCCCTGCACCCTGTCAGTGGTGAAATACCAACCCACAGCTGCCACCATGACCCATACCTTTGATTCACTTATGTCTCCCAGGGTGGGAGTGGTTACTTCCTGGTTGTTTCCCCCCAGTTCTATATCCCCTCTTCCGCCAAAGTCCCTGCCCAGCTACACTCAACACATGGGAACAGACACAGATTACTACCATGCACCATCCGCGGAGACCCTTCAGAGCGCCCATGGCACAGAGCAGCCATATCACCTTTTAGATGGTCTAGATACTGAGTCTAAACATGCAAGCCTTAGCGTCCCTGCAGAGCACCTCAACGTGTTATTCCTCTTAAGAGATTACAACTGCTATATTGCTCTCCTACAAGAGACCCACCTCTTACAAAAAGACTGCAAGAGATTGTGGTGCCGCTGATTTGACAGCCAGTACATTTCTTTGGGTCCCAGTAAAAAAGCGGGAGTATCGATATTATTACCTTCCACATTCAAAGACCATACCATGCAAACCCAAGCAGAGATACCTGGGAGACTCCTGTCCCTGCGAGTCTCAGTGAACTCCTCCACCTTCACCCTTGCCATGCTATATGCACGCAACGCTCATCAGGAACACTTCCTCCTCAATACCCTAGGCCTAGTAGCCACCACCCCAACTGTGGACATGGTGATAGCAGGTGACTTCAACCTTGTTCACAACAACTCTCAGGCTAGATCGACCCAAATACCGGACCAATTCGGGGTCTTCTAGGATGCGAGACTGCAGTGGCTGAAAGACGTAGGCCTAGGAGATGGACACCCCACATCCATGGGTTACACTTTCTTTTTGGCCTCTTACCAAACCTACACTCAGATAGACTATTTTTTAGTCTCCTCCCACGTCCTGAATGCCATAGGCACCGAAATAGAAGTATCGGAGTTGTCCGGCCACTCTGCCATAACGATAACCTTCAACACATAGTTCCATGACACCACCCATCATCGGTGGCAACTTAATGATAAACTCTTCACATACGACTCCACCAAGACTGAAATCAGGGAAACCATTCAACACTTCCTCCGACTCAATGACATCCCGACTGCCTTCATCGGCGTAGTGTGGGAAACACTGAAAGTGGCAATTAGGGGAACCTTGATAACTCTTTTGGTGCCACTCAGTAAGGATAGGGGGATAAAAAAGCTGCTTTAGAGGCTAACGTGAAGGTGTCAGAGGAGGCACATCATAAAACAGGCTCTCATAAGGTGCGTAGGCAGTTGACCCTAGTCAGAAAACAGCTCAGGGCGCTGGACTGGGAGAGAGCTGATTATTGCCTGGTTCGCACAAAACCAAAAGTATTATACAGGCAGCAATAAAACTATGAGCCCAAACACAAAAGAATAGAATACATGAGATCCAAACTGTAGACGGACACAGAGCGCATAGTAACATTTCCATTGCCTGAGTCTTCGAACACTTTTACACAGCTCTGTACACAACGAATGGGGTAGACCCCGGGAAGATCCACAGATATCTATTAACAACACCCATTAACAGACTGCCTGAGAGGGATAACCTTTCTCTATAGCCAGATATTCGACTTGATGAAGTGCTCGCCGCTATCTCCCTGCCCGCTTCTTTAGATTATTCAGACCCTAACTCGCAGAATCATCCCATGAGTCCATCCACACAGATTCTGGGCAAATGACAACATACAATAGAAACATACATTTGGGATGGCAAGCAACCCTGTATGGCTACGAAGCGGGCACATCTCTCCACGGCAGATAGTGGCCTGGGTGCCCCCCACTTTGCACATTATTACCTAGCAGCCCAACTCAGCTATATGGACGAACGGAACTAAGCGTGCACTGAAAAACACTGGTGCTTCTTTGACCAATCCATAAAAGGGATGCACATCTGGCAGATTCACTGGCTCCCAAAAAAACAAGGTCTAGCTGGAGTCTACATGTCCCCAGTTACACGTGTGACTTTAGCAGCCTGGGAAAGGGTCATGGTGACCTATTCACCCCTATCTACTCCCTCACACCAATCATTGGCAACCCTGAGTTCCCCCAGCCCACTCGACTTTAGACTTCCACACATGGAGAACAGCCAACTGTAAGAGGGTTGGTGAGCTCTACGACCACTTGGGGATCCTTGACTTCCCACAACTCGAGTCCAACTACGGCTTACATACCACTGAATGCTGGCGCTACACCACAGTCAGACATTGAATTGCTTGGCCCTCCAGAGTGAAGGAGGTAGCGAAAACAGCTGAGGCCCCAAAAGGTGTGTGCTGTGGGTGCCTCTGGTGGGCACTGGGGCACCAACGTAAGGCACCGGGGATTGTGTCCCCAGGCCCAAAGTGGTGCTGGACTGTGTGCCCCCTCCCCTAATTAAAAATTCAAGGTCCCCGGGGATGGGGTCTCTGGAGTCTGAAGTGGCTCCGGAGGGTGCTGTGCACCCACTTTCTTAAAAAAAGAAAGGCACTTGGGGATGGAGGCCCCGGGGCTCGAAGTGGTTACTAGAGGGTGACTGCGCACCACCCTCCCCTTAGTAAAAAATAAAGGCCTCAGGGATAGGGTCTCCAAGGAACAAAGTGGCTCGGAGAGGGGGGCGACATGCCCCCTTCCTGTAAAAAATAGAAAGGCCCCAGGGAATGGGTTCCCAGGGTCCCGGAGTGGCTAGGGGAGGCAGGCACAGCTCCCCTTATTAAAAAATAAAGACCGTGGGGGATGGGGTCCCTGGTACCTGAAGTCGCTTGGGGAGGAGGGCTACGTGGCCCCTCCCCTTAATTAAAAAGAAAGGCCTGGGGAATCGGGGCCCTGGGGTGCAAAGGTTCAGGGAAGGGGCAGCGTGCTTCGTCCCGAATAACTTTCTTAAAAAGGGCATCCCAGGTGGGCATGGGGAGACCAAAATAAAAATAAATGAGTGACAGGATATGCTCATTTATTATTCACCACTCTTGCTAGGAGTGCCCCAAAATGCCCTACATGGACTTTTTTGTTTATATTGTTTTTAAGCTCAGGGGTGCCTCTAGAATAGGGAGGGGCACCATCAAGCATTTTTTTTAATATTGCGGGGGGCTGCAGGAAGTGAAGCAGCCCCTAGCAACATTTTTAAAAAAACAGCAAGTCTCCAGGGTCATTAAAACCATGACCCCAGGAGAGCTCACCATATGTTTTTTTTTTTAAAGCACCCCTAGTTGGAGAAAGATGATAAAAAGGTCAAAGTGACTTTATAGTGAAAAGTTTATTAACAATGAAAGGTTAAAGGGACGTTATAGTATTAGTTTCAGTGACAATGTAGTGTTTTAAACTAAAAAAACACTGAAGTTCACCAGTTCTAGTTATCTCAAGTAATGACCTAGTCATTCCCTAAAGTAACTATAACTCGTGACCTCGCCATGCACAGCAAATTTTCACCTATTACACCAAATGCATTTTTTACACATAAGCTCAAGAAAATAATACCATAACGGTGGTGTGGTTTATCTATTCTAATAATAATAATATGCTTGTACTGAGACATAGGTTTCTACTTTTGTTTGTCCTATAATTACAGTATTATTCTCATGATTTTATGTATCAAAAACAATATGCTGTACTAATCTCCATGACGTTTCTATTCCAATAGTTACTGTGTGACAAACTGTTGGTATGTACTTGACATTCTCAAAAAGTTGATATTGGTTATATTTTATTTAGTTGTTCACTTTTCAGTTTCATCTTTGTTTCTCTACCACTTAGAGCCCTTCTTCTATATTTGTTTATTGCCCCTGGTTCAAGGTTGTTTTCATGAAGGGCAGTCCCTGTTCTTGTATATCTTTGTTGTCTTTGGACAATTTGCCTGGGCACTGCCATGCATATCCTTGTTGTTTGCTGCTATCAACTTTAACACTAACTAAGTAATATACTAAACTTTTCCTCTATTCCTCCCACCCTACATTTATGAACATGAAGCATCCGCCATACAACTAAGCTATGAGGTTCCACCACCACCTGGTCTACAGAACACCCAACCAATAAAATGGGAGCCCGTACGCGCCCTGTAGTATCCTAGGTCTGCTACAACCAATTTCTGTTGTTACTTATCTGTTCACCTAAGTAGCATGTTTAAATGACCAATTTCTTGCATTAGCAGTTTCCTCACCCATCACGCTCATCACAGCCCCATTCACTGCATATTCCAAAACCTCTCTCCTTATCCATTGTCTTTGGTTCTGTGCACAATACAGGGTCTCTGTATCAGAGTTATTCACGCTTCTGCACCTTTTTTGTGGGGGTCCAGTGGTCTGTGTTGATGATTACATCCCCATTTCCCTCATGCCAGGGAGCTCACTTGGGAATAATATTCGGTCTAAGTCTGATGAACTGTGCTGGTAAATTTCACCCATCCTCATCTTTCTGCGGAGGCTCTGAGGTCATATCTCAAGCTGTGGTGCTACTTGGGCTGTTGTCTCTGTCTCTCCGCATCCCCTCACCATGCTTAGTCTGTCATTGTGTAGCATGCTTTGAGACAGTGAGTCTCCTTAATTTATGTTGGTCTTCCAACTAATCCCAAGCATGCTCCGGTATTTCAAAGAAATGTGATTTATCTTGAAAGCACACCTTTTTTGCCGGGTAGACCAGCATGTATATAATGCTAAGTGTTTAATATTCACTGCTCGCAATTTCACCTTGACTAAATGAAATGATTTTCTCAACATCTGGACCTAGTTAGTGTAGTCCAAGCATTTCCTTATAGAGTGGTTTTCATAGGTCAAAGATATCTTTTGTCCTTACTTCTCTTAGGATGCAGACAAGGACTTTATATTTTAGTAGTTTTGCAATATGTGGCTTTGGTCGGGTGCAGGGAGGAGAGGTTTCTGGAAGAGTGCTTTGTGTGTCCTCTCCATGACAAAGCAAGTCAACAGGGTTTCTGATGGCACAATGTTCTTTAGCCATGTTTCCAAGTGCTGATCCAGCTAACCTCCTTCTGCACCCTCTGGGAGCCCTACAAACTGCAGGTTAATCTGCTTTGCCACCCATATCCATCTTCTGCACCCACCACATCTTGCTTCATGCATTTATCAATTTTCTCTTGATGAGGTAGCTGACCCTGCTTGCCATTAGCCACATATTATGGCCCAAGATTATCTGCAGCAGATCCTTTAATCTCAATCTCCTTGTACGTAAAGGAGGCAGGCACAGGGATTCAGGGAGCCACTCCAAGAGGCTTGTCCACTCCAAGTGCGACCCACAAGAAGGGTCACGTCAAGAGCTAGGCCTCCTCTGTCTCCCACTGCCCCAATGAGATATCTGCAAGCACTCCTCCTTCTCCTTCTCCTTCTCCATCCCAGCACAACTGCCAATAACTGCAGAGGGTCCCATTAAAGAGTCTCACTAGGTCACAATCTCTATGTCAACTCTAACACTAACTAAACATTATAACAAACTTCTACCCTCTTCCTCCCACCCTATAATTATGAATGTCTTCGGCCCGGGTTGTGGCCGCATTCAGTCACTGAGGTTGGGCTCCATCCCACCCATCGGCCCCATTGTCTCTGCTGTTTTCAGGTGGTTTCAGTGTCTATCTTTCCCTCACTGATCATGGAGCCATGAGCAGAAAGCATCAGGAAGAGCCCCAATTCCTATCCGGAGCTGCTCCTCCCTCAAGCGGCATGCCCCCGAGCTGCCCCATCCCTGAATTCACTCTTGGGTACCAGCACCAAGGCTGTCTTCTGATTGACTTCTGATTGTGCCATGCATCAGGTGAAATTTTCATTGCCTGGCCTGCTCCCAGCCTCCAGCACAGGGCAGGGTGATGAACGGCAAGAGCACAGGTAGCCATGGGGGGAGAGAACATGAAACAGGCAGGGGCATTTCTGGGACACTGGAGCCACCAACAATGGCTAAAAGTAAGTGTGTTCTTCTTCAGCCTGCTGCATTTCATCAGCTGTTGCCTCCATCTTGTCTGTTACTGCACACTACTTGTGTTCCTGGTGGTGAGCTCCAGCCACTAATACCAGAGACCCCAGGGTTGTTGTTCTCAGTATTTTGTCCTTCGTGCTCAGCTATGGTCTCTTTTCCAGATGGTGTCCTCCATCAGGGTACCCTTCCTGAACCCTTTCCAAAGCAAGATAGCCTCTTTCCTTAAGGAAAATGCAGCTCCTTTAGCAATGTTAGTTGCCAAGTCAATGCAAAACCTTTAAGTCACCAAGCAGCCAAACTGATAATTTCCCAAGACAAGCTCTATTCTGAGGGATGAAGATCAGCAATCTACTTCTCTCTAGGAGGCAGTTCCTCCTTCTCCTGGCAGTCTAATCTCCATCTGAAAGAAAGTAATCAATTAAGGATCCTGGCTCTCGAGCTCAAGTAATTCCCATTCACACTTTGATGTGGGTCCTTGCTTTGGTCTTTGTGATTACTGGCACCCTATGTATGCATGTTTTCATGCATCTAAGTGGTATTTGCATAGCATGAACCTAGCCAAAAAGGCAGAAGAGCACTTTACAGGGTCAAAGGCAGTGATACAGTCAATGAATGATAGGAGAGGTCGTGGGTAACTGGATTGTTACTGCATTGTGATGTAATGTTGTTTAAATAGGTGTTTCTTCAACTCTTTCTTAAATTGGAGTGGCATTGGGACTGTCCTTATGGATATGGGATATTGCTACAGGTCCTGGGTGCATAGATGGAAGAGATTGCAACTCAGGCTTCTACCCAATACTTATTCTAGCTTTTCAGACATGGATTTGGATTCCAGAGTTCCATCTACAGAACTGGTTTCAGGAAGTTCCTGCCATTTTGGGCAGTATTTACAAACTGCATTTTGTAGTACAGTTAGTAGTACTACGCACATATACTCCAAAATGCCATTCACAAACCAACTTATGGAGATATCCTCCTCCCTTATCTTTTCTATGCAGAGATCTCCGCCACAAATGCAGAAATGCAGAAATCTCTGCACAGGAAGATGTACATTTTAGAAGTAATTGTGGGACAATGTGAAGAAGGACATGCAAAAAAACATTCACCCACACAAGAGTAAACCCGTTGCTATTCACTAACTGCACTCTAAAGTTACTACAACCACAAAGACCCCAAATTAGTTGTAAATTTACTCCAGCCCAGCATTGGAGTAAGTCCAGCACCACACATGGCCACTCACAGGCACTGCAACACACTCTGGAGAGCAAAGATATGTATAAGTTAAATGTGTGCCTGAGGTAAAGACTGTAGTTGGTCAGATGTATCCACAACCATGAGAATCCATGTTTCACAGCAGAGATGTTGAAGATTTGACTTTTCCTCCCAGGCATAATAAACAAAGGCAATTGTCAATAGTCACAAGCTATGTGTAATAAAATTGCTAATTCTTCTGCAAATAAGATAGAATTAGTAATGGAGAGTGGACTGATGATGCTGTTTTTTTTACACTGTGCACTGGGACATTGCTGTCCAGGCCCCAGTGAGTGTGCCCATACCCCTAAAATAGGGTTAAATTAGATAAGTCCTAACTGGCTTATTTAACTTTCTTATAAGACCATAGCAAATGGTGTAGAAAATACATCCATGGCATAGAAAGATAAATGTAATCTGTGGACTATAGCACTTATTGTGCCATCCACTACTGTGACAAGGAAAACATGGCTTCCGGCCTACCATTGTAGTTCGACTGCGCCAGTTAAAAAATGCAGCCCGACCAGTCAAAATAACACTTTTTGGTAGGGGAAAGATTCTTCGTTTTAAATATTAAGAAGTCACCCCTATGTAGACCTTGTAGGCCTTGTAACCTACAAGTGATGGTAGATGCTATTTAAAATTGGGACATGTAGAAATGCAATGTCCACATGTCTCTGCAGTGACAAGCCCCCAAAAGATTTTTTCACTGAGGAAGGTCCTGGCTGCACTATGAGAAAACTATAGTGCAAATTGAAATATTAATTTATCTCAAGTTTAGGAATAGCTAGGAAAATAATTAAACCACTCATTTTATTATTTATTATTTTTAATAAATATTTAGGGAAAGTAACTTATAGAAAATTACTCTTTTCCTGTCTGAAGCCCCAGGAGACAGATTTACATTAGCTCTTGAGAAGCTGTCCAGCAAGTGCTTGACCTTAATGAAGTGTAAAAGCTGCTCTCAAAGCAGGGACAATTGTCTGGGTGCATGGAGGTGCTTTTTTTGCCCCTGTCAGGAAGATCAGTTGTAATGTGCCCAGGAACGTAATTACCTTCAGAGGGATGAGCCATGTCACAGGTAAATCTCAGGTGAGACATGGAGAGGTCCAGTTTTTGTCCTCATAGTTAGGCTAGTGTAAAACCCAGTGGGAGCACAGCTACCCCAGAACCGGTTTTGAGTGAGAGGAGGGGACTGCTCATTACCCTGGCCACACCTCTAAGGGAGCACACAGACTCTGCACAAGGCTCTGTACAATTTTGGGAATAAGGGGAACTGTGGATTGTCTAACGTAGGGCAAACCGGAACTGCGGGAAAAGGGGCGGGGTTGCCCCTGGGTACTTTTATCCCATTGGTAAAGGAAGATTCAGGAGTCACTCTCACCCACTAGCTGGTGCCAAGAATAAAGGTAGCACCCCAAGGCACTTGCCTCAAAACACTTTCTGGACTTGTGGAAGAACAAAAAAAGGACAGAACCTGCTATTTGAGACCTGTGAGGTGGCTTGAAGGGCTGGACCTGCTCCCACTTGTACCCAGGACAAAGAAGTGGACTCCAAGAGTCAGCTGACTGACCTTCTTGTAGCAAAAGGTATCATAAAAGCTGCAAGAGGCCGGTACCAACCACCAAAGCAATCCGCCCAAGGTGCGACTTCACTGGGCTAAAGAAACATATTTTACCCATTTGGAGCTTCCTCACAGCAACAAATCCATTTCAGGGAGCCTTCAGCAAGGAGGTTGATAGCGAAGCGCCAAAGGTCTCTAGATTATGTTGGGAAGAAATTCTTGGTAGCGAAAGAAGGTGGGCAAGGGAAGCAAGACCCAGGATAATGGATTAAAAAAAATGCATTCTCTTTGGGGTTCAATTGAAACTTGGTCCCCCTTCCCCAGTAAAAACAAGCTCTCAGAGAATATGTGGGAAAGGTTGGCAGTTGTCTGGACCTGGCCTATTTGAGGGAGAAGCCTTCCATCAGCTTCTCATTAAATACTGTTGGCCAGCACACGGTCTTTCCCTACTTGGCCCAGGTACCTGACCATAGGTTACGGAATAAAATTTTAAAGGTGAGAGTGGGGTGTAACCTAATCTGCTCTATATGGTGCAATGCTGTTTGGGATGGTAATGGATTTTGCACCTGGTCCCTGAATATAAATATAATGCTCCTTGTCTCATGTACTTATGGACTGCATTTTTTATATTCTCATTCGTATTAAGTTTTTAAGACCGCTATTTTTAAAATACCAAACACTTTCAAGGTTGGAAGGGGAGGGGCTGCTATCTGAAAATGCCTTATCTTGAAGTTGCAGTAGGAATTGCATGTGTTATACTTACTGTTAAGCAGAGTTTTAAGGATGGGTTTGAATAGGCCATGCTGCTCCTGGGGGTCAGTGGGTTTTAAGTTGATATTATAATGTAACAGCTGTACTGTTTTATTGTTTTTGAACATTTTATGGAAAAATGTCCTAATAAACTTTGGGTTTTTTACCTTTTTTTTACCAGAAAGGAGGTATGTGGCCTCATGGAACTCATCATTGAATGCAACCTGCAAGCTTGTTCCATTGGAGAATTCAGTGCTCCAAAAAACAGAGCCTAAGTAGAAATCTTGACCAGGTGAAGGTGCAAAGAGAATCCAGCTGACAAGAAGACTTCTCCGGGTGGGAAATTTGCACTTGCTCGGAGTATTCCCCGCCCAAAAAATGGCTCCAGCGGGGCCTTGTCTAATGGCTATCGAGCCTCATGGATCCTTTCTCAGACACAGCTTGCAACCTTACCCCGCTGGACGATTTCGAATTGCATTTCAGAGAATAAGCCCTTAGGAAAATTCTCTAATGGGATAAACATACGTGGTGTATCTGACTAGTGCTCCATTGCAATTGGTCTGAAATCGTGCCTAGTCAGCCGGGACCATAAACATTCATTGGCGCTTTAAGCTTTCTCTGCACTTTTTCGCCTAAATTTAAAAAATTCGTATCTCTGGTTCCCCTTAATGTATTTATGTAGTTTTGGTATTGTTTTGCTTATTAAATTTCTCTCTATTTTTATAGACTGGAATGGGATTTATATTGTGTTATTTCTTTGACATTTTAACTGTTTTGATACTTCTAAATGCTTTGCACATTTTCTTTAAGTTAAGTCTGTCTGCTCTGTGCCATACTTACAAGGGGTTTGTAAGAAATTGGTTTACAGGTTGAGGGGGTGAAACTCTACTCAAGCAGCAACCACAATCCTTGTCAGGGTGAAGTCACAAACAATCCCCAAATTAACCCTCTGGTAGCTTGGCAGAAGGCAGTCAGGCTTATCTTAGAGGCAATGTGTAAGGTGTTTGTGCGACGAATGCAATAAGAACAAGTGATGGATGGAATGCTGAAGAATGTCAAACACTCACCCTCAGTACAGAGATCTGGGCCTAAATCCATAATTTTTTTGCTCACCCTCCCATTCAAGTTTGGACCCAGTCATATGCAAGTCTTGACCCTTTGAAAAGTATTTGTGCAACACTTCAAACCGTAATAAAGTGAAAACCCAACACAAGAAGGATTCCACACCAAATTAGGAAAATAGAGTACATTTTAATAACTAAGAGAAGACCAAAACAGCAAAAATCAAATCAGTAGAACAGGAGTTTAAATATTTCAGGGAAAATAGCGCCAAAAAGGATAAAGCGCCAACTATGGAGATCTGGCCATGCAAGATCAGGACAAAGTCACAAGTTCAGGCCGATTGCGATGGTGCGTGGACCAGCTACAAGAGTACCTTAAATCCTGGTTGTGGAGCGTTGTGAGGTCCCGCCTCGAGGATGAGTTGCACAGCCAAGGAGATACAGGTCTGGGTCAGAGATGTGCTGTGCAGCATTGGTTGTGATGAGCTGTGAGGCTGCAATGCCAGGCCCTGCATCATCTTCGAGGAGGCCATCAACAAGGGTGCTAGTGATGCAAAGTCATGTGTCAGGGATGCGTCTCGCAGCAGCTGTTCCAATGGGGCTGCAGGCAGCGTGGGCGATGTGAAGTCATGGCACTAGGAAAGTCCAAGCAGCAGAGACAATGTGCAAGTTCTGCTCGTGGTTGTGCCTCACAGCAGAGGAGATGTGTTGGTCCTTCTGAATGCACAATTGGGCTGGCAGAGGAACCACTATCAAGGGTCCAGGTCTGGGGTGGAACTACTTGGCATGGTAGGACTCAGAGTTGCAGAGTTCAGGTGCTGGTTACAGTTACAAGAGACTAGCCCTTCTCACCCAGGCAAGAGGGCAGCAGGCCAGCAGGGCAGCAGTCCAGCACAGTGGCACATCTTTCAGCAGCACATCAGTCCTTCTTCCTGGCACAGTCTTCCACATGTCTAGAAGTGTACTGAAGAGTGGTTGTCTGAGGTCCAATATTTACACCTGGTGCCTTCTTTGAAGTAGGAGAAGCCTCTAGAGGATTTCCTTTGAAGTGCAGTTTTCCTGCCTCCCCTGCCCTGGCTCATGACTAATTGCAGGGGTAAGTGGGGCTGTGCCCAGCTCCGTCTCCTATTTTGTCAGTGATGGCCCATTAAGGCACACTTATACTCCCTATTGTGTGTGGCTGTCTGGGAGGAATACACAAAGTTTAACTGCCAACTACACCTATCCATGTGACACAGAGACAGGCTGCAGGGACTAATGGCTGAGGCAGGAAAATGCCAACTTTCTAAAATGTTCCCATGAGGCACAGGGCCAAGACTGATTTGCATATGGCTGGGTTCAAACTGGAATGGCATGGTGAGCAAAAAAACGATGGATTTAGGCCCAGATCTCTGTACTGGGGTGAATGTATGGCATTGTTCTGTATTCTGTCCATCAACTGTTGTTTTTGCATTTGTCACCCCGAGTGGGACGGGTATGCCCAGACGTGGGTCCTGTGCTCTCCATGCCACTGGAATCAAGCTATCCTGGCTGAAGAGGGATGAAACCCCGAAACCGGTCCTAGGATGCTTGTTTCCAGTCCAGGGAGGACCTGGCTTGGCAGTTCGGGCTGGACTGTTCCCATGAGGCACAGGGTCAAGACTGATTTGCATATGGCTGGGTTCAAACTGGAATGGCATGGTGAGCAAAAAAACGATGGATTTAGGCCCATATCTCTGTACTGGGGTGAATGTATGGCATTGTTCTGCATTCTGTCCATCAACTGTTGTTTTTGCATTTGTCACCCCCGAGTGGGACGGGTATGCCCAGACGTGGGTCCTGTGCTCTCCATGCCACTGGAATCAAGCTATCCTGGCTGAAGAGGGCTGAAACCCCGAAACCGGTTCTAGGATGCTTGTTTCCAGTCCAGGGAGGACCTGGCTTGGCAGTTCGGGCTGGACTGTTCCCATGAGGCACAGGGTCAAGACTGATTTGCATATGGCTGGGTTCAAACTGGAATGGCATGGTGAGCAAAAAACGATGGATTTAGTCCCAGATCTCTGTACTGGGGTGAATGTATGGCATTGTTCTGCATTCTGTCCATCAACTGTTGTTTTTGCATTTGTCACCCCGAGTGGGACGGGTATGCCCAGACGTGGGTCCCGTGCTCTCCATGCCACTGGAATCAAGCTATCCTGGCTGAAGAGGGGTGAAACCCCGAAACCGGTCCTAGGATGCTTGTTTCCAGTCCAGGGAGGACCTGGCTTGGCAGTTCGGGCTGGACTGTTCCCATGAGGCACAGGGTCAAGACTGATTTGCATATGGCTGGGTTCAAACTGGAATGGCATGGTGAGCAAAAAACGATGGATTTAGGCCTAGATCTCTGTACTGGGGTGAATGTATGGCATTGTTCTGCATTCTGTCCATCAACTGTTGTTTTTGCATTTGTCACCCCGAGTGGGACGGGTATGCCCAGACGTGGGTCCCGTGCTCTCCATGCCACTGGAATCAAGCTATCCTGGCTGAAGAGGGGTGAAACCCCGAAACCGGTCCTAGGATGCTTGTTTCCAGTCCAGGGAGGACCTGGCTTGGCAGTTCGGGCTGGACTGTTCCCATGAGGCACAGGGTCAAGACTGATTTGCATATGGCTGGGTTCAAACTGGAATGGTATGGTGAGCAAATAAACGATGGATTTAGGCTCAGATCTCTGTACTGGGGTGAATGTATGGCATTGTTCTGCATTCTGTCCATCAACTGTTGTTTTTGCATTTGTCACCCCGAGTGGGACGGGTATGCCCAGACGTGGGTCCCGTGCTCTCCATGCCACTGGAATCAAGCTATCCTGGCTGAAGAGGGTGAAACCCCGAAACCGGTCCTAGGATGCTTGTTTCTAGTCCAGGGAGGACCTGGCTTGGCAGTTCGGGCTGGACTGTTCCCATGAGGCACAGGGTCAAGACTGATTTGCATATGGCTGGGTTCAAACTGGAATGGCATGGTGAGCAAAAAACGATGGATTTAGGCCCAGATCTCTGTACTGGGGAGAATGTATGGCATTGTTCTGCTTTCTGTCCATCAACTGTTGTTTTTGCATTTGTCACCTGTTAGAAATGGGGGTCTCTAGTTGGCAATGGCGGGCCACTGTCCAAGTAGGGACCCTTCTTCCTAAGTCAGAGTGAGAGGGCTACACCCTTCGATAACCCCTGCTCAACCCTGTGGTAACGTAGCACGAGCAGCTAGGCTATCTCAGAGGCAGTGTGTGAAGCATTTATGACCATACACAGTAACACAGTAAGTAACACTACAAAGGGACACCACACGAATAGGTATATCAAAAATAAGTATCTTTATATAGGCTTTTCACAAGACCCAAAACGACCATAAAGCCACAATACTATAAAAATGGATTTACTCTTGGAATGCTGCAAAAATAGTTCAAAGTGTGCAAGAAGAACTCAGTTCAAGGCAGTGGTCTCTGCGACCCGTCTACTCACAAAGTACCTGGATTGGCAAGGCAAAGAAGTAAAACGTTGCACTGAAGCTGTAGCGCTGATGCTCTCCCCCCGGGGCTGATGGTGCGCTGACTCCTTGCCGCGAGGGAGGAGGTGATGCGCCGATCGGCGGATGCGAGGAAAAGCGAGGCGGTGCGCTTCTGCATGCGAGGTCGTTGGTGCGATGACTCCTTGCCGTGAGTGAGGAGGCGATGCGACGATCTGCGGATGCGTGCTGTGAGCTGGTTGCGATGCCAAAGAATGGTGCTCCGCTCGGGAGCGACAAGCCGGGTGCGATGCGAGGGAGCTGGCGGCCGCGATGCGTCCGCGCTGCGATGTCGTGATGCGCCGATCGCGGGGATGCGACGCTCTTGGTGCGATGTCGTGGTGCGCCGATCGCGGGGATGCGACGCGGTTGGTACGCTGCGATGATCCTGGATTTTGCGAGCACTCAGCGGCAGCAGCGCGATGATTCCTGACAGCGCTCTCAGCTGCAACGGCTCGCAAACGTGCGTTAGCGGTGCTTTCAACCCGCGTTCTCTGCAGTAGAACTAGAGGCCCTGAGTTCCTTGACAGGAGCCTCACCTGCAAATAGAAGTCCTCGCTGGGAGGATTCAGAGGGCTGATGGTGAAGTCTAATGTGCCTGAGACTTCGACAGGAGGCTAGCTCTCTTCTAGCCCTTGGGTGATTGCTTTAGCAAGATGAATTAAAGTGTCTCTCCAAAAGTCCTTTTCCCTCTCTTTCAAAGTCCAATGGTAACCACTGCAGACTAATCCAAGAAACAGCACACAAGCACAAGGATAGTCACCTCCTGCAGATTCCTTCAGTTACACGGACAGAGGTTCGTCTTGATGTCCAGGAGCAATACCAATTGTAGGGGTTTCAGCACAGATATTTATACCCCAAAAGTCTTTGTTCTCAAAAGCTACAAGTCACTGAGCCTAGCCAGAACCAGTTCTGTTCAGTCCTGGAGCACTTTGTTTACCAGGCTGCATCCTCCCTTTCAGGAAGAGGGGGTCTGCTATCAGACGCACAGTAGGAGGTGGAGCCAGCATTCACCTTGCCAGGCACAGCCCTGCTCAGATCAAAGGGTCACCCCTCCCCATACTCCAAACGCAGATCTCTCTATTCAACCCAGGTCTGGCTCAGCCTGCCCTGTCCCTCCAAAACCAGACAGCCAATACACATAACAGCAGAGCACACTGGAAGGCTTAGGCAAGAAAATACCTACTTTCTAAAAGTGGTATTTTCAAACACAGAATATAAAAATAAACTTTACTAAAAGATGTATTTTAATATTCTGAGCTCAGGCATACTAAATTCGTTTTTCTACCATGTTCCTGGGGTCAGTTAGGACTATAGAATGTAATAGTCACAATTGCCCCTTCTGGCCTATGGGGAACAGGTAGCCTTACAGTAGTGAAAAACGAAATTGGGTGTAAGTCACTACCAGGACATGCTACACACACCAAGGCATGTCCTACCTCACACATACAATGCACCCTACCATAGGGGTGGCTTACATGATGCCAAGGGAAGGTTCAGGGGCTGGGAAGTGGGTGCACTTCACAGCCAAGATGGCAGTTCGGGACTGCACGCAGACTCTGCAGTGGCAGGTCTGAGACACACTTTACAAGCTGCTTCTGTGGGTGGCGCAAACCAGCGCTGCAGGCCCAACGGCAGCATTCGGTTTACCAGCCCTGGGCACTCACAGGCCACGCTACTAGGGACTAACAGGTAAACCAAATAAGCCAATCAGGGATATACCAATTCATATGTCATATTTACACAGGGAGCATTCGCGCTGTGGCACTGAAGGGCAGTGGCACAGCGCCCAGAGCATCTAACACCAGCAAAACGGAGGAGACAACAGCGAAAAATGGAAGGGAGACCCACGCCAATGGTGCCAGGTCTAACACGCGTCCCCTCCAGCTGAAATGTGGGGAGAACTACCCATCCCCTTGGGAGTTCTCATCACTAAGGCGGAAAAATCTGGACAGACCATCAGCATTGGCGTGTTCTGTACCAGGGCGGTGTTCCACCGTGAAGTCCATACCCTGGAGGGAAATGGACCACCTCAACAACTTGGGATTCTCACCCCTCATCTGCATCAACCATCTGAGGGGCCTGTGGTCTGTCTGAACCCGGAAGTGAGTCCCAAACAGGTATGGTCTCAGCTTCTTCAGTGCCCAGACCATGGCAAATGCCTCACGCTCAATTGCATTCCACCTCTGTTCTTGTGGAAGTAACCTCCTACTGATGAAGGCTACAGGTTGGTCTAGTTCCTCCTCATTTATCTGTGACAGAACGGCCCCCACCCCATGCTCTGAAGCGTCTGTCTGGACAACGAATTCCTTAGCAAAATTGGGCGCCTGGAGTACGGGTGCTGTACACATGGCAGTCTTGAGGGCATCAAAGGCTTTCTGACAGGTGTCAGTCCAGTTCACAATCTTTGACTGCTTCTTGGAAGTCAGCTCAGTCAAGGGTGCAACAATGTTGCCATACCCCTTGACAAACCTCCTGTAGTAACCCGTGAGTCCTAAGAAGGCCCTCACCTGGGTCTGGGTCCTTGGGGGCTCCCAAGCCAGGATGGTTTGAATCTTGGGCTGCAGGGGTGCCACCTGGCCACTCCCCACCTGGTGTCCCAGTACACCACAGAACCCTGCCCAATCTGGCACTTACTGGCCTTGATTGTGAGGCCTGCTCTGCGCAGCGCCATCAACACTTCCCAGAGGTGGCGCAAGTGGTCCTCCCAGGAGGAACTAAACACTGCAATGTCGTCCAGGTAGGCGGCACTGAAATCCTCCAGCCCAACCAACACCTGGTTGACCAACCTCTGGAAGGTGGCAGGGGCATTCTTCATTCCAAAGGGCATCACACGGAACTGGTAGTGCCCATCTGGTGTGGAGAATGCTGACCTCTCCTTTGCCCCATCAGTTAAGGCGATCTGCCAGTACCCAGACGTCAGATCAAACGTGCTGAGGTACCGGGCAGCCCCTAACCGGTCTATGAGCTCATCAGCTCTGGGTATGGGGTGCGCGTCGGTCTTCGTGACCGAATTGAGGCCTCGGTAGTCCACACAGAACCTAAGTTCAGGTGTGGCACCAGGCGTTGCAGCTTTTGGTACCAAAACCACGGGGCTGGACCAAGGGCTGCTAGAGGACTCAATCACCCCTAGGGCAAACATTTTGGAGACCTCCTCCTTAATGTAAGCCCTGACCCTGTCAGTCACTCTGTAAGCCTTGTGCTTGACAGGAGGACTGTCCCCGGTGTCTACCTCATGGACGCACCAATCAGTGACACACGTCACCAGGGAGAACAAATCAGAAAATTGCCCCAACAGTTGGTGACAATCTCTCTGCTGCTCAAGGGTCAGTGTGGTGGAGAGGACCACACCCTCCACTGACCCATCCTTCTCTCCTGCACACAGGAGGTCAGGAAGAGGCTCACTCTCCTCCTCCATCCCAGCATCTGTGGCAAGAAGCATGCCCACTTCAGACCTCTCAAAGTGGGGCTTCAGGTGGTTCACATGCAAGACCCGCAAGGGGTTCCTGGGAGATTGAAAGTCCACCAAGTAGGTAACTGGACTTTTGCGCTCCACCACCTCAAAGGGGCCGGTCCACTTATCCTGGAGCGCACAAGGCTCCACTGGGGCCAGTACCCAAACCTTCTGACCAGGTTGAAATTCGACCAGAGTGGCATTCTGGTCGTGCCATCGTTTCATTTCCTCCTGGCTGGCTTCCAAATTTGCCTCAGCAATTTTTCTGAAACGCCGAGTCTGGTTCCTGAAGGTCAACATGTAGCTAAATACATCTTGGGGAGGTTTCCTGGGAGATTGCTCCCAGCCTTCCTTGACCAGACTCAGGGCCCTCTTACCGGATGGCCATAGAGGAGTTCAAAGGGACTGAACCCTAAGGACTTCTGTGGCACCTCACAATAGGCAAACAGCAGGCATGGCAAGAGGACGTCCCACTTACGCCTCAGGGGCTCTTCTAGGCCCATGATCATGCCCTTCAAGGGCCGGTTGAACCTTTCAACCAGACCATTACCTTGGGGGTGGTAAGGAGTGGTGAACTTATAAGTTACCCCACACTCCGTCCACAGAGACTTCATGTACTGGGAGATGAAGTTGGTCCCCCTGTCAGACACCACCTCTCTGGGGAACCCCACACAGGAGAAAATCCCCATCAGTGCACGTCCCACCACGGGGGCCGTCACTGTCCTGAGCGGGATGGCTTCAGGGTACCGGGTGGCATGGTCCACCAAGACCAGGATGAACCTGTTGCCCATGGCTGTCTTGGGGTCCAGAGGCCCCACAATGTCAATGCCCACTCGCTCGAATGGGGTGCTAACAACTGGAAAGGGCTGGAGTGGGGCCTTGATCTTCCCCCCACTCTTCCCACTTGCCTGGCAAGTCTCACATGTCCTGCAATAAGTGTCTGAACTCTTGCGCATCTGGGGCCAATAAAAGTGGGTGGCCAGCCTCTCAAAGGTCTTGGTCTGCCCCAGATGTCCTGCCAATGGAATGTCGTGAGCCAACCCCAGTAGGAAGGCTCTGAAGCACTCGGGTACCACCAGCACACGGGCTGACCCAGGCTCAGCAGCCTTAGGCTCGCTATACAGGAGACTGTTCTCCCAATAAATCAGATGTGAACCAGACATGTCACCTGCGGCCTGGGCTGCAGCCTGTTGCCGCATACCCTCAAGAGAAGGGCAAACTCTTTGCTGCTCACAAAATTCCTCCCTGGTGGGTCCCCCTTCCTGATGCCAATGGGTCAGCTCAGGCAGGTCCCCCAGTTCGGTGATCTGCTCCCCGCTAGGCTCCAGGGCATCCCCCTCAGGGTCTGCTCCCTCCTGGGCCGTGGGAACCAAGGGGGCCGGCTTCCAGTGCCCCCTGCCCCTTCTCTCTAAGGCAGGGATCTGGGCCATACTCTCAGGCTCCAGGTCCTTCTCAACACCCTCCTTGGCTGCCATGGACCGAGTGGTAGCACACGCCCACTCAGGCAGACCCAACATTTCTAAGTGAGATTTCCTCTCCACCGTAGCCCACGGGGAGTTCTCCAAATCATTGCCCAACAGACAGTCTACAGGCATGGCGGGCCTCACAGCCACCTGAAGAGTTCCTGAGACCCCCCACTCAAAGGGAACCTGAGCCACCTCACATTGGCTCTCTGAGTTGTCTGCGGACACTACTGGGTAGAATGCATGGGGGACAACCTGCTCTGTGGACACCAACCGGGAGCTGACAGCAGTTATACTGGCTCCTGTGTCTCTTAGAGCCTCCACCCTATGGCCATTGATGGTCACCCACTGCCAGTACTTTTTAGTGTTAGCGGGCAGTGCAGGCTGAGGGACCATCTCAAAGTCTCCTAATGAGACAAGGGTCAACTCTACGGGATCCCACCCACCTTGGGCACCCATCTCCTCCCCCCCAGGGCTACACTAGCAAGCTGGCGGGGTGGTGCACGGGGTGGTGCATTAAGGTCCCTCTGGGGACACTGGGGATCATAGTATCTGTGGCCCACTTGACCACACTTATAACAAGTAAGGGGCCCCCTCTGAACAGGCCTACCTGTCGGGGGCACTGGCTTCTTCTCTTGGGGAGGCTGGGACACCACTGCTTGGTTCCCTTGGGAATTACTTTGGGGCCCTCTTTGGAACTCCCTCGGTTTATCCCTGTCCCCCCACTTCTCTGCTGGGGACCCTGCCCACCTTTGGCGAAGTCTCCCACTGGACCCTTGCGAACCCGGGTGCTCACCCAGCGGTCCGCCTCCTCAGCAAGCTTCCTAGGGTTAGTCAGCTTGCAATCAATCAGGTGCTGGCGTAGCTCAGGAAAACAGTTACTAGATAAATGCTCCCATGCAATCAAATCATAAAGCTGCTCAAAAGTTTCTACTTTGCTACCTTTTACCCAGCGTTCCATTGCTCTGCAAAAAAAAGACACATATTCAACCCACGTGGTACCCTCTAGCTTCTTGCAGGTCCTAAACCTCTGCGTATACATCTCAGGGGTCAAACCATAGCGGGTCATCAAAGCTTCCTTCATGTGGCCATAAACCATTCGACTTTCTGGGGGCAGGTCCAATAAGGTATCCCTCCCCTCACTCACAAAGCGTCCCCACAACCCCGCTCCCCAATCCTTCTCAGGGACCCAGTGGGACACCATGGCTAATTCATAAGCGGCAAACCATTGCCCAATATCTTCACTTTTGTGGAAATCCTTAATAACCTCCTTGGGTACATACACTCTATTCTCAGTATGCACTACAGGTATGCTGCCACCAGAGGGGAGATCTCTACACTCTTTGCTTTAATCTCCAACTCCCTCAATATTCTCTCATGCTCAAGTTTCATTTTCATAATCTCAAATTCTAACTTCTTGTTCTCTAGGTCCCTGTGACCATCCATTTTAAGCCTGGCCATCTCCATATTATGCCGCCTATCTCTCTCCCTGTCCTCCATCTCTTCTGGGGACAGACCCCTGGCGGACACACTAGTGCCCGGGCTGGAAATTGCTTTATCTCCCACCAAATCTACTACTTCACCCTGCTGCTCTCCTGCATTCTCTTCCCCCTCCACAGGCTCTCCCATATTCTTAGGGGCGTCCCTGGCTTCTAGCCAGGCCTTCAGCGCCTTGTAATATTCCTCCCTTTTAGTGAGACCTGTGATAGGGACTGTGAAGCGTTTGCAAAAATATTTGAGCTGCTTGGCATTGTAGGTTTCTAATTTCTCTTCTTCCCAGGAGAGATCCTCCGAGGCATTGGATCTGGGCTTGCCCATTGTAGCGATAACTAGCAATATTAATCAAAAATAGAATCAGAAAAAACCTCAAAACGTATGTGGTTGCGTTATGGTCTGCACTCACTAGTAGTGTACACTATAATTACTGTATGCGATCATAAATGGAAGTCCAGATCCTCACCGCTGACCACCAATGTTAGAAATGGGGTGTCTAGTTGGCAATGGCGGGCCACTGTCCAAGTAGGGACCCTTCTTCCTAAGTCAGAGTGAGAGGGCTACACCCTTCGATAACCCCTGCTCAACCCTGTGGTAACGTAGCACGAGCAGCTAGGCCTATCTCAGAGGCAGTGTGTGAAGCATTTATGACCATACACAGTAACACAGTAAGTAACACTACAAAGGGACACCACACGAATAGGTATATCAAAATTAAGTATCTTTATATAGGCTTATCACAAGACCCAAAACGACCATAAAGCCACAATACTATAAAAATGGAATTACTCTTGGAATGCTGCAAAAATAGTTCAAAGTGTGCAAGAAGAACTCAGTTCAAGGCAGTGGTCTCTGCGACCCGTCTACTCACAAAGTACCTGGATTGGCAAGGCAAAGAAGTAAAACGTTGCACTGAAGCTGTAGCGCTGATGCTCTCCCCGCGGGGCTGATGGTGCGCTGACTCCTTGCCGCGAGGGAGGAGGCGATGCGACGATCTGCGGATGCGTGCTGTGAGCTGGTTGCGATGCCAAAGAATGGTGCTCCGCTCGGGAGCGACGAGCCGGGTGCGATGCGAGGGAGCTGGCGGCCGCGATGCGTCCGCGCTGCGATGTCGTGATGCGCCGATTGCAGTGATGCGACGCTCTTGGTGCCATGTCGTGGTGCGCCGATCGCGGGGATGCGACGTGGTTGGTACGCTGCGATGATCCTGGATTTTGCAAGCACTCAGCGGCAGCAGCGCGATGATTCCTGACAGCGCTCTCAGCTGCAGCGGCTCGCAAACGTGCGTTAGCGGTGCTTTCAACCCGCGTTCTCTGCAGTAGAACTAGAGGCCCTGAGTTCCTTGACAGGAGCCTCACCTGCAAATAGAAGTCCTCGCTGGGAGGATTCAGAGGGCTGACGGTGAAGTCTAATGTGCCTGAGACTTCGACAGGAGGCTAGCTCTCTTCTAGCCCTTGGGTGATTGCTTTAGCAAGATGAATTAAAGTGTCTCTCCAAAAGTCCTTTTCCCTCTCTTTCAAAGTCCAATGGTAACCACTGCAGGCTAATCCAAGAAACAGCACACAAGCACAAGGATAGTCACCTCCTGCAGATTCCTTCAGTTACACGGACAGAGGTTCGTCTTGATGTCCAGGAGCAATACCAATTTGTAGGGGTTTCAGCACAGATATTTATACCCCAAAAGTCTTTGTTCTCAAAAGCTACAAGTCACTGAGCCTAGCCAGAACCATGTTCTGTTCAGTCCTGGAGCACTTTGTTTACCAGGCTGCATCCTTCCTTTCAGGAAGAGGGGGTCTGCTATCAGACGCACAGTGGGAGGTGGAGCCAGCATTCACCTTGCCAGGCACAGCCCTGCTCAAGATCAAAGGGTCACCCCTCCCCATACTCCAAACGCAGATCTCTCTATTCAACCCAGGTCTGGCTCAGACTGCCCTGTCCCTCCAAAACCAGACAGCCAATACACATAACAGCAGAGCACACTGGAAGGCTTAGACAAGAAAATACCTACTTTCTAAAAGTGGTATTTTCAAACACAGAATATAGAAATAAACTTTACTAAAAGATGTATTTTAATATTCTGAGCTCAGGCATGCTAAATTCGTTTTTCTACCATGTTCCTGGGGTCAGTTAGGACTATAGAATGTAATAGTCACAATTGCCCATTCTGGCCTATGGGGAACAGGTAGCCTTACAGTAGTGAAAAACGAAATTGGGTGTAAGTCACTACCAGGACATGCTACACACACCAAGGCATGTCCTACCTCACACATACAATGCACCCTACCATAGGGGTGGCTTACATGATGCCAAGGGAAGGTTCAGGGGCTGGGAAGTGGGTGCACTTCACAGCCAAGATGGCAGTTCGGGACTGCACGCAGACTCTGCAGTGGCAGGTCTGAGACACACTTTACAAGCTGCTTCTGTGGGTGGCGCAAACCAGCGCTGCAGGCCCACCGGCAGCATTCGGTTTACCAGCCCTGGGCACTCACAGGCCACGCTACTAGGGACTAACAGGTAAACCAAATAAGCCAATCAGGGATATACCAATTCATATGTCATATTTACACAGGGAGCATTCGCGCTGTGGCACTGAAGGGCAGTGGCACAGCGCCCAGAGCATCTAACACCAGCAAAACGGAGGAGACAACAGCGAAAAATGGAAGGGAGACCCACGCCAATGGTGCCAGGTCTAACACGCGTCCCCTCCAGCTGAAATGTGGGGAGAACTACCCATCCCCTTGGGAGTTCTCATCACTAAGGCGGAAAAATCTGGACAGACCATCAGCATTGGCGTGTTCTGTACCAGGACGGTGTTCCACCGTGAAGTCCATACCCTGGAGGGAAATGGACCACCTCAAAAACTTGGGATTCTCACCCCTCATCTGCATCAACCATCTGAGGGGCCTGTGGTCTGTCTGAACCCGGAAGTGAGTCCCAAACAGGTATGGTCTCAGCTTTTTCAGTGCCCAGACCATGGCAAATGCCTTACGCTCAATTGCATTCCACCTCTGTTCTTGTGGAAGTAACCTCCTTCTGATGAAGGCTACAGGTTGGTCTAGTTCCTCCTCATTTATCTGTGACAGAACGGCCCCCACCCCATGCTCTGAAGCGTCTGTCTGGACAACGAATTCCTTAGCAAAATTGGGCGCCTGGAGTACGGGTGCTGTACACATGGCAGTCTTGAGGGCATCAAAGGCTTTCTGACAGGTGTCAGTCCAGTTCACAATCTTTGACTGCTTCTTGGAAGTCAGCTCAGTCAAGGGTGCAACAATGTTGCCATACCCCTTGACAAACCTCCTGTAGTAACCCGTGAGTCCTAAGAAGGCCCTCACCTGGGTCTGGGTCCTTGGGGGCTCCCAAGCCAGGATGGTTTGAATCTTAGGCTGCAGGGGTGCCACCTGGCCACTCCCCACCTGGTGTCCCAGTACACCACAGAACCCTGCCCAATCTGGCACTTACTGGCCTTGATTGTGAGGCCTGCTCTGCGCAGCGCCATCAACACTTCCCAGAGGTGGCGCAAGTGGTCCTCCCAGGAGGAACTAAACACTGCAATGTCGTCCAGGTAGGCGGCACTGAAATCCTCCAGCCCAACCAACACCTGGTTGACCAACCTCTGGAAGGTGGCAGGGGCATTCTTCATTCCAAAGGGCATCACACGGAACTGGTAGTGCCCATCTGGTGTGGAGAATGCTGACCTCTCCTTTGCCCCATCAGTTAAGGCGATCTGCCAGTACCCAGACGTCAGATCAAACGTGCTGAGGTACCGGGCAGCCCCTAACCGGTCTATGAGCTCATCAGCTCTGGGTATGGGGTGCACGTCGGTCTTCGTGACCGAATTGAGGCCTCGGTAGTCCACACAGAACCTAAGTTCAGGTGTGGCACCAGGCGTTGCAGCTTTTGGTACCAAAACCACGGGGCTGGACCAAGGGCTGCTAGAGGACTCAATCACCCCTAGGGCAAACATTTTGGAGACCTCCTCCTTAATGTAAGCCCTGACCCTGTCAGTCACTCTGTAAGCCTTGTGCTTGACAGGAGGACTGTCCCCGGTGTCTACCTCATGGACGCACCAATCAGTGACACACGTCACCAGGGAGAACAAATCAGAAAATTGCCCCAACAGTTGGTGACAATCTCTCTGCTGCTCAAGGGTCAGTGTGGTGGAGAGGACCACACCCTCCACTGACCCATCCTTCTCTCCTGCACACAGGAGGTCAGGAAGAGGCTCACTCTCCTCCTCCATCCCAGCATCTGTGGCAAGAAGCATGCCCACTTCAGACCTCTCAAAGTGGGGCTTCAGGTGGTTCACATGCAGGACCCGCAAGGGGTTCCTGGGAGATTGAAAGTCCACCAAGTAGGTAACTGGACTTTTGCGCTCCACCACCTCAAAGGGGCCGGTCCACTTATCCTGGAGCGCACAAGGCTCCACTGGGGCCAGTACCCAAACCTTCTGACCAGGTTGAAATTCGACCAGAGTGGCATTCTGGTCGTGCCATCGTTTCATTTCCTCCTGGCTGGCTTCCAAATTTGCCTCAGCAATTTTTCTGAAACGCCGAGTCTGGTTCCTGAAGGTCAACATGTAGCTAAATACATCTTGGGGAGGTTTCCTGGGAGATTGCTCCCAGCCTTCCTTGACCAGACTCAGGGCCCTCTTACCGGATGGCCATAGAGGAGTTCAAAGGGACTGAACCCTAAGGACTTCTGTGGCACCTCACAATAGGCAAACAGCAGGCATGGCAAGAGGATGTCCCACTTACGCCTCAGGGGCTCTTCTAGGCCCATGATCATGCCCTTCAAGGGCCGGTTGAACCTTTCAACCAGACCATTACCTTGGGGGTGGTAAGGAGTGGTGAACTTATAAGTTACCCCACACTCCGTCCACAGAGACTTCATGTACTGGGAGATGAAGTTGGTCCCCCTGTCAGACACCACCTCTCTGGGGAACCCCACACAGGAGAAAATCCCCATCAGTGCACGTCCCACCACGGGGGCCGTCACTGTCCTGAGCGGGATGGCTTCAGGGTACCGGGTGGCATGGTCCACCAAGACCAGGATGAACCTGTTGCCCATGGCTGTCTTGGGGTCCAGAGGCCCCACAATGTCAATGCCCACTCGCTCGAATGGAGTGCTAAGAACTGGAAAGGGCTGGAGTGGGGCCTTGATCTTCCCCCCACTCTTCCCACTTGCCTGGCAAGTCTCACATGTCCTGCAATAAGTGTCTGAACTCTTGCGCATCTGGGGCCAATAAAAGTGGGTGGCCAGCCTCTCAAAGGTCTTGGTCTGCCCCAGATGTCCTGCCAATGGAATGTCGTGAGCCAACCCCAGTAGGAAGGCTCTGAAGCACTCGGGTACCACCAGCACACGGGCTGACCCAGGCTCAGCAGCCTTAGGCTCGCTATACAGGAGACTGTTCTCCCAATAAATCAGATGTGAACCAGACATGTCACCTGCGGCCTGGGCTGCAGCCTGTCGCCGCATACCCTCAAGAGAAGGGCAAACTCTTTGCTGCTCACAAAATTCCTCCCTGGTGAGTCCCCCTTCCTGATGCCAATGGGTCTGCTCAGGCAGGTCCCCCAGTTCGGTGATCTGCTCCCCGCTAGGCTCCAGGGCATCCCCCTCAGGGTCTGCTCCCTCCTGGGCCGTGGGAACCAAGGGGGCCGGCTTCCAGTGCCCCCTGCCCCTTCTCTCTAAGGCAGGGATCTGGGCCATACTCTCAGGCTCCAGGTCCTTCTCAACACCCTCCTTGGCTGCCATGGACCGAGTGGTAGCACACGCCCACTCAGGCAGACCCAACATTTCTAAGTGAGATTTCCTCTCCACCGTAGCCCACGGGGAGTTCTCCAAATCATTGCCCAACAGACAGTCTACAGGCATGGCGGGCCTCACAGCCACCTGAAGAGTTCCTGAGACCCCCCCCACTCAAAGGGAACCTGAGCCACCTCACATTGGCTCTCTGAGTTGTCTGCGGACACTACTGGGTAGAATGCATGGGGGACAACCTGCTCTGTGGACACCAACCGGGAGCTGATAGCAGTTATACTGGCTCCTGTGTCTCTTAGAGCCTCCACCCTATGGCCATTGATGGTCACCCACTGCCTGTACTTTTTAGTGTTAGCGGGCAGTGCAGGCTGAGGGACCATCTCAAAGTCTCCTAATGAGACAAGGGTCAACTCTACGGGATCCCACCCACCTTGGGCACCCATCTCCTCCCCCCCAGGGCTACACTAGCAAGCTGGCGGGGTGGTGCCGGGGTGGTGCATTAAGGTCCCTCTGGGGACACTGGGGATCATAGTATCTGTGGCCCACTTGACCACACTTATAACAAGTAAGGGGCCCCCTCTGAACAGGCCTACCTGTCGGGGGCACTGGCTTCTTCTCTTGGGGAGGCTGGGACACCACTGCTTGGTTCCCTTGGGAATTACTTTGGGGCCCTCTTTGGAACTCCCTCGGTTTATCCCTGTCCCCCCCACTTCTCTGCTGGGGACCCTGCCCACCTTTGGCGAAGTCTCCCACTGGACCCTTGCGAACCCGGGTGCTCACCCAGCGGTCCGCCTCCTCAGCAAGCTTCCTAGGGTTAGTCAGCTTGCAATCAATCAGGTGCTGGCGTAGCTCAGGAAAACAGTTACTAGATAAATGCTCCCATGCAATCAAATCATAAAGCTGCTCAAAAGTTTCTACTTTGCTACCTTTTACCCAGCGTTCCATTGCTCTGCAAAAAAAGACACATATTCAACCCATGTGGTACCCTCTAGCTTCTTGCAGGTCCTAAACCTCTGCCTATACATCTCAGGGGTCAAACCATAGCGGGTCATCAAAGCTTCCTTCATGTGGCCATAAACCATTCGACTTTCTGGGGGCAGGTCCAATAAGGTATCCCTCCCCTCACTCACAAAGCGTCCCCACAACCCCGCTCCCCAATCCTTCTCAGGGACCCAGTGGGACACCATGGCTAATTCATAAGCGGCAAACCATTGCCCAATATCTTCACTTTTGTGGAAATCCTTAATAACCTCCTTGGGTACATACACTCTATTCTCAGTATGCACTACAGGTATGCTGCCACCAGAGGGGAGATCTCTACACTCTTTGCTTTAATCTCCAACTCCCTCAATATTCTCTCATGCTCAAGTTTCATTTTCATAATCTCAAATTCTAACTTCTTGTTCTCTAGGTCCCTGTGACCATCCATTTTAAGCCTGGCCATCTCCATATTATGCCGCCTATCTCTCTCCCTGTCCTCCATCTCTTCTGGGGACAGACCCCTGGCGGACACACTAGTGCCCGGGCTGGAAATTGCTTTATCTCCCACCAAATCTACTACTTCACCCTGCTGCTCTCCTGCATTCTCTTCCCCCTCCACAGGCTCTCCCATATTCTTAGGGGCGTCCCTGGCTTCTAGCCAGGCCTTCAGCGCCTTGTAATATTCCTCCCTTTTAGTGAGACCTGTGATAGGGACTGTGAAGCGTTTGCAAAAATATTTGAGCTGCTTGGCATTGTAGGTTTCTAATTTCTCTTCTTCCCAGGAGAGATCCTCCGAGGCATTGGATCTGGGCTTGCCCATTGTAGCGATAACTAGCAATATTAATCAAAAATAGAATCAGAAAAAACCTCAAAACGTATGTGGTTGCGTTATGGTCTGCACTCACTAGTAGTGTACACTATAATTACTGTATGCGATCATAAATGGAAGTCCAGATCCTCACCGCTGACCACCAATGTTAGAAATGGGTGTCTAGTTGGCAATGGCGGGCCACTGTCCAAGTAGGGACCCTTCTTCCTAAGTCAGAGTGAGAGGGCTACACCCTTCGATAACCCCTGCTCAACCCTGTGGTAACGTAGCACGAGCAGCTAGGCCTATCTCAGAGGCAGTGTGTGAAGCATTTATGACCATACACAGTAACACAGTAAGTAACACTACAAAGGGACACCACACGAATAGGTATATCAAAATTAAGTATCTTTATATAGGCTTATCACAAGACCCAAAACGACCATAAAGCCACAATACTATAAAAATGGAATTACTCTTGGAATGCTGCAAAAATAGTTCAAAGTGTGCAAGAAGAACTCAGTTCAAGGCAGTGGTCTCTGCGACCCGTCTACTCACAAAGTACCTGGATTGGCAAGGCAAAGAAGTAAAACGTTGCACTGAAGCTGTAGCGCTGATGCTCTCCCCGCGGGGCTGATGGTGCGCTGACTCCTTGCCGCGAGGGAGGAGGCGATGCGACGATCTGCGGATGCGTGCTGTGAGCTGGTTGCGATGCCAAAGAATGGTGCTCCGCTCGGGAGCGACGAGCCGGGTGCGATGCGAGGGAGCTGGCGGCCGCGATGCGTCCGCGCTGCGATGTCGTGATGCGCCGATTGCAGTGATGCGACGCTCTTGGTGCCATGTCGTGGTGCGCCGATCGCGGGAATGCGACGTGGTTGGTACGCTGCGATGATCCTGGATTTTGCAAGCACTCAGCGGCAGCAGCGCGATGATTCCTGACAGCGCTCTCAGCTGCAGCGGCTCGCAAACGTGCGTTAGCGGTGCTTTCAACCCGCGTTCTCTGCAGTAGAACTAGAGGCCCTGAGTTCCTTGACAGGAGCCTCACCTGCAAATAGAAGTCCTCGCTGGGAGGATTCAGAGGGCTGACGGTGAAGTCTAATGTGCCTGAGACTTCGACAGGAGGCTAGCTCTCTTCTAGCCCTTGGGTGATTGCTTTAGCAAGATGAATTAAAGTGTCTCTCCAAAAGTCCTTTTCCCTCTCTTTCAAAGTCCAATGGTAACCACTGCAGGCTAATCCAAGAAACAGCACACAAGCACAAGGATAGTCACCTCCTGCAGATTCCTTCAGTTACACGGACAGAGGTTCGTCTTGATGTCCAGGAGCAATACCAATTGTAGGGGTTTCAGCACAGATATTTATACCCCAAAAGTCTTTGTTCTCAAAAGCTACAAGTCACTGAGCCTAGCCAGAACCATGTCTGTTCAGTCCTGGAGCACTTTGTTTACCAGGCTGCATCCTCCCTTTCAGGAAGAGGGGGTCTGCTATCAGACGCACAGTAGGAGGTGGAGCCAGCATTCACCTTGCCAGGCACAGCCCTGCTCAGATCAAAGGGTCACCCCTCCCCATTCTCCAAACGCAGATCTCTCTATTCAACCCAGGTCTGGCTCAGACTGCCCTGTCCCTCCAAAACCAGACAGCCAATACACATAACAGCAGAGCACACTGGAAGGCTTAGACAAGAAAATACCTACTTTCTAAAAGTGGTATTTTCAAACACAGAATATAGAAATAAACTTTACTAAAAGATGTATTTTAATATTCTGAGCTCAGGCATGCTAAATTCGTTTTTCTACCATGTTCCTGGGGTCAGTTAGGACTATAGAATGTAATAGTCACAATTGCCCCTTCTGGCCTATGGGGAACAGGTAGCCTTACAGTAGTGAAAAACGAAATTGGGTGTAAGTCACTACCAGGACATGCTACACACACCAAGGCATGTCCTACCTCACTCATACAATGCACCCTACCATAGGGGTGGCTTACATGATGCCAAGGGAAGGTTCAGGGGCTGGGAAGTGGGTGCACTTCACAGCCAAGATGGCAGTTCGGGACTGCACGCAGACTCTGCAGTGGCAGGTCTGAGACACACTTTACAAGCTGCTTCTGTGGGTGGCGCAAACCAGCGCTGCAGTCCCACCGGCAGCATTCGGTTTACCAGCCCTGGGCACTCACAGGCCACGCTACTAGGGACTAACAGGTAAACCAATTAAGCCAATCAGGGATATACCAATTCATATGTCATATTTACACAGGGAGCATTCGCGCTGTGGCACTGAAGGGCAGTGGCACAGCGCCCAGAGCATCTAACACCAGCAAAACGGAGGAGACAACAGCGAAAAATGGAAGGGAGACCCACGCCAATGGTGCCAGGTCTAACATCACCCCGAGTGGGACGGGTATGCCCAGACGTGGGTCCCGTGCTCTCCATTCCACTGGAATCAAGCTATCCAGGCTGAAGAGGGGTTAAACCCCGAAACCGGTCCTAGGATGCTTGTTTCCAGTCCAGGGAGGACCTGGCTTGGCAGTTCGGGCTGGACTGTTCCCATGAGGCACAGGGTCAAGACTGATTTGCATATGGCTGGGTTCAAACTGGAATGGCATGGAGAGCAAAAAAACGATGGATTTAGGCCCAGATCTCTGTACTGGGGTGAATGTATGGCATTGTTCTGCATTCTGTCCATCAACTGTTGTTTTTGCATTTGTCACCCCGAGTGGGACGGGTATGCCCAGACGTGGGTCAAGTGCTCTCCATGCCACTGGAATCAAGCTATCCTGGCTGAAGAGCGGTGAAACCCTGAAACCGGTCCTAGTATGCTTGTTTCCAGTCCAGGGAGAACCTGTCTTGGCAGTTCGGGCTGGACTGTTCCCATGAGGCACAGGGTCAAGACTGATTTGCATATGGCTGGGTTCAAAGTGGAATGGCATGGTGAGCAAAAAAACGATGGATTTAGGCCCAGATCTCTGTACTGGGGTGAATGTATGGCATTGTTCTGCATTCTGTCTATCAACTGTTGTTTTTCCATTGGTCACCCCGAGTGGGACGGGTATGCCCAGACGTGGGTCCCGTGCTCTCCATGCCACTGGAATCAAGCTAACCTGGCTGAAGAGGGGTGAAACCCCGAAACCGGTCCTAGGATGCTTATTTCCAGTCCAGGGAGGACCTGGCATGGCAGTTCGGGTTGGACTGTTCCCATGAGGCACAGGGTCAAGACTGATTTGCATATGGCTGGGTTCAAACTGGAATGGCATGGTGAGCAAAAACGATGGATTTAGGCCCAGATCTCTGTACTGGGGTGAATGTATGACATTGTTCTGCATTCTGTCCATCAACTGTTGTTTTTGCATTTGTCACCCCGAGTGGGACGGGTATGCCCAGACGTAGGTCCCGTGCTCTCCATGCCACTGGAATCAAGCTATCCTGGCTGAAGAGGGGTGAAACCCCGAAACCGGTCCTAGGATGCTTGTTTCCAGTCCAGGGAGGACCTGGCTTGGCAGTTCGGGCTGGACTGTTCCCATGAGGCACAGGGTCAAGACTGATTTGCATATGGCTGGGTTCAAACTGGAATGGCATGGTGAGCAAAAACGATGGATTTAGGCCCAGATCTCTGTACTGGGGTGAATGTATGGCATTGTTCTGCATTCTGTCCATCAACTGTTGTTTTTGCATTTGTCACCCCGAGTGGGACGAGTATGCCCAGAAGTGGGTCCCTTGCTCTCCATGCCACTGGAATCAAGCTATCCTGGCTGAAGAGGGGTGAAACCCCGAAACCGGTCCTAGGATGCTTGTTTCCAGTCCAGGGAGGACCTGGCTTGGCAGTTCGGGCTGGACTGTTCCCATGAGGCACAGGGTCAAGACTGATTTGCATATGGCTGGGTTCAAACTGGAATGGCATGGTGAGCAAAAAACGATGGATTTAGGCCCAGATCTCTGTACTGGGGTGAATGTATGGCATTGTTCTGCATTCTGTCCATCAACTGTTGTTTTTGCATTTGTCACCCCGAGTGGGACGGGTATGCCCAGACGTGGGTCCCGTGCTCTCCATGCCACTGGAATCAAGCTATCCTGGCTGAAGAGGGGTGAAACCCCGAAACCGGTCCTAGGATGCTTGTTTCCAGTCCAGGGAGGACCTGGCTTGGCAGTTCGGGCTGGACTGTTCCCATGAGGCACAGGGTCAAGACTGATTTGCATATGGCTGGGTTCAAACTGGAATGGCATGGTGAGCAAAAAACGATGGATTTAGGCCCAGATCTCTGTACTGGGGTGAATGTATGGCATTGTTCTGCATTCTGTCCATCAACTGTTGTTTTTGCATTTGTCACACCGAGTGGGACGGGTATGCCCAGACGTGGGTCCCGTGCTCTCCATGCCACTGGAATCAAGCTATCCTGGCTGAAGAGGGTGAAACCCCGAAACCGGTCCTAGGATGCTTGTTTCCAGTCCAGGGAGGACCTGGCTTGGCAGTTCGGGCTGGACTGTTCCCATGAGGCACAGGGTCAAGACTGATTTGCATATGGCTGGGTTCAAACTGGAATGGCATGGTGAGCAAAAAAACGATGGATTTAGGCCCAGATCTCTGTACTGGGGTGAATGTATGGCATTGTTCTGCATTCTGTCCATCAACTGTTGTTTTTGCATTTGTCACCCCGAGTGGGACGGGTATGCCCAGACGTGGGTCCCGTGCTCTCCATGCCACTGGAATCAAGCTATCCTGGCTGAAGAGGGGTGAAACCCCGAAACCGGTCCTAGGATGCTTGTTTCCAGTCCAGGGAGGACCTGGCTTGGCAGTTCGGGCTGGACTGTTCCCATGAGGCACAGGGTCAAGACTGATTTGCATATGGCTGGGTTCAAACTGGAATAGCATGGTGAGCAAAAAAACGATGGATTTAGGCCCAGATCTCTGTACTGGGGTGAATGTATGGCATTGTTCTGCATTCTGTCCATCAACTGTTGTTTTTGCATTTGTCACCCCGAGTGGGACGGGTATGCCCAGACGTGGGTCCCGTGCTTTCCATGCCACTGGAATCAAGCTATCCTGGCTGAAGAGGGGTGAAACCCCGAAACCGGTCCTAGGTTGCTTGTTTCCAGTCCAGGGAGGACCTGGCTTAGCAGTTCGGGCTGGACTGTTCCCATGAGGCACAGGGCCAAGACTAAGACTGATTTGCATATGGCTGGGTTCAAACTGGATTGGCATGGTGAGCAAAAAAACGATGGATTTAGGCCCAGATCTCTGTACTGGGGTGAATGTATGGCATTGTTCTGTATTCTGTCCATCAACTGTTGTTTTTGCATTTGTCACCCCGAGTGGGACGGGTATGCCCAGACGTGGGTCCCGTGCTCTCCATTCCACTGGAATCAAGCTATCCTGGCTGAAGAGGGGTGAAACCCCGAAACCGGTCCTAGGATGCTTGTTTCCAGTCCAGGGAGGACCTGGCTTGGCAGTTCGGGCTGGACTATTCCCATGAGGCACAGGGTCAAGACTGATTTGCATATTGCTGGGTTCAAACTGGAATGGCATGGTGAGCAAAAAACGATGGATTTAGGCCCAGATCTCTGTACTGGGGTGAATGTATGGCATTGTTCTGCATTCTGTCCATCAACTGTTGTTTTTGCATTTGTCACCCCGAGTGGGACGGGTATGCCCAGACGTGGGTCCCGTGCTCTCCATGCCACTGGAATCAAGCTATCCTGGCTGAAGAGGGGTGAAACCCCGAAACCGGTCCTAGGATGCTTGTTTCCAGTCCAGGGAGGACCTGGCTTGGCAGTTCGGGCTGGACTGTTCCCATGAGGCACAGGGTCAAGACTGATTTGCATATGGCTGGGTTCAAACTGGAATGGCATGGTGAGCAAAAAAACGATGAATTTAGGCCCAGATTTCTGTACTGGGGTGAATGTATGGCATTGTTCTGCATTCTGTCCATCAACTGTTGTTTTTGCACTTTCTAAAATTGGCATGTTCAAATTTGTAATTTGAAATCCGACTTAAAGATAAAAGAGGATTTTTCATTACAATTCCAAAGACACCAAACATGAACTGTTTATCTGTTCCCATTTGGAAGTTACAGCTTATTAAATGTAATGGGCAAGCTATTAGTCCGGAGGTTGCTTCTTCACCAGTGTGTAACAGATTTTATTGCAGAGCACAATCCACCCAGATATGGCATGCTTCTACACAGACTTCCCTTAATTCGCTCCAGCGAACCCCACAAAGTGCTGATCGCCCACCTGGTGTTCCTTGGTAGTATTGATGTAGAAACTGAGCGCACTTTTGAGGTCCAAGTGATGAAGTCTTTCCTTCTCTTTAGATGGGTGAGGTGGAGAATAGAACACTGGCAGGGTGATGGTTTATGTTAGAAATGGGGGTCTCTAGTTGGCAGAGGTAGGTACCTTTGTCCAAATAGGGACCCTTGCTTCTAGTCAGGGTAAGGGGGATACACTCCTAAAATAACCCCTGCTCACCCCCTTGGTAGCTTGGCACGAGCAGATAGGCTTATCTCAGAGGCAGTGTGTAAAGCATTTGTGAACACATACAGTAACACAGTGAAAACACTACAAATGGACACCACACCAGTTTAGAAAAATAAGTAATCTTTATCTAAACCATAACAAGACCAAACTACAAAAATCCACAATACAGTATCAAAAATATCCTTAAAAATAGGCTATTCACTCAAATCAAGCTTCTAGCACCAAATAACGCCACCTGGAGTTATTACGATGTAGTGACAGGTGAAAATCCCAAAGAACGGTGCCGACCGCGAGGTGCGCAGCGTCGGGCCCGGAGTCAAGCAGACCCACACAGAACAGTACCTTGGAATTGATGAAAGCAATGACGGTGCACGGCGTCGGGGAGGTGATGCTTCCTTGGCGCCTGCAGCGTTGGTTCCTTACGACCTCAGGGGAGGTGATGCCTCTGTTCCTTACTGCAGTGCAGGGGAGGTGAGATGTCAGTTCCTTACTGTGTCGGGGAGGTGACATCACGGATGGCGGCGAGGCGGCGGTTCGACGGTGCGATTTCGATGGATTCGGGAGTCACCCACGTCGAGAATCGGCTCCGCGTTGATGAAGCACCGGCCTCGATGATGTCTGAGCTGCGGTGCGAGTTGGGACGGTGCGTCGTGGACGTCACGAGCGGTATCCTCGGCTCTGGTGCAGGCAACGGCCACGATGACGGCTTCGGAGTCGATGCGGCACGGCGTCAGCAGGCGACGGGCCTACGGTGCAAGTCGGGGCGGTGCGTTGTGCTCTTCACGAGCGGTGCCCAAGGCTTCCGTGCAGGTTACGGCGTCGCTCGCCGGCGTCGGTGTTGCAATTTCCTTCTGTAGCAACTGAAACAGCAGTTCCAGATGCATAGAGACAGAAGGGATGAAGTCTTTGTGTCCATGAGACTTCAGAACAGGAGGCAAGCTCAGTTTCAAGCCCTTGGAGATCTTCTTCTTCAAGCAGGTGACAAAGCAAACAGCAAAGTCCTTTTTCTCCTTTCCTTGGCAGCAAGCAGCCACTGCAGGCCAACCCCAGACAGCAAACAGCACAGGGACCGTATTCCTCCTCAACTTATCCAGCTCTTCTCCTTGGCAAAGGTTCCTCTTGATTTCCCAGACGTGATCTAAAAGTCTGGGGTCTGGGCCCCTCTTTTTATACCCAAAAATCCTTTGTTCTCTGAAGGCAGAGAGTGTCTGTACCCAGCCACAACCAGTTCTGTGGGGCACTTTGCAAGTGCACAACAACCTCCATTGTCAGTGTGAGCCCTGGCTCCAGACACACCTCAGGGGGGCGGAGCCGTCATTGTGGATGGCAGGCACAGCCCTATTCAGGTGAAGGTGCTACTCCTCCCACCACTCCAAATGCAGCCCAGGCCTATTCAGCCCAGCCCTGACTCATCAGACTTCTGGAGCCGCTGCCCCTCTCCAGCCCCTGTCATCCAAAAGCCAGACATGCAATACACAAACCTAGCAGAGGCACACTGGATGGTTAGGCAAGAAAATACCTACTTTCTAAAAGTGGTATTTTCAAACATAGAATGTAAAAATCACCCTCACTAAAAGATGCTCATTAACATTCTGAGTTCAGGCATACTAAACTTTACTTTTCTATCTTGTCCCTAGGGTCACTTATGTTTATAAGATGTTATAAACAAACTCCCCATTCTGTCCTATGGGAACAGATAGCCTTGCAATAGTGAAAAACGAAATTGGCAGTATTTCACTATCAGGACATGCCACACACATCAGGGCATGTCCTACCTTTCACATACAATGCCCCCTGCCCACAGGGGTACCTTGGGTCTACCTTAGGGGTGACTAATATGTAGCAAAGGGAAGGTTTAGGGACTGGCAAGTGTGTGCACTTGCCAAGTCGACATGGCAGTCCCAGACTGCACACAGGCTCTGCAATGGCAGGCCTGAGTCACATTTTACAAGCAGCTTCTGTGGGTGGCACAATCAGTGCTGCAAGCCCACCAGCAGCATTTGATTTACAGGCCCTGGGCACACATTGTGCACTGTACAAGGGTCTGACAAGTAAATCAAATAAGCCAATCATGGAATCACTAATCCATAACAATAATTTACAAAGGGAGCACTTGCACTTTGGCATTGAACAGCAGTGGCAAAGTGCCCAAAGCCTCTAGACCAGCAAAAAGGGAGTCCACCACACAGCACAACACAGGAGGTAAAGGTAAAAAAATGGAAGGGAGACCCACGCCAATGGTGCCAGGTCTAACATGTGTCCCCTACAGCTGAAATGTGGGGAGAACTACCCACCCTCTTGGGAGTTCTCTTCACTAAGGCAGAAAAGTCTGGATAGACCATCAGCATTGGCGTGTTCTGTACCAGGGCGGTGTTCCACCATAAAGTCCATCCTCTGTAGGGAAATGGACCACCTCAACAGCTTTGGATTCTCACCCCTCATTTGCATCAACCATCCGAGGGGCCTGTGGTCTGTCTGAACCCGGAAATGAGTCCCAAACAAGTATGGTCTCAGCTTCTTCAGTGCCCAGACCACAGCAAATGCCTCACGCTCAATCGCACTCCACCTCTGTTCCTGTGGAAGTAACCTCCTACTAATGAAGGCTACAGGTTGTTCCAGGCCCTCCTCATTTAGCTGTGAGAGCACAGCCCCCACATGATGCTCTGAAGCATCTGTCTGCACAATGAACTCTTGGGAGAAGTTGGGTGCCTTAAGCACAGGCGCTGTGTTCCATTGGCAGATTTCAGGGCATCAAAAGCCTTCTGGCAGGCGTCAGTCCAGTTCACTTTCCTGGGCTGCTTCCTGGAAGTCAGCACTGTCAAGGGGGCAACGATGGTGCCATACCCCTTGACAAATCTCCTGTAATACCCTGTGAGTCCTAAAAAGGCTCTCACCTCTGACTGGGTCGTGGGGGGTTCCCAAGCCAGAATGGTATCAATCTTGGGCTGTAGGGGCACCACCTGGCCTATCCCTACCTGGTGTCCCAAGTAAACCACAGAACCCTGCCCGATCTGGCAATTGCTTGCCTTGATCGTGAGGCCTGCCCTCCGCAGCGCCTTCAACACTTCCCAGAGGTGGTGCAGATGTACCTCCCAAGTGGCACTGAACACTGCAATGACATCCAGATAGGCGGCACAGAAATCCACCAGCCCAACCAACACCTAGTTGACCAACCTCTGAAAGGTGGCGGGGGCATTCTTCATCCCAAAGGGCATCACCCGGAATTGGTAGTGCCCATCTGGTGTGGAGAATGCTGACCTCTCTCTTGCCCCATCAGTTAAGGCGATCTGCCAGTACCCAGACGTTAGGTCAAACGTACTGAGGTACCGGGCAGCGCCAAAACGATTGATGAGCTCATCAGCTCTGGGGATGGGGTGCGCGTCAGTCCTGGAGACTGAATTGAGCCCTCAGTAGTCCGCACAGAACCGGAGTTCTGGTGTGGCACCGGGTGCGGCAGCCTTCGGGACCAAGACCACTGGGCTGGCCCAAGGGCTGTTTGAGGGCTCAATCACCCCTAGCGCAAACATCTTGGAGACCTCCTCCTTGATGCAAGCTCTGACCCTGTCAGTCACTCTGTAAATCTTATGTTTTACTGGAGGACTGTCCCCACTGTCCACATCATGGACGCACCACTGAGTGACACCGGGGGTCAGGGAGAACAGGTCAGAAAACTGCCCCCACAGTAGGCAGCAATCACTTTGCTGTTCAGGGGTCAGGGTGGTAGAGAGGTTCACACCGTCCACTGACCCATCTTGCCCCTTGGCAGACAGGAGGTCAGGGAGAGGCTCAGTCTCCTCCTCCATTCCAGAATCTGTTGCTAGGAGCATGGCCACTTCGGACCTCTCCAAGTGGGGCTTCAAGCGGTTCACATGTAGGACCCCCAAAGGGTTCCTAGGAGCCTGCAAGTCCACCAAGTAGGTGAAGTTGCTCTTGCGCTCCACCACCTCAAATGATCCGGTCCACTTATCCTGGAGCGCACAAGGCTCCACTGGGGCCATGACCCAAACTTTCTGTCCAGGCTGAAACTCGATCAGAGTGGCATTCTGATCATACCAACGTTTCATCTCCTCCTGGCTGGCTTCCAGATTCGCCTGAGCGAGTTGTCTGAAGCGCTTAGTCTGGTTTCTGAAGGCCAGCATGTAGCTATATACATCCTGGGGAGGTTTACTGGGAGCTTTCTCCCAGCCTTCTTTCACCAGACTTAGAGGTCCTATTACAGGATGGCCGTACAGCAGCTCAAAGGGACTGAACCCTAAGGACTTCTGGGGCACCTCTCTGTAAGCAAACAGCAGACATGGTAAGAGGACGTCCCACTTATGCCTCATGGGCTCACCAAGACCCATAATCATGCCTTTTAGAGTCCGGTTGAATCATTCAACCGGCCCATTACCTTGGGGGTGGTAAGGAGTGGTGAACTCGTAGGTTACACCGCACTCCTGCCACAGGGACTTCATATACTTCGATATGAAGTTGGTACCCCGGTCGGACACCACCTCTCTGGGGAACCCCACACGGGAGAAAATCCCCATCAATGCCCGACCCACCACGGGGGCCGTCACAGTCCGGAGAGGGATGGCTTCCGGGTACCCGGCGGCATGGTCTACCAAGACCAGGATAAACCTGTTGCCCATGGCTGTCTTGGGATCCAGAGGCCCCACAATGTCAATACCCACCCTCTCGAAGGGGGTGCTGACTACAGGGAAAGGTTGTAGAGGAGCCTTACACTTCCTCCCACTCTTACCACTTGCCTGGCAAGTCTGGCAAGACCGACAGTGAGCATCAGAATGCTTGCAGATTTGGGGCCAGTAAAAGTGGGTGACAAGCCTCTCAAAGGTCTTGTCTTGCCCCAAATACCCTGCAAAGGCACATCAAGAGCCAGACCCAGTAGGAAGGCTCTGAAGCGCTGGGGTACCACCAGCACATGGGCTGACCCAGGCTCAGCAACCTTAAGCTCGCTATACAGGAGACCATTCTCCCAGTATATCCAATGTCACCCGGACTGATCACCTGCTGCATGGTTTGCGGCCTTTTGCCGCAAACCAATGAGAGAAGGGCACGTCTGCTGTTCCTGGCAGAACTCCTCCCTGGTGTGCCCTCCTTCTTGCTGCCAATGGGTCAGCTCAGGCAGGTCCCCCAGTTCAGCTACTTGTTCCCCTGTTGGCTCCAGGGCATCCCCCTAAGGGTCTACCTCCTCCTGGACCATGGGAACTTCAGGGGCCGGTTTCCCACGCCCCCTGCCTCTTCTCTTCCTGGCAGGCACCTGGGCCACTCTTTCAGGCTTCAGGTCCTCTTGAATGCCCTTACCGGCTGTCATTGACCAAGTGGTCACACATGCCCACTCAGGCAGACCCAACATCTCTAAATGAGACCTCCGCTCCACCTTCGCCCAAAGGGAGATCTCCAAATCATTGCCTAGCAGACAGTCAACAGGTATGGCTTGCCTCACAGCTACTCTCAAGGTACCCGAGACCCCCCCCACACTCAAAGGGAACCTGTGCATCTTTGCAGAGGCACTCTGAGTTGTCAGCGGCAACTACTGGGTAGAATGTGTTGGGGACCACCTGCTCTTCAGACACCAGCCGACAACCGACAGCTGTCACACTGGCTCCAGTGTCTCTCAGAGCCTCCACACTATGACCATTGATGGTCAACCACTGCCTGTACTTCTTAGTGTTATCAGGCAGATGAGTCCTTGGGACCATCTCACTGTCTCCTAAAGAGACCAGGGACATCTCTGCAGGACCCCACCCACCTTGGGCACCCGACTCCTCCCCCAAAGCTACACGAGCCAGTTCCCGGGGCGGTGCACCAGTGGGTGCGGTGGTAACTGGTTTGGGACACTTAGGATCCCCCCGGAAGTGGCCCACCTGACCACAACTAAAACAGGTCTTGGGACCCCTCTGAACAAGCTTACCTGTCGGGACCCATGGTTTCTTCTCAGTGGGAGGCTGGGAACCCTTACTTTTGTTCCCTTGGGGAATACTTTGGGGCCCTTTTTGGAAGTCCTTTTGTTTGCCCTTGTCCCCCTCACTCTTCTGCTGGGGACCCTGCCCACCTTTGGCAGAGTCTCCCACAGGACCTTTGTGGACCCTGGTACTGACCCAGCGGTCCGCCTCCACAGCAAGCTTCCTGGGGTCAGTCAGCTTACTATCAATCAGGTGCTGGCGTAGCTCTGGAAAACAACTACTGGACAAGTGCTCCCATGCAACCAAATCTTAGAGCCTCTGCAAGTCAGTCACCTTGTTACCCTTCACCCATCCATCCAGTGCTCTGCAAAAATAAGATACATACTCCACCCAAGTACTTGACTCCAGCTTCTTGCAGCTCCTAAATTTCTGCCTATAAAGCTCTGGGGTCAACCCATACCTGGCTATCAAGGCTTCCTTCATGGGAGCATAGGACATCGGATCCTCAGTGGGCAAGGCTAGCAATGTCTCTCTCCCTTCACCTATGAAGCGGCCCCACAACCCCGCTCCCCAATCTCTCTCAGGGACCCGGTGTTACTTCATCGCTATTTCATAGGCCTTAAACCACTGCCCAATGTCCTCATGCTTCATGAAATCTTTGATAACATCTTTGGGAATGTATACTTTTTCTTCCCCAGGTACTGATGGTGTGCTGCCACCAGAGGGAGTCATCTCTAGGCTCTTCCCTTTTAGCTCCAGCTCCCTCAACACTCTCTCATGCTCTAAAAGCATCTTCTTCTCCTCCATGGCCAATTTCTTGCTCTCCAACTCCAACCTCTTATTCTCTAAGTCACCCTCGCTCCCCAGCTTGAGCTTAGCAAGCTCCATTTCATGCACTCTGCTTCTCTCCCTGTCCTCCAACTCCTCTGGAGGCAGACCCCTTGAAGACACACTGCTGCCTTCCCTGGGAGACACCCCACTCCAGTTAGGCCCACTAGCCCATCCTGCTGCCCTTCTAAATTCTCCACCATAGGCTCCTCGGTCTGCCCACTGGCTTTCCTTGCTTCCAACTAGGCCCTCAGCGCCTTTTATAACTCCTCCTTTCTGGTGAGGCCTCTCACAGAGATTTTAATTTTTTTGCAGATGGCTTTAAGTTGTGGCACAGTGTAGGTATCAACCCTCTCGTCTTCAAATTCAATATCCACAGATGCAATGGATGCTGGTTTACTTATGGTGAAAATTGGCAGTTCTCAAGATGCAAAAAAATTCCAAGGAAAAAAACTTTACACAAATGTATGTGGTTGCGTAATGGTCTGCACTCACTAGTAGTGTACACCAATCACTGTATGTAAATCACAAATGCAAGTCCAGGATCCTCACCGCTGACCACCAGTGTTAGAAATGTGGGTCTCTAGTTGGCAGAGGTAGGTACCTTCTTCCAAATAGGGACCCTTGCTTCTAGTCAGGGTAAAGGGGATACACTCCTAAAATAACCCCTGCGCACACCCTTGGTAGCTTGGCACGAGCAGACAGGCTTATCTCAGAGGCAGTGTGTAAAACATTTGTGAACACATAGAATAACACAGTGAAAACACTACAAATGGACACCACATCAGTTTAGAAAAATAAGCAATCTTTATCTAAACCAAAACAAGACCAAACGGCAAAAATCCACAATACAGTATCAAAAATATCCTTAAAAATAGGTTATTCACTCAAATCAAGCTTCTAGCAACAAATAACTCCACCTGGAGTTATTACGATGTTGTGACAGGTGAAAATCCCAAAGACCGGCACCGACCACGAGGTGCGCGGCGTCGGGCCCGGAGTCAAGCAGACCAGCAAAGAACAGAACCTTGGAATTGATGAAAGCAAAGACGGTGCACGGCGTCGGGGAGGTGATGCTTCGTTGGCGCCTGCGGCTTCGATTCCTTATGACCCCAGGGGAGGTGATACCTCTGTTCCTTACTGCAGTGCACAGGGGAGGTGAGACGTCGATTCCTTACTGTGTCGGGGAGGGGACGTCACGGATGGCGGCGAGGCGTCGGTTCCTTACGACGGTGCGATGTCGATGAATTCGGGAGTCACCCACGTCGAGGATCGGCTCTGCGTTGACGAAGCACCGGCCTCGATGAAGTCGGGGCTGCGGTGCGAGTCAGGACGGTGCGTCCTGGACGTCATGAGCCGTGTCCTCGGCTCCGGTGCAGGCAACGGCCTAGATGACGGCTTCGGAGTCGATGTGGCATGGCGTCAGCAGGCGTCAGGCCTACAATGCAAGTCGGGGCGGTGCGTCGTGCTCTTCACGAGCGGTGCCCATGGCTTCGGTGCAGGTTACGGCGTCGCTTGCCGGCGTCAGTATTGCAATTTCCTTCTGTAGCAGCTGAAACAGCAGTTCCAGATGCAGAGAGACAGAAGGGATGGAGTCTTTGTGTCCCTGAGACTTCAGAACAGGAGGCAAGCTCAGTTTCAAGCCCTTGGAGATCTTCTTCAAGCAGGTGACAAAGCAAACAGCAAAGTCCTTTTTCTCCTTTCCTTGGCAGCAAGCAGCCTTTGCAGGCCAACCCCAGACAGCAAACAGCACAGGGGCAGTATTCCTCCTCAGCTTACCCGGCTCTTCTCCTTGGCAAGGGTTCCTCTTGATTTCCCAGAAGTGATCTAAAAGTCTGGGGTCTGGGCCCCTCTTTTTAAACCCAAAAATCCTTTGTTCTCTGAAGGCAGATAGTGTCTGTACCCAGCCAAAACCAGTTCTGTGGGGCACTTTGCAAGTGCACAACAACCTCCATTGTCAGTGTGAGCCCTGGCTCCAGAAACACCACAGGGGGGCGGAGCCGTCATTGTGGAAGGCAGGCACAGCTCTATTCAGGTGAAGGTGCTACTCCTCCCACCACACCAAATGCAGACCAGGCCTATTCAGCCCAGCTCTGACTCATCAGACTTCTGGAGCAGCTGCCCCTCTCCAGCCCCTGTCATCCAAAAGCCAGACATGCAATACACAAACCTAGCAGAGGCACACTGGATGGTTAGGCAAGAAAATGCCTACTTTCTAAAAGTGGTATTTTCAAACACAGAATGTAAAAATCACCCTCACTAAAAGATGCACTTTATCATTCTGAGTTCAGGCATACTAAACTTTACTTTTCCATCTTGTTCCTAGGGTCAGGTATGTTTATAAGTTGTTATAAACAAACTCCCCATTCTGTCCTATAGGAACAGATAGCCTTGCAATAGTGAAAAACGAAATTGGCAGTATTTCACTATCAGGACATGCCACACACATCAGGGCATGTCTTCATACAATGCACCCTGCCCACATGGGTACCTTGGGCCTACCTTAGGGGTGACTAATATGTAGCAAAGGGAAGGTTTAGGGACTGGCAAGTGTGTGCACTTGCCAAGTTGACATGGCAGTCCCAGACTGCACACAGGCTCTGCAATGGCAGGCCTGAGTCACATTTTACAAGCAGCTTCTGTGGGTGGCACAATTAGTGCTGCAAGCCCACCAGCAGCATTTGATTGACAGGCCCTGGGCACACATAGTGCACTGTACTAGGGTCTGAAAAGTAAATCAAATAAGCCAATCATGGAATCACTAATTCATAACAATAATTTACAAAGGGAGCACTTGCACTTTGGCACTGAACAGCAGTGGCAAAGTGCCCAAAGCATCTAGACCAGCAAAAATGGAGTCCAACACACAGCAAAACACAGGAGGTAAAGGCAAAAAATGGAAGGGAGACCCACGCCAATGGTGCCAGGTCTAACAGTTTAACTGACTTGGAATGGTGTCACAATATTTGGTATTAAGGAGACTAGTTTGCAGAACCAGCTTATTGGGGAAGAAGGTGGTGTATGGTGGATGAATGCACATAGCCTGAAGCTCATTCATATGCTGTGCAGCGGTTATTGCAATGGAACACAGATTTAATTGTGAGAAGCCACAAAGGACAGCTCTGGAGCGGCTCCAATGGAGTACACATTAAATAAGGACAAGACTGAGCTCCCATTGAGGCATCACAAACGGAGAAGGGGAAACGTGTTGTAGGCATTTCAAACATGGCATCATAACTGGTGATTTATACAAAGAGGGCTGATTCGGCAACCGAGGGCTGAATAATAACCCTCAACTGTGCCCAGAGGAAAGTCTTGCTGGGTGAGAGACAGAACAAATAACAAGATATCAGACAGTTTGGCTGGAGAGGGCAAACTGCCGAGTGCCACACTATACCACAAATTTTCCCCAACAGCAAGCATATATAGTTTTTGTCCACCTCTGGGGGAAGGTCGAAGGTGTTCAGCTGTTGCCGCTCAATCTCCATGCTAGAAGGTGAAGATTGGAAAGGCTGGGTTGGAGAACCCAACTGTTCTGCTGCAAGAGCAGATCCTCCTGGAGGGGTAGCCTGATTGAAGGACACATGCTCGAGCCCAGGAGTTCTAGATACCATACTCTCCGTGCCCAGTCCGGGACCACTGGGATGACTTGGGCCCAGTCTGTCCTGATATTGATAACTCAGGGCAGGAATGGTATTGGCAGGAAGGCATATATGATTTCCTCACAAGGCAGAACGCATCTCCAAGCAAGAGGTGCCTTGGAAACTCCAACGCGCAGTGCTGATATTGAACGTTCTCTGCAGTGGCGAATAGATTGAGCCAAGATTTGCCCCATTCGCAGAAGAGACCTTGCCCCACCTCTGGGTGCCACTTGTGATCTGCTAGGCACCGGCAGCTGAGTTTGTCTACCCTAGCGTTCAATGAGCCCGCCAGGTTGTTCACCAACAGGAAGATACCCATTTTTCCAAGGTGCAAGGTCGCCTGACACAGGATTGGAGACCCCCTCCACCCTGTTTGTTGCAGTACCACATGGCAATGGTGTTGTCCATGAGCACTTGTACTAGGCTCCCCTTGATGGATGGCAAAAAGGCTCTCAGCACCAAATGGATAGCTCTCAGCTCCAGAAGGTTGATATGGAGCCAGGACATCAAAGGAGATCAGAGGCCTCTAATTTCTAAATTTAAGCAATGCATAGGTCACTACTGCCAGTTCTAGGTGGGGAAGGGAGAGGGGTCTGCCGCCATCCCAATCACAGTCTAGTAGCCACCACTGCAAATCTTTTGTAGTCTCCTCCGAGATCTGGACATGGTTGGAGATGTCCCCTTGACGTTGGCCCCCCTGGGACGTAAGATCCCACTGCAGAGCCCACATATGCCACTAGGCATCATTAACCAACAAGATTCAGGAGGCCATCAGTCCCAGCAGCCTCAGAGACAACCTCTCTGAAATCCAGGACCGAGTCTGAAAGATGGGGATCACTGCCTGAATGTCCTGGACTCCCTTACCTGGAGGTAAGGCACAAAACCAAACCATGTCAAGAATGGCTCAGATGAAAGTGTGGATGAAGGAGTGTCTGTGAAGGAGTCAGCTGTGACTTCGGCATGCTAATAGTGAGCTCCAAAGCTGACAGGAGTTTTGTTGTCATCTGGAGGTGGGTGATGACTGGCTGGGGCGAGCCCACATGCAAAAGCCAGTCGTCGAGGTAGGGGAAGATTAGCACCCCTAACCTCCAAAGGTGTGCTGCCACCACCGCCATCCCTTTTGTGAACACCCGAGGGGCACTGGTGAAACCAAAGGGAAGCAGAGCAAACTGAAAATGCTCCTGATGAGCTCTCAGGATGGGAAATATGGAGATAGAAGTCCTGCAGGTCCAACTCCACCATCCAGTCTCCAGGGTGAAAGGCAGACAAGACCTGGGCCAGGGTGGGCATTTGGAGCTTCTCCTTGCAGAAGAAGAAATTGAGTGGGCACAGATCTAGACTAGGCCAAATATTTCTGTCCTTCTTGGGCACAGAAAGTAGCAGGAATAACAACCACATCCTACTTCTGGGACCAGTACCCTCTTGATAGTTCCTTTGGCCAAAAGGGCTTGCATCTGCTGCCGCAAATTGGAGAGATCTTCCTCTGTGGAAGTGTGGCTCAATGGTTAGAGCGGCAGACCCTGATGCAGAGATCTGGCCCGGGACCAGGGTTCAATTCCCGCCTCGGCGGGTCTTGGGCTCAATTTCCTCGGACCTGATAATTCTCGCCTCGGTGCCTATTCTAATCATGGGTCCCACTCTGCAACTCTGGGCAATAGCTTGCTTAATCTCCACAATGGCCCCAACAGCGCTGGGATGCCTGGCTTCACCCTGGGGGTGCCCAGGAGTGGACATTTCACAGGGAAAAGCCAGGAAGGGTTCCACAGCGGTATGCGTACAGCGCCTGGACACCCCTTTGGGGGTATGGGTGCGCTTTACAAGTACAAATTTCATTTCATTTCTGTCAGTCGTTAGGTAGACGGAGGAAGGTACTACGGAGATGAAAGGAAGGGTAAGGCGTAGCCTGTGTGAATTCTTTTTAGGACCCACCTGTCGGACGTGATTGCTTGCCAGCCCCCCAGGTGGCTGTGACCCTGTAAGGGTACACAGAAAGGGCTTTGCACTGCAGGTGGGGCTGCAGGACTGAATGACACGCTGACCTTCTCCACAACAGCAGTGCGTACCACGGCCTGTCCCACAAAACTGCTGGGTTCCCTGTTGGGGTGGGATAGGCTGGCGATAGGGAATGCCTCGGCCGAAGCCACGAAAAAAACATTGGAAGTGTTGCTAGCTAGTCTGGGTGGGAAGGCCCAGAAAGTGAGTAGTGGCTCTACTCTCCTTAATATGTTTAAGGGCAGAATTAGCTTTGTCCTCAGACAGGAGAGTCCCATTGAATAGCATGCCCATCAGGGAGGACTGGACATCACCGAGAACCCAGTTGAACGTAGCCACACATGGTGACGAATGGCAACACTGGGGCCAATAGCCCGTCCAACAGAACCATTGGTGTCAACACCAAAACAAATTGTGAACTTAGCCACATCACAAACATCTTGAATGGACTGTGACAGAACAGGGCAAAGATTTTCAGGAATATCTGAGAGGACTTGTGCCACTGAGTCCCAGAGGGCATGAGTGTAGTGGCCTCGTAAGCAGGAAGCAACAATGGACCGAGGGGCCAAACTGGCAGATGAAAAGTGATGATTACCAAAGGTCTCCACACACTTCGACTCCCTGTCAGTGAGAGTAGGAAAAAAAGTGTTGGGGTTGGTCTGGTTGATGGAGGTCTACACCACGATCCTCTCAGGAGAAGGCCGCTGTGACTAGAAGGCAAGGTTCCTGGAGCAGGTCGTTGGCATCTGGGAATCTAATTGTTCACCGGAGGGCTAGTACAAGGTTTAGTCCAAGTCCCTAGTAGGGTATTTGTTAAGGCCTCATTATAAGGTAGAAGAGGCTCAGAAGTAGTCTGGCCAGGCTGCAGGACTTCTGTCAGGATATTGGCATTCACCTCCATAGTGGGGCTACTTCTTCAGGCAGCAAAACAGGCATCAGCATTGATGTGCCCGGGCCTGGATTAGGTAAGGGCGCCAGGGGTTTCATCACTACTGGAACCGAGAGCAGAAGCAGCACAGATGGCCCAGCTGGTGCCAAGAGTGAACACACTGGCAGCAATCCAGATGGTAGGTCTCTCTGCTCCGGGGAGCCAGATGGCTTCCAGAGGGAGTCAGTAAATAACCAAAGAGCAGGAGCATGGTCGAGGGATACTTTTCGATTTGACATGGAATGGCTGAAGGCTCCAGAAACTTTGGTTGCGCCAAAACCAGCTGCTGAATCGGCTCTGAAGTCAGCCAACTTCGGGAGTGGGAATGGGACCATTGACACCCATGCGCTTCATTGGGGAGTTGGAATGGCATGAAAGGGCGGAACTCCACTTCAACTTTTTATGTTTCTTATGCTTATCTGAGGATTTGGAGCACAACGAAGGCCAACCTCAAGAGAGGTTCCATCAACTCGGGACAGGGAACAAGCTTTCGACTAAGAGTGGGACTTGGAGTGGTCCCGGTGCTGCATCTTCTTGTGGCTGGTGACATAATGTTTTGCCTTGTGTTTCCTGATGGCCTTTGGGTTCATCGACATGCAGCCCATGCAGGTCTTGGAGTCATGGTCTGACCCCAAACACCACCGGCCAACCTGGTGGGGATCCGTAATGGAAATATGTTTGTGACAGTCCTTACAGGGATTAAAATCTCTTGTCTTAGGGGGTGACATCTCTTGCACACTGTGGAATATTTGGAGAAATAGATGACAAAAAGCAGAATCTGAGAGTTGAGAGAAGCTCCAGATCCGTTTCTAGAATGCAGAAAGATGGGAACTGACGTCAGCATCAGGAGTGGAGCCTTTATAGGCCCTGCACATCATTTCTGGAGCGCAATGGTGTCAGTGCAAGATGCACAACGCAACCTTCTAGTGTGTAGAGGTACTACAAAAACGTTTCCAGATCCAGTCTTACGCCTGGGGAATATTCAAAATGTGTGGAATCTGCGATTAGTAGTCACTATCAGAATAAAAATATACATAAATAAATTACACTGCAATATTTCCTTAAGTTAGCAAACATTGACATTAATGTAGGACAAGGGCTGGAAAATCCAAACTGTGTATGTGTAGTAAGTAACAGATTTGTCATAATAAAGCAAATAAAATAATTCACAAACAACTGTCATAAGTCCACACCAATACATGTTCTACTACACACAAGTGTTCATTTGCAAGTTTGGGAATCAACATACGTTCCCATTAGTTTACCTGAAAAGCTCTCCCAGTGGCAGTTTTCAGATACACTAGGGAGAGGCACGTTTTTTTCTCCACAGTAACAATGTTTCCCCATGGTGGCTTCATAACAAAATATCCAGGGAAAAATACTGTCACACAAAAATATTGTGGCCTAAATATCGACTACAAAAATCATTCAGGTAAGTATGTAAAGGTCTGAATAGTTTTACTATTCTTAGCTCCACATCCATGTATTTTAAAGATATTTTTATCATTATGGCACATATATGTAGGGTTAAATATAGTGAACTTTTATTAACCTATATATACTTATCTTTATGTTATTTTACGCTTGATATTTAGGCCACAATATTTTTGTCTCACAATATTCTGCTAGAAAACCCATAAGCAGAAATGCCTTCCCCTGGAGCTACACGAAATCTAAGGGTGCTGTCTACCCTTCCCTCACTCAAAGGTGAATTACTCCAGCCCTTTGCGGGGGGAAATCTCTGACCAGTTCACAGGAGGGAAAGAGTCAGAGAAAAGTTGTGAATGCCAACAAAATCACAAGTTTACATGGCATTCATAAACTCTCAAGGCAAACCACACCTTGCCTACCCACCACACATCACTTGCACAAGGTTACCAGAAACATAATTGTATGCAGTTGTGCCAGCCATACAACCTTGTGTATGGCTGGCAAATCTTGTCATTACAGAATATGCACTGGCCCAACTATGTTTCAGAGAGGGGGTGAAAACATAGACCACGAACGAGTAGGTTACATTTTGCACCATCCACAGAAATGACAATGTCAGGTGACAGAATTGTCCCACAAGCTCTATAGTGGCACCTATGATCAGGATTTTGAATAGAGATCTAACTTCTCACCACCTTGCTAAGGATCTTGCCTTTTTGTCTATTTCCGTCTAGTATTTATAGTTGCAGAGAAGATGCACCTTGCAAGTGGCCTTTGATAGGAACACTGGAGTCTCATCCATCACTGTACAATTCCTCCAACTCCCAAATACATGAGTCGCCTTTGGTGTTATGTGAGAGACAATCATCATGCGTTAGTTGCACTCGTAAAACAAACATTAATTCCTGTTGCCACTGATTACTATAAAACACCCCTGTGTTTATATCTGTACTACTCTTTAGGTCTGGTGTTAGCCAAGACCTTTTTATTTGACATTTTATACTAACTCAAATGGGGTTCAGACATCCCTATTCATGCATTGGTCTGTTATTGCGTCATTCAGATTGTCCTTCTCCCCACTACATCATGCAGCATGGTGTAATTGGTCAGCCCACTTCAGCCATTGGCTTACTTCACTGTGAGTAGCAGCATTCTGCCCATTTACAGGGAGCATGACATTGTGTGCTTTTTGAGACCAAAAAATATTTTTGCTTTTTGAAAACTTTTTTATATTGTCACAGACATAGCAGCTCCCTCAGCAGTAAAATTTTGCAAACACCATGACAAAGCAAAGCAAGTATTGACAAAGACAAAAACTGAAAATCAATGCCAGACCTATTGGCTTTGCCACCAGTTGTTTACTATAGTTTCTTCAGATCCCATAGGTTCATGAACCCTCTTAAATATTGATTGTTTAGCACAAAAACGTAATTGATAAACAGGTAAGAGAAAACATAGCAAGTTATTTTCATAATCCTTAATCCCAACCTTTTCCATGATCCTGTCCACTTGGCGATTTTGCATTTCAATTTCATTGCCCATATCCAGCGCCATGTGACGAAGGTTTACTATAACACCCTCGACCTGCTCAAGGTTCTCATCCATTTCATTTTCTCGAGCATCATTTGTAACTCTGAAATTAAAAGAAACCATGTATATTTATATTGTCCTACAAAGTACATCATTTTCCAAAAGAAAGTGAATTGATTGAGGAGCAAAACTAATAGCAACAGAAGACATTTTCTAACAATATGTTTGTAGTAGAAAACTGCAGCAACTACACTTTTAGATGGAGAATTGTCTTGTGACAAAATTCTTTTGCAAAATTTCATTTTTTACAGAAAGCCTCTCTTACAAACAAAGCTGAGAGAAGTTTTTTGAACTAGGCAAGCTTCACAAAATGCAAATTGTAATATGTCAAATCACCCAACTTCGAGGGCAGTTTTAGAAACTTCGACCACCACTACTTACGCCCTTCTTATTTCTATATTGCCAACTACTGCTAAGAGATTTGTCAAGCGGCGGTTCCTCTGTAGGAGGGAGAAGCATCGCCCCCCCCCACACACTGCTGGGCAGAACGCGTCAAAGATGAAATGATAATAAAATTATTTTATTACCATTGTCTTTTACACTTTCTGCCAGCAAATGGACTGTGAGGGCAGGGCAGGCCAGTGGCGTCACTGCTGCTAATGATTGGCAGCAGTGAGGCGTGGCTACTGAAGTTTGCATTGCACATGTTGGTTTGGCCGCTACCTTGCTACAGCCAAACCGACATGCACAATTCAAACCTCCCCAACCCAGCTGTCTTGAGGCACAAGTCTACAGTGCTTTTTGGAGAGTGGAGCCAGCCTGCTCCAGCCAATCAAGATGCTTTTCAACAGCGTCTTGATTGGATGAAAGAGTGGACTTTGGGCTTCGTGCTCGGAGGACGTGCTGCAGAACAACGAGGACATATTCCAGAACATCGAGCGGCAGTTTAAGTTAAGTGACTTTTTTTATGTGTAAATTTATGTTAATGTGTATATTATTGTGTATTTGTTATGCGTAATATGTGTATTTGTCATGTCTATATTTTTTGAGACCCCTCCCCCCCCCCATGTGATTTGCCACCAACAGCCACTGGGTTGTCCTCTAAAGATTAGAAACAATGCAATAATTTCTCATTGTTTGGTGATAATTATGAGAGCACAGAACTAAAACGGGAGAACTGCAGGAGGAGGTTCATCGAGGTGTTTAATACAGCTGAAGTCCTGTTCCCACATGACCACATGCAGCCTTTACAGCTGGTGATATCCTGTGGAGCAGCATTAATGCAAAAAATCTCACTTGATTTAAAACTCTGTTGATTTGTTGTCAAATATTAGGGAACATTCCAAATTAGAATATCTTAGACAAATTCTCAAAATGCAATTTGCTTCGTAAATTATCATATTCATTTATACGAAGACCTTGAGCAAATTGTTGATTTGCATGGCAGTTTGGTTAAACATTTAGGCCAATATTTATCAAACTTTCAGGCAACAAAACACAGCAAGACACCTTTCTGCACTACGTGAAAGGGAGAGGGCAGGAATGTGCCATATTTAACATTATATGGTGCATTCCTTTCCTCTCCTTGCAGTGGAGCACCATGTGCTGCCTTGTGCCAATGCAGGCACCCTTACGCCGTGGTGCAAGGGTGCCTGCGCTGTAGGCAAGATTGTTTTTGTGCAGAAAGGTACACCTTCCTGCAATAAAACAATCCAATCTCTTAGGCTTTTTTCTCTTTCTGTGTGTGCTGCAGAATGCAGCTAACGTAGAAAGAGGAAAAAACTGGGAGAAATAATCATATTTTTCCTCGTTATGCTTCCCCTGGGAAGACGCAGCATTTTGATACATTTCCAGGTGTACCAGTCATGGTAAACCTTGAAATGCACCAAAATCCATGGGTGGGTGCGTGGGAACACCCATGCTCCACCCATGGAACCCCTTCCTGGAGCAAAGAAATGCAAGGCAGCGACTTGCCCTGCCTTGCGTTACTCCAGATTTACCAAGCACCGCAGGGCCACGCAAGGTGGTTTTGCATTGCTTGGTAAATCTGACTTCAGTGTTGCGTTGCCCTTGCGTTACCTTGCGTGACACAAGGGTAACACAATAGTATGATAAATCTGCCCCTTGGTTAATTTCATTTTATTCTATCATCACCACGAAGGGCAGCAAGTAGTCATACATAACAATGCACAAAACCATGAATCAAATCAAAATGCTTAAGAGCAAAAGTGAATTACTGGCCAGATGTACTAAGAACTGATTCTTGAAAAGCAGTAGCAAAATGTGCATCAAATTTCTGCAAATCTATTCTGATTTTGCAGCCCGACGTACCTACTAATAAGTCAGTTTGCAAAATTTTCATTTGGACGGGGGGTCACAATCTGATCTACCTCATGAATATTAATGAGATCAATCACAAATTGCAACCCACTCTGTCTGGAGGTCATCACAGGGATGGTGGCTTTAAAAAATAAAACTTTTTTTTTTAACGCAGCCCGCTTTCCTTAAAGGAAATGGAGCTGCGTTTAGAAGTTTATATTTTCAAGTATGTTTAAGAGTAGACAGTAGTCCAGTGGACCGCTGCATACTCCCGATCAAACCTTTTTTTTATTCACAAAGCGGAAGAGTCCCAAGGGTAGAGGTGTCCTTATCTTTCAAATGGTTTGCAACTAGCGTTGTGGTCGCAAACCAATGACAGATCTGATACCGACTTGAAATTTGGAAAAGATGCCCTAAACACGCTCCTTCCAAATTGTGATTTGGTATCCATTTCTTAATCCATTTGGTGATCCAGTAAGCCTTAATGAATACCCAAAAAAACATTTTGTCATCGCAAACCTTAACATTTTGCGAACCGCAAGGTTTGCAATCACAAAATGGCTTAGTAAATATGGACGTATGTCCTCGTTTACCATGTTTCAAAAAACAGTGACAGCAGCTCTGCCATGCAGCCCCCGGACCTGTCACCACCTTATTTAATGTTATGAATATCGTGGTTGTCCTATTACACACTTCAGGCCCTTACATTAAAAATATAACCTAAAATAAATGATATTTAATGTAAGAAAGAAAAAACAGCCCATAACTGACTAAACCAACAGTGAGCTCTGGTGGGTCATGTTTAACGAAAGCATACCTGAAAATGATGTTTTCAATGTCTTTGGAAAGAGCAACAGAAACAGAGGTGAGCAGATCTAGGCTTAAAAGACATTGAACACATTGCATGGTAAAACTGCAGGATGTCCATATGAAGTCTATTCTTGTTTCTTATAATTCTGGCTTCAATGATCAGCCACATCTTCTCTGACGAAGACAGCAGATACACAAAAGGACAAAGGGAAATGTAAGCCAGCACAGTATAGCTAGTGCATTCTATGTGCCAAGGGTAATGGGCAAAACCCAAATAAAATAGTTTTATTTTTGAGTTTTCATGCACCAATCAGCAATCAGGCTGCACACTGAAAGGTAGCCTCTAGTGGTGCAAGAGTGAATTGAGAGAGACTCGTGAGAAGAGCATTTCCACCATCCAGACTTGAAATAATAAGTACATGAATGTTCGATTTGAAATCAGAGACAGATCAAAACAAGTGCTTACAAAACCACTAGGTCTTGGCACTGAAACCTTTTGACTTTCACAGTGCCTTTTTTGGGCTATAGAGCTGCCACAAATGGGCACCCAACTGTGGTGCTCATCTTTGAATGGGTTTGTTAAAACACTACAAATGCATTCAGAGTGGCTGTCATGGATGATTGCACATCTATGGTAGTCATTTCTGAGTGTATTTGCAATGTCTGAACAAACCAATTCTAAGAATGCCTCAGTGGATTTGTGTGCTTCCATAATGACCATCTTTGAATGGGTTTGGCAAAATAATACATATTTCTAGGTACCTGCTGCATATACATGTACTTGTGCACTCACAGGCGGCCATCTTGAAATGGATATCCTTATGTCTATGCTTCACTCCTAACTCTTGAGGGAACACCACACAGGCCTCCTATCATTTATCAGATACATTTCTACTAGACACTCCAGTGGAGTGACAGGTGAAAATAACAGTAGCACACTGGCGGCTCGCATAGGGCGTGCTGTGGGGTGGTGAGGCGGGGCGGGGGAGGGGGTAGTAAACTCGAACATACGACGGAACGGAGGAAAGTAATTATTACGTTCCTCCGTTCCGTTGTATGTCCGAGTTTATTACCCCCCCACCCTGCCCCACCGCCCGCAGCACGCCCTATGCGAGCCGCCACTGCAGTAGCAGGCAGTAATTAGAGCATATGGCCCATTTTACTGATCACAGAAAGAGCACAATAACTTTGCCAATTCTCCCCACCTACGTTTTATCATGCAGTAAAAAATAAAACGTGCCTTGATGGGTGGCATTTATTTAATAGGGCTCTAGATTTTGAAAATGCATCTTTCAATGTTCCCACAAAGAAGTAAACAGGAGACTTTTTGAGATTCGTTATAGGGAATCACCTTTGCCTCAACAAGCATATCCCATTTGCTCAAAGCACACCACCAAGTTTTTCACATGATGTTTGTCACTGGTCTCTAAACATTTATCTAACCTTGGATAATTAACTTTTAATAAAAGTGCCCTCAATTCATTTGACAACTTAGGTACAACAACACAATCCAGCACTATAAATGTTTGTAGGTATGGAAGAGCATATGGAAAAGTTCAGATGGTAGAAGATTCTCCACTAGAAAACGATGTACCTCAAAATGGAAGATGATGTGCGCATGTGTGTGTGTGTGTGTGTGTGAGGTTGTGTCTGGTGTGTGTATATGTGTATCTATGTGCGTGGGCATGTTTAACACACATTGCGGAGACTGTGCTGATACACACTGACAGATCCAGACAAACACAATCCCTGTGAGAACCATCATGTTTCAGTGACTGTTTCATGTAGTGTGTTTAGGTACTTTTGAGTGAGTGCATCAAAATATTAAAAGCTGTTACATTCGTTCAGGTCCGCTGTATAACCTACCCCAGTATCGAGGCTTGCTTGGTGTTAGAATAATAAATACAAACTCTATTATGATCAATGGTACGTCTTGTGCGTGTGTGTAAGTGTGTGTGTGTGTGTGTGTGTGAAGTTCATAGAAACCTATGACTGTCAAACAACTGTCTAACAAAAGAAACTAACATGTTTACTCATGTAGCTTAAACAGAGAGAAGATGTTACAGGTCTACTGGTAAATGTGACTTGTCTAATAACATAAAATATATTTTTTGAAACTTTTTGTCTCACTGATCAGAAAATGGTATTATTGGGTAAAACAAAGCAGTTTGCCTTGTTTTACGTTTGTGTAGCAAATGTAGGGGGATCAGGAGAGTAGTGAGAAAATGGGAATAATTACTACAAAATGGGTAGGCTTAAGGGGAAATTGAGGAAGGTTGTAGGGCTAGTACAAAATGCATGCTCAATAAAGCATAAGAACGTTGCAGTTCACAAAACATAATACTTAAGGCCTGATTACTAATTCGGCGACCCTACAGCAGATGGTGCAATGTGCTGTCTGCTGTAGGACCGCCAAACCCGTGGTGTGACCGCCCACCAGATCAGGGGTTTATTCATGGTCTGGCGGGTGGTCCTGCAGTGGTCTGACAGCGGCAGTCTGGTAGGCTCATAGAAGAGCCTACCATGCTGACAGCCACTCTCAGAGCGCCGCCTGCATCTTCCTGCACAGTGTGGCATACATGTCACACTGTGCAGAAACTGGGGGTGCAAATCGAGGGGAGAACTCCATGTGCCCCCCGCATGCACCCCCAGGGTCCTTAGTTGCCTCACCACTACCCGTTTCATGGTGGGCTCACTGCCATGAAAAGGGTGGTGGTGAGGCAACTCGAAATATGCTTGGCGGTGCCGCTGCAGCACCGCCAGCATATTTCTGCCTCTGACTGCTGTGCGAATGCCACAGGATCGTGGATCCCCGGTGGTCACATCGGTCCTGTGGCGATCCAAGTGCTGCAGTCGTAATACTGTGGGTGGTCCTGCAGTGCGGCGGTGGTGAAATTGCTACCACGAGTTCGGAGATTTGTAATCAGGCCCTAAATTTACCACAGTCACAAGAGTATCAACACAAAATAAATGTACTCCAACCTATCCTGGGAGTAAGGCAAACACACAATACGGCTAGCCAATGGTACTGTAACAAACTCCCATAGAAAACAGTGGAGGCAGGAAATTTGAATTTTAGTGAAAAAAAAGTAAGTAGCAAAAGTATTGATTATTTGTTTTTAAATGTGATAATTCACTTAATTAAAAAATATTAAACTTTTTAACTTATCCTAAAAAATATTAACACATTTTAATTAATAGGGTAGGGACCCAGGGGTATGGGGAGATGGAATAACTGTTTAATCCTAGTATGATTATTTTCTTTGCTATACAGTAATGCATTGTTGCCAAATTTCTATGTGAGGACTTGTTTTTACATATATATCCTGACAAACACATTTGGGATATGTTTGTATTATTTGAAATGCCAATAGAATTCTGTTTAAGAAAGAAATAGGTGGACAATTACTATTTTACCTTTATACTTGTAAATTCAGTTATAGGAGGCTCCACCCCCTCATTGGAGAGATGGAGCTATGTAAGCCAACACACAGGTGTAAATCTCCACTCAGAAATGATGAATAGCAAAAAAGTGCAGAGTTACACCTAGGTGTAGTATAAGATCTATATATGAAAAGATTTACACATGTAAATTTATCTTTGTGAATCATGCCCCTAGTGTTCTTTAAGGGCACAAAAGCCTATACAGTTTTGAAGGTTCGGAACTATTGATGGTTGCTTCTTATCTCACCAAAATGCACCTTAGAAAAAAAAAAACATTCTTTGTTGTAATCTTACACAAATCACTGTTGACATGTAATTACTGAATCTTTACAAACTCATCTTTGTAAATAAGCTTTCAGTAACTAACTGCATGCTCCAGCAAGGAAGCACAAACTGAAGCTCACTTTCTTAACCACTGTTTGTTTTAAGTTGAGGAACCAATATACACATTTATTTCCTTGTCTTGTTTAAGTCCAACCATAAATATGCATTAGCCACATAATTGCTCTACTAAGAGGCAAAGGGTTGATGAAGTCTACAAAAGAGCTTACCTGCGAATATGACCACCACTAAGGGCCATCCTTTCACGTTCATCAACAATGCGGGCTGGCTGGTTGCCTATAACACCATCTTGATTATTTCCCCAGGCCTTTTTGCCAGTATCACCTGATATAAGCCTGTGCAGAAAAAGAGTGTGAGAGACAAAACCCACTTCCAAGTAAAGAATAAAAATTATTCTCCTCAAACTAAGCTAAGGACTGCATGAGGTGAAAGCATCTTGAACACTGGTTTTCTTCATACCATTGAATTGTAATGGATCAATCTGCTCAGCAGGCCAATCACTTGATATTGAGATTGTGAGTGACCCACAGGTTGCAGGTTTGAATCCTGGCAGTATGGAATTAGCCTTTCATTGTTCACTACAAGGAGCACTAGTTGTAGTTGATAATAATTGTAAAGCACTTTGAATGAAAGTGGTACATAAATAATAACTTATCATTATAAATCTCAAGCAAATTTTGAATTTATTGGTGGTCACATCAATGCTGTTTATAATCCATTAAATTAGGAAGCTTTAATATGTAGTGTTTGGAAAGCCATTATATTGCTAATCAAAAAACATCAAAAACAATATTTAAATTTCAGTTTTACATTTTAACACAAGACACAAATAAACACAGGCAGACAGACATGCAACACAACTGCAGTTTAGTGTGTACATCACATCACATGTATACACTGCTTTGGGGACACATGGAGTGCATTGTTAATAGAAATTGAATGTAAGATCCCCCTTTAACATTTAGCATTTCAAATTTCAAAGCCATAGCCATTAATTCTGTAGTTCACGTACAGTGTGCAAGAATATTTTGGCTGGCTGGAAGTAATGCATGCACATTTCCAAATAATACAGCAGTACATTCAAATTGTGACAATGAATCAAGAACTGATGTACAGACCATTATCAACAAATACACCAGGTAAAACAGGCATAGGTGTGATGAATGCAAGGGACATAGCAAGACAAAACTAGCCAACTAATGAAAGAAAGCAATAGGCACCCTATACACTATTTGCATGCTCCAGCTACAGACATGAGGTGAAAGGAAGCATTCTCGCTAAAAACAATTGTTTGAGTGACCTGTTGCCTAAGAAATGCACCATCCATAGTAGCCTTCATATGTAGCTAACTCCACATTACAATGGATTCTCAACTTCGGAATTTCATGTAATTATGAGCTGCTGGAAAGTATTTCTTCTGCAAATGAAAAAGGACTTGCCATACAGGGAATATTAACTTTCCACCATGTGTGCAATGGCACGTGTTAACCTGTGCCATAAGATTAGTGGTATTCTGAAACTCAAGCAGAATTCATTGGTGTGAGAAACACTTGGAGGCAGATTTACAAGAAGGTGCCACAGCGCGGCACCGCATGCCCTTTGGCTGCGCCACGCTGCGGCACCTTCAGAGCACAGGAATGCGTCATATTTACAATGATATGTCGCATTCCTGTGCTCTCCCCTGCGCTGGCACACAAACAGCTGCCATGCGCCGGCGCAGGAACCCTTGCACCATGGTGCAAGGATGCCTGCGTCATGGGGAGATTGTTTTTGTGCAGGAAGGGGCACCTTCCTGCACAAAAACAATCACTTCAGGCATTTTCCTCCTCCAATGCGTGCTGTAGAATGCCCCTAGGGCGGCGTAGCATATTGACGCATTTCCAGGTTTATGAATCCTCGTAAATCTGGAAATGTGTCTTGTTCCATGGGTGTTGCGTGGGAACACCCACAGCAACACCCATGGAACGCCCCTTTCACGCAAAGTGCTGTGTTTAAAGGGGCCGTATTTACAAGGACAGGAAAAGCCATGCAGGGTGGCTTTTCCTGTCCTTGTAAATATGGGACAGTGAAATGCGCTGCCAGTGCGTCACAAAAAGTGACGTACTGGCAGCGCAAGGGGCTTGTAAATCTGCTCCATTATTTGCTCTTTCTACAGGAAGTAGATGAGTGGACATCTTTGCAGCAGATTGCAGCCCTATTTGCAAACAGGACCAGGATCGCAGATTAAGGTAAAACAGAAAAGTTCCCATTCAGAGAACCTATAACTGGCCAGGAGCCTCTTTCAATATTCTCAATCTCTACAACTAATGTGGTGGCCAAGAGTTACTGTTATGAAAAATGTTTAGTTATCTTAGGTATTCAACCACCGAAACATTTAATGCATTCACCAGCATTTAGTGTGGGCCTTTGTTTGGTTTTGCATATGATGCAAATAAAATATTTCCAACTTTCCACTAATCTTTGCTTAAGAAGGCTTTAACAGACTTAAATTACATGTGAATTGCTGTGTATTTCTAAAAATAAAAAAGTATTTTATTCCGGTATTTATTTTAGATGGAATGTAGAGCCTGATATTATCTGCAGCTATGGACTCATATGCATGCAGAAACAAATTTCTTTACCCAACTAGCCAACCATCCAATAAATGCGGCTGCTGCCATGAAATGCATTTAATGATTAGTTAATTGACTTACAAAGCTAAGGTCATTTCTAGACTTAGATTGAACATTTAAGATTTTTGTAGCTTAGCTTTTTGGGACTTTGTAGTACATCCAAGAAATTTGAACCAGACTTTACTGGTTTAAAAAAATCAAATCAATACCTGTCTCTTGAGCATGGAATTTATGAGTAAATCAATTACATGTGATAATAGTTGAACAGGCTCAAATCACGTTTTTTGTGCAATTCGTTTGCAAGCAAAATATTCACATTTCAACATTCCTACCAGCGTGATGTTCCCCGTATTAAACAAAATATAGCTTAGATTGTCATGCTGATGCGGGTTTGCAAGTGGCTCCTCGCAATTTTCAAAGCCTAAACAATATGAAATATTTAGCTAATCATCTGTTTACCTACAAAATAAATAGACATGTAATGTTCTCGTCTTGTTCTAAGTATAATTTGAAAGGCTACACTTTTAGAAATCAAACACTCATTAAAATTGCTTTATAACCCAAAAATATTAAATCCTGCAGACAAGCATTAATGGTGGCTACTGCAGCACACAGTAACTTTTCTTTTAGATACTAAAAAACTACACACCTTGAAAAATGTTGAAATACTGATTCACAGGTGTGCCATTGTTGTGCATTTCACACACCTTATTTTAATAAAACTATTTCTAGATAATTTTTCTATTCTAGGAGACAATGCTATGGAGCAAGTATTGATCTCTCAGCATGCCACATGCTCAGAGGGTCAGCATGCTAACTAGGGATGAGTTTCACAAGGCTTGGATGGTGGCCTTGGTGCTCAAATACTCAGGCAGGCAGGAAGCACCTACTTGTTACATGGACAGGGACAAAGACCACAGAACTGTCCTAGATCCGTCAAGTTCTTTTCTGCTTCTTTCATGTCCTGATTGATTTGGTCCATTCCACTTTCGATGTGGTCCAGTTGTTCTGATTAAACACAAGTATTTAATCCCCACAGATTGAAGCAGATGGAAAAGGACAAAGAAGAAAGACAAACTTCAGACATTCACTGTGACAAGAACTGGACACCAAAGAGCAGAGTCGGCACCCAGTACCTACTTGTTACAAGGACATATGAAAAGACCACAGCATTTCCCTAAATCTTTTAAATTTTTCTCGGCCTCCTTCATGTCTTGGTTGATATGGTTCATGCCTTCTTCAACACGATCCAGTTGTTCTGGTCAGGACAAAGGGATGACAGTGTGGAATGAATTTTGATTGTTTAAAAAAAAAAATGAAAATGACTGTGGTAATTTAAACTATATACAGACATTTCAATGCATTTTCTTTAGATGCATTGCTGTTGTGAGATGTCCGCGTTTGAGTGGGAATTTAAATACTCTTCCTTTCGAATGTTAGTAAACTAAAAACAAAAAATATGTGCAAAATATTTTGTAAACATGGTACGGTGAGATTGTGCATAAAAGCTTTTACCCACAATTTATTTACATTGCATTAGTTCATAAGCAAAACTAGGAACAACAAGGCAACATAATGAAGAATTCTCCTTATTGTTTTATCTACTGATAGAGATTGTAGACTGCGGGGTAGGAAAGAACAAGCAATATTTAAATATGTATTCAAATATCAATATTATTATTCAGCTTGAGAGAAACCAAGAACTCAAATTTATAGCATGACATCTGTCAGATTCAGACTGAACAAAGTCTATAAGCAACATATTCCGGCACTAAAAATGATTGAAAATTACAATGGAATGAAAAATGTCAATATGAAGACCACAGCCATCTGGAATTTAACACGCTTACGATATGTGGCAAAATGCAGGGATACAGACATAATAGTTACAATCCTTTTCTCCTTTTATGGTATTTTTTAACAAGACATTTGAAAATTTGCTATAAAATATATAAAATGAACCAAAATGAAGATGTTGAGCTTACTAGCCTTTGTTAACTGTACATAGTTTACAACCCAATTATCATTTTTATCATTTTGTGTACATACTGGTTCAGGAACCATTTTGGGACTCTAGATCTGTATAATGTGGAAGTCGGTTCACATACAGCTTGCTGGCCGAAGGTAAGGATTACAGTTGAGGCTGATGTTCAGGGTCCTCGGCTTCTATTAAAATGATTGGTATTCCTATGCCAAGCATTATTCTCTAGACACACAGGTATACCATAAAATAACGTGTATTTGCAAAGCTCATGCTCACCCAAGGGTATCTCGGCACTGAATAACAGATGTTTATTGTTACCCAACTCAATGGAACTCATTTTATCGACCTCAGAATGATAAAAGGCTGAGTGGACCCTCCGGGATTTGAACCTGTGATCGTGCGGTAGAACACAGGCCCCTACAGTGGGCACACTAGTCCACTAAGCCACCAGACCCACCCCATGTGCATGCCAGTGGGGAGAGGGAAACTGTCAATGGAGTAGATTTGTCTCTTAAATATGCATACTGAATGACTGTGTGAATGAAAGCTTGATCATTCTTGCTTCAAAACTTTGTGCTTTGAGCACCGAGTAAAAGCATGTGATCTAGTGTTTTAACATAGGATATTTTATTTCAAAGTCCTTGTTCATCCTTTTGCAAAAATGTGGACTAATGAAAAGCAATTCTCGCCCTTTACCTTCCTGTGCATTGAAGTGAGTAAATAATTGGGGCTGCTATTTAAAGAGACCCTTTTGTATGTGTTATATTAACCACTTTAAACTTACTCTGTTGACCATGAGCTACAGTAATGAATGTTGCCTAGAAGGTGGCCCTCTGAACAAAAAGCAGCCCAGGTATAAATGCTTTTCTAGCCAACCCCACATTTCACCAAGCTAACAACCCAAAGCTCTTGAAGGGGAATTAAAATATTCTCACTCACTGGAAAAACTGCAACTGTGAATTTTACAGAACTAATGGACTTTCCCAGTAATTCATATTGTGCCACTGTTCTTCAAAACACTATTTCTCATAAACAGTGTACCATGTTTGTGTCAATAATAATAATATTGTGAACTCAATACAAAACACTAGTTTCAACAGCACACCAATAGGCACATATATTTGAACCGCAAGAGCAGCAGTGCTTGTCTGATAATGAACAAGCCCGGCTTTCTTCAGTGTTCTGGGAAAAAACTTTGAAAAGGGCAGCACAATAATTTGTTCAATATTTCAGTACAATTTAATTAAACAGTGACAAAAGTTATACATGTCATGAGCAGTTAAAGACATTTGGGTATCATTCGTTTGTAGTATTATTTTTCATTCCTACTTTTCATTTCTGTATGTAGGTAATGGCTGCCCTCAATTATAGAAGCACTTGGAGGCTAAGTCAAGAATACAAATCTCAGCCCACAATGGAGGTCACAAACAAAATGCACCAATATTAAAGAGGCTTGGAGATTTAGCACCCAGGTTAATAGGATCCTTCTAGAGTCGAGTAATATTTTACAGCAAATATGCTTACTGATAAAATAGTCAATTTTTGGTACCATGTTAGGAATATTTTTGGATTAACTGACTGGCATTTAGAGGCAAGATAAGATATGTTTGGGACAAACTAGTGGTATTTATCATGAAGTCATAATTAAGAATGTTGTACCTGCAGTATTTTAGCTTTAGGTTAGTTAAAACATTCTCCACGGCAATACCAACTAATTATCCATCATACACAGAATTATGTCTGTGCAGAGGAGGTCGAAATTCTAATCAAGACTGTTTAAGTGAAGGATGGGTCGGCATAGAGTCTGCTTTGGTGATGTCATGCTCAGTGTGGTGTTTGTAGTTAAATTAATTCAAACAGACAGACCTGCTGGAGCTTTTAAACAATCTTTCATTTTAACTGCTATGGCATCACTGTCTTTACTTCAGTCTTTAATATTTTATCTTTATTCTACGTATGCAGTTATTATGTGAAGTATCACTTTTTAAATTAAATACATGTCCAGAAAAGATGTCAGGCAATTATGAACTTTTCACAAAAATATTCCTCTGCCAGTAATAAAACCTCTTCAATAAACTAGATTCCATTCAAACCAATGATAGCGTAGGCTTGAAGGTAAGACTATATAAAGTAACGTTATAGTTAGGTGTGATAAAAAGATCTGTTTTTGTTGGGGTCCCTGGGTCCATTAAAGGCTCAAGGAGGGGGGCCAGTCAGCCCCCCTACCTTCAGATTATATTGATGGCCCTGGGAGATGGGGTCCCCAAGACCTTTTAAGGCTCGGGAAAGGGGGCGCCACAGCCGCCCCTCCCCTTAACAAATGCATTGAGCCCCCGGGGATCAGATCCCCAGGGCCGAAAACATCTTGTGGAGGGGGGCCGCATGCTCCCCCGTTAAATATACCGAGCCCCAGGGGATGGGGACCCCGTGGGGGGGTCCCTCTGGGTCCTCCCCATGGTGCTTAGAGGGGGAGGGAGGGTACCCCTAGCCGGCCCCCTTATATAATTCTTTTTTTTTAAACTTCAAGACAGGTAATGGCTGCCAGCAACATTTTTCTCATTTTGCTGGCAGCCAATCAGAGCGCTTGCTCCTGCAGGAGTCTGACTCCTGTGGGAGCGAGATGGCCCAAGGGAAAAACAGCTCCCTGGGCCAATCAGAACGCTTGTGGAGTCAACAGTCCAGATATAGAAATATTTTTAACCCTTAATTTTTCAAAAACTGCTGAACGTATTTACACTGAATCATAAAAAGCACAATCTGCAGACCAAGATCTAGCTTCCTGCCAAATTTGGTGCAATTCCATTCAGCAGTTTTTGCGGTAGCACTTCTTGAAGAAGTCAATGGAAAATGCATGTGGATTTTGCATTGATGGATCACCCCAAAACTTTCAAAGCACAAACTAGGCAAAAAAGAGTGCTTTTTCGGAAAGTTTTGTGGAGATTCATCAAGCTGTGCTAAAGTTATTAGCAACACAACATCTATATCTGTATCTACAGCTATATCTATAAAACTATAGACAGACAGACAGACAGACAGACAGACAGACAGCTAGACAGATAGACAGATAGACAGATAGACAGATAGACAGATAGATAGATAGATAGATAGATAGAGGCGGGTCCCAAAAGCCAATTTCCTCATGCATTTTCCATAGACTTCTTTAGGCAGCGCTACTCCAAAAACTGTTGGAACAGAATTATACCAAATTTGGCAGAAAGCTAGATCTCGGCCTGCAGATTGTGCTTTTTGTGATTTGGTGTAGATCCGTTCAGTAGTTTTTGAGAAATTAAGGTTGTATATTTGGACGGTTGGGTCCGAGGGACTCTTGCGAGAGTCCCTCAAACCCAATTTTTAAAAAGTACAAAAAGATTTGATCCGCTTGGGCCCATTCACTCCGGCGGGAGTCTGATGGGGTTTTCCCCATTCTGTTTCTAGCGGAAGAGCATTGGTTTGGGATTTTGCAAAAAGAGCTGATTTTGCACATCAAAGTTCAATCTAGGTTTCTGGATCAGTACGTATTACATCTGAAATCTCTGAATTAAAATCCCTACGGACTTATTTTGCTTTCCCTTTCCTCCTGTGCTTGCTGTCTCCTACACTGACACTAGATCAGAATTTTTTATAGTAACACTTTTATAGATTTTGATATAACAGTTGTTGCTCGCTCAAGGCAAGCACAATGTGTATACAATACTTCTCACATGAATCAGCCTCCCCCATTAGTCCTACAGGTGTAGAATATGGTGCTGCTTTGTCTGCCAATATAAGCAGCGTCCTTTTAGAACATGGTAAGCCCACCATTTTCTCCAACCCCTATCATATTTGCAGGGACACCAGCGTGCTGTATATATGGTCTCTTCCAGCTTCGCGCACCAATCCATACCCTTCCTCCACTCCGGAGACAGTGAGGTGTGAGATAGGCTTGATGGAGGGATTTAAAATGAATGAGTCTGAGCTGTGCAAAGATTGCCAGAGTGTGGGGGCCATACAGGAATCCCGCTAGTCCATCTTGTCCAAGGGACCAACTCCTTCCTTTCATTTAGCTCTCAGGGTTCCTCTAGCTGTACTCCGGGGCATCTCCAAGTTCTTCTTGATATTCGGAGAGGGCGTGTCTGAGTTGAAAGTATCAAAAGAATTGGGATTTATGCATGTGGAACTCAGTCTGAAGGTCCTGAAGGATAATATGGTCACTGTCTTATACATACCCGAGACGTGAGATTCCAATTCAGTCCCACCCTCAGGATCCTTCTAGGCTTGCCACTCAAACTATCTGGCTCTCCAAGCCCGGAACACCTCCTTAGTCAGTTTTGGGAGATGTTCTGGGAGAAGCCCCCAGTAGAGAATGCTTGTTATGTTCTCCAAACCGATTAGAGATGTCTTTCCCTGTTATGGTGGGTCCTCCTAGCCCCCGTGTAACCAGTCGTTCACAGTTAGGATGTGTGCTGGCCAGTAATACAGATGGATATCCACCATGGCGACTTCTCCGTCGGAGGTAGCGCGGATGCATTTACCAAAAACGACTCTGGGGGGCTTGTATGCCCACAGGAACCACTTTACAAGCAATGACAGGTCTGCGGAATGTGGAGTTGGAAGTTTTGGAGTGCGTAGAGTAGCAGAGGGAGTATCATCATCTCAAATAAGGCAATTCTCCCATGAGATTAAGGGGCAGCTTGTCCTATTGGGTCATATCCTCAGAGGCCCTATGGAGCAAGGGACGTAGATTAAGGCTCCAGGTGAGTTCTGGGTCCCAGGACATGTGCACTCCCAGGTATTAAAATCTAAGGAGCCGTATGGGGATCCCTGGGTACCAGGTCTCATTCTGGTGGTCGCACCACAGGGGGACCAAGAGGGATTTATCCCAGTTAACCCATAGATTGGTGACCAAGCCAAAGGTATTCAGGATGTAGATAAGCCGAGGCCCTGTTTTGACAGGCCGGGAAAGGAACAGGAGGACTTCGTCCGCATATAGGGCGATCCTGTTCTCCATCGCAAGCCCCCAGTTCAAGCCCCACACTTGCGCATCAGAGTGCACTCAGGCCACCATGGACTCTATGGCTAGTGCAAATAGGAGGGGGGCAGAAGACAACCCTGTATGGTGCCCCAACAGATGGGAAATTTGGGGGCTAAATCTACATTTACTCTCACTTGAACCTGTGGGGTTGCATAAAGGACCCTAATGTAGGCCCGGTACTACAGGCCGAAGCCCATTTTAAGAAGGGTTTCTCCATGAACGTCCAGTGCAGGGTGTCAAATGCTTTCTCAAAATCAATGGCATAAGTGATGCTGGGCCGCATAATGATTGAATGCAGGCTAGAGCCAGGTGGACCCTTCAAATACAATGTTGTGTGCTAGGGTGTGGAATGAAACTGCATTGGTCTGAATGGACCAAGCAGCTCAAAACCCTCAGTAGACGGCTAGCTAGATCTTTGGCATATAGCTTGCCCTCTGTATTAATAAGAGAGGTGGGATGGTATGAGGTACATTGGGCCAAGGAAGAGTCCGGTTTTGGCAAGACCATCAGCATTGCTAGGTCTATCGCCAATGGAAATTGTCCCTTGGAGATCACTTCCGTTAACATATCTAGGATAGAGGGAAAGATCTAAAAAAAGCTTGCGGAAATATTACACTAAAATCTGCCCAACCCAAGGGATTTACACAAATGTAGGTCAGATAGTGATTTGCCCACCTCCTTAAGCATAAGTGACTGTTCTAGTTCATCTTGGTCATCCACCGACAGCCAAAGCAATGGTATATCTGTAAATAGTGCAGCTTCGGTCTCGCATGCCGGACAGGTGTGTTCCGCATATAGGGTCTCATAATATTGTGCAAAGACAGATTCGGTCCCAGCAGACGTTTCCATCACCATCCTAGTTCCATCGGTCACTTTGGGCACCTCCCTGCTTTCTATATCTTTTGTGGCTAGTCAATAAAGAACTTTACCTGATTTATCCCCCCATTGATAGACGCACCTGCTGGAGGCTATCCAGCATCAGCAGGCCTCCTACACTTATAGCTGGCCCAAGGAGGTGCTATGTAGGGCCAGATAGCACTGCATCAGTTCCTTCAGGCGGCCCCACGCTCTTCGCTCTTGGGACAATATGGATGTTTCTAGCTTGATAATCTTTGCCAGACTTTCATGGTCCTTGCCCTTAACCTGTGAGCGGGCAATTCCCTGCATGGATGCTTACAGTCACCGGTCGTTGTTCAGTGGTGTTGGTGCCTGAGGGCATCTCTGTCTCCTGGGTTTATGGCTCATTGGCTTCATTCTGCCTTCGGCATTCCCCTCAGGCTTCGTGGAGGCCTCAGTATCCTATTTTCACCTTCTAGATCATTTCTGATGCCTCGCCGCAGTAGGTCCCCCTGGTACCCACCTCTCTGACTTCAAGGGAGTGATCGTTTGCCATCTTGGAAACTGGTTTGGTGCAATAGGTTGCTGCTCTTTAAGCCAGGTCCATGCCTCCTCTGGAGTATCAAAGAAGTATGATTTTGAATCATGAAGCACCAGCAACCATGCAGGATAGAGGGGCATATATGAGAGATTCATGTTCTGGAGTTTCTGCTTCACTTGATCATAGGATTTTCGCTGTGATTGGACGTGACAGGTGTAATCCAGGAAGATCATAATATGGCCAGAGTGATGCATTAGGTGACCCTTCACCCTCACCCCTTTCAGGATGGCATCTCTGGCTCTATAGTTCAAGAATTTGGCTATCATAGGGTGAGGTGGGGCTTCTGGTGGAGGATTCTGAGCCAGAGACCTGTGGGCTCTCTCAATTATAAAGCAGGGGGACAGGTAGGCATCATCCAATCAGGACCGGATCTACTGTTCCAGAAATGTTTCCAATGATGAGCCCTCAGCTCCATCCGGAAACCCAATAAACCAGACATTTTTGCTACTGAGCCTTGGTTTCAGTATTCTCCACTCTGTCGTGAAAAGTTTTCACTGACTTAGATAGGCGAGCTACTTCAGAGGAGAGTCCCCGGACTGTGTCTTCCAGCCCCGAGATTCTAATCTCAGTCTACCTCAAGTCTGAGGTCTTGTCTTATTAGGGTCATGTCGACCTGGACCTCCCTAATCTTGTTCTCCAGCGCCTACTGTATTACAGAGGTGTTGTCTCCATTGTGTGGGACCTAGTTGCAAGAGTTTCCTCCTGCAGGGCCTCTCACTTCCCTCATGTGGAAAGCATATTTGTCCATTTTGGTTTGTGCTTGGGGACCCTTGTCACTGCCCATCATGCCTGCAGTTGTGTCGAGCAAGGCATCCTGGCTGTTGCAAGTGATCTCTCACCCAAGCAGTCCTATAGGGCTCACTCCTCCCCATTTCAGCCCACCTACCTGCGGGAAGGGGTAGTGGGTGGGGGTCTGATCCGCTTGTCCTGGAGAGCAGCTGTTGAGGGCAGTTCAAGCAGTCAGAGCCCAGTAGACGGAGGATGGGCCTCACCGCTATAGGCCCCGCACATTGTTGGGGTCCTCCTCTGTTCCATTAGTGCCATCTAGAATTCTGGAGGGTAGGGGAAAACCAGATGCCGACACTTCAGAAACCAGATAGATAGAAAGGAGGGGTCCTCGGTGCCGGGCATCCCCACAAGTCCCACATGGGGTCTCCCTCACCCAGTAGCCTGGGGGAGGTCCTGATGCCCTCACCTCACTCTTGTGGAGTGTCAGTAGGATCTCATGTGGCCTCGGCAAAGTTAGGCCCCAAATCATCTATTCAGTTAATAGGCTTCCTATGGAATGGGTTGCAGCCCCAGCTCAGGAGCTCACACTAGCTTCTACAGCCAAACTCAGAGTTGCAGAGGAGGGGCCTCCCGAGTGCCCTAGCAGACCAGAGGGTCAACTGGATATTTGCCTCCCTGGGAGTCCTGCAGCGAGGGTGCCCAAGCCCTCCTCGTTCCTCTGGTTTTGGGGCTCCAGTTGGGCACTGGGCTCAGGCTCTGCCCCGCTTCACGCTCTCAAGTGGATCTACCCGGTCAGAGTTGCGTAACTGGTCAACACTCCAGCAACCAACCACCACAGACACCACGTCAGGTCCCAGCAGCTCTCCCGGCTGGCAGATCCCTCACCCAGCCATCTGGGGATGTTGCAGACACCACCTAGGCTGCAGGTTTCGCTCTGGGCACAGTCCTCAGTCCGAGTCACCATCTTGGTCCAGGTATGGCCTGTCGTCTCAGCCTCCCAGGATCTCTGCCGCACCTACTCCCCTGGGGGTGATACTGCACCCACTCCTCCTGGGGCCCGGCAGACACACAGATCACAGGTCCAGCCTCTTGCAGGGCAGAAGAGCACATATGCCATCTTGGCCACCCAGACCCTGACCCCACTAGACCAGATTTTATATTCTGGAGAAAACAGGCAAAAAAAGTTGTGGTTCCTGGGGCGCTTCCGTTTCACTGGATCTTGTAGCAGAGTTGCCAAGGATTTCTGATTATCGCAAAGTCCTCATGGTAGCTGATACGTTCACCAAAATTATACATTTATTCTTCTCAATGGAACACTTATTACCAAACAGCTGATATCTAGCTTTTTGCAACATGTAGTCAAACTGCATGGCCTACCATCTAACATTACTTCTGGGAAAGGGCCTACATGCATGTCTCATCTCTGAAAGGGGTTTTCTAAAAAAATACAGAATTGACTTCATTTGACTATAGCCTAGGTGCCCAAACAGGTACAGGTAATCATAGTTAAAGGGTAAACCATCAGTTGAAATAACATATACACTGTTTTGAGCCCATCAAGGACTCTTGGCTAGACACTTTTGGATAGCCGAATTCAATTATAAAACCACCAAGCATGCTTTCCCCTTTCTTCTGTCACTGGGGAGATGATCCCAGCTTTCTTCTTGATGTTCTTGATCCTGAGGCTATCCTGCTCATGTAGGAATGCCCTGCACATGCATTCAGTGTTCTGCACCAAACTAAGCAAAATCTATACACAGCAAAAATGAAAGACAATATGTTTGCAGACAGGAAACGAAGATCATTCTTGCGTTACAGTCAACGTTTTGACACCTTCCTTTTGATAGGCCCACGAAATTACAACAAGTGTTCCATTTCCAGTTTAAAAACCTTCAAGGTGTATCTAGCTCAACCTATAGTGCCAGGTGCATGGCTGACCACATCTCCTCTCCAACTTTTAATAGACAGCCAGGTTAACTGTCAAGTCAAAGATTTTGTAAATTGTGGACAATAGCATGAGAGTTGGTTAACTAGTTGAGATACTGCTATGAGGAACGTCCTTTGGTGTCAGAGATTCAGGTTCGTTTCCTGTGTCTTGGTTTCAATATTCCAATAACCCAGTTGGTGAAGCAGGACTTTGGGGTGAGGGGGCAGGTACCGGCAGGGTTCAACCTTGCAAATGTACCATCTGTATTTGTAAAGCTTTGACAACAGCTGAGTCAAGAAAGGCGCCACTGATGAAGACTGGATAGAGGAATTCCAGTGAAGTGAACAGGGTAGTATGAGCAGTATTGCGGATTTACTGCAATTAAGCATTAGAACTCTCTTACATTTCTACTCAATGGGTTGCACTTAGGAATGTGCTAATGATGCTTTTGTTCTTTGGTGTTGGTTGTTTCAAAAGCTGAAGACTAAAAGGGTGTAATTTGTTTAATAATTTTAAGAGTTGGGTGTTGAGTTTATAGGGGAATAAAAATTAAAAGTTTTAACTTTTATCATGTTTAAAATTGTTGGTGTGTCACTTTTCTCAATTTTTACACATTTTTATAAAAATGCATGCTTATTAAATTAGATCTGTGCATTTTTCTAATGTTATATTTATACCTATGCAAAAAGTGTTGTTGTAATTTCTTTGTTAAAGTTTTTTTAAAAAATCATGTATTGTATTATTTGGGAAAATTTGTAATAAGTTTGTTTTTCTGAATATGATTTTCTAAAAAGGGTTTTGTGAGCTGAAATTTTAAAACATTTTTTAAATTATTCGATAAATTAAATTAAATTGATTTCATTAATTTTAATATATATTGGTTTTCAAACAAAGGTGTTTTTGCAATTTGGGTATAATTTTTCCCAATGTGGGTTTAAAATGTATGTAATTTAATGTTAAATTTTAAAATATTGCTTTTTAGTTTGAATTAGTTTTATTAAATTATAAAATATTATTATATTTATCAAATGTAAATGTATAGTTCATATGTTTTGTTTGTATTCATTTGTTGGTAGCATTTTCAATTTACCTCATTATGCCATGTGGTTTTGTGTGATAACTGAATTGGATTTCTGTAGTATATTAAGTGTAATGTCTACTGAAATTTTGTGTCAGTAGTTAATTTTGTAACCTACAATTACAGTACTTTCCCTAATGTGGGAATATGGTGTGGAAAATAGTAAATCTGATTCATCTCAAAGTCCTACACTTACCGCAATTTATTTATGTTTTAAATTGGAACATTAAATTTGACCCACCCCCAAACTCCAACACTTTCCCCAATGTGGTTAAATTTGAAGTTAGATTAATAAATCTGACGCCGATAAAAGCCAGCACTTTCACAATGTGGTGAGGTTTGGAGTGGGAGTAGTAAATTTGAACTCCCTCACACAAAGTAACATATTGTTTCTAATGTGGTTATGCTTGGAGCTGGAATAGTAAATCTGAATTGGAGTGGGTATTGGAAATTTCAACACCCCTCCCCCCCAGTCCAACACTTTAACCAATATCGTTAGGATTGCAGTTGTGATAGTAAATTTAACCCCAACCCCACCCCAGGATAGTAAATGTCCCCAACATGATGAAATGTGGAGTGGTAGTATACAATAGACTTTTCCCAAAGTCCTACACGTTCACCAAAAGGTTTGTGAGGTTTGGAGTGGGAATAGTAAATTTAATCCCCACAAAGTCCAACAGTTTCCCCAATGTGGTTACGTTTGGAGTGGGAATAGTAAATTTGGACCCCCAAAAATCCAACTTTTTGCCCAATATGGTTAGGTTTGGATCTGGGCTAGTACATTTGACCCCCTGTTTCTCCCCAGAAAAGTCCATTTCCCCACCATGATAACATTTGGAGTAGAAGTAGTCAATTAGAATTTCCCCAAAGTATACCACTTTTTTCAATGTATCTATTTTTTATTGGGAATACTAACTGTGATATCCATAAACTGTTAGCATTTGTTTGCACTTTTTATTTTGTACACTAAAAGTTAAAGTAATTTTTAAGAACTGTTTGTTTAATAATATAGTTTTTGTAAAGTATGATTGTTTACTTGCTTATTGGAATATACATATTGAAAACTTCTATTCTAATATATACAATTTTTTACAGGTCATTAATTACAAGTTTCTGTGATTTTTTTATTTTCAAGGAAAAATATTTTTTTAATTCAGTATATATACAATTACACATTTGAAATGGTTGTAGAGTGCATACATTTATATTTTTAGTTATGCATTTTTTTAAAAATGTACAGAAATGTTTACCAAACATGTAATGTTTACATTACCTAGATTTTCTAAACATTATAATATATTGAAAAGTACTGAAAAAAGCTGTTTTATATTTTTTCTGTATTTTGCAATATATATGTACACATAAAACATGTTTCCATGGTAGGAGGCTTTCCGGCCGATATCCATGGTTTAAAGTCTGACCGCCTGATTACAATGTAGGCGGTCAGAGTTTAAACCAGCCGGTCATACCGGATGGCTTCCAACGGGCTCAAGGAGCCCATCGGCCAGTCGGACACCACCACATAATCCCTTATGTACGCCGTTTCTGCCGTAAGGATTATGAGGTCGGTTTCCGACAGTCTTTCCATGTCGGGCTTTCCAACATGGAAAGCCTGTTGGAAAGCAACTTAGGCGCTCCTACCAGGGTGGCCCACATCCCTCAGCGGCCTCCAGTTGGGGGCCTGGCGGGTACCTATGGTGCCCCAAATGTAAATCCCTGCACCGTGTGTGCCTGCCACACGGTGTAGGGATTTACACAAACTCCCAATTCTCTATGGGAGCTTGTGCTGCGAGCAGAAACCGCCCGCAGCACAAGCTCCCATAGAGAAATGGAAGCTTGCGACTGCAACATGTGCAGTCGCATCATAATACAGTGTCCAGAACCGCCGACCTATGGTCTGTCGGTTCCCACACCTAAACTGTCGGGCGGACTCAAGTCCGGCCACCATCGTATTACGGCCTTAATGTTTTATAAACATTAATAAAGAAAGTACATTTTAAAATCTATTTCTATGGGATGGAACTATTGTTTTACTTTAAATTTTTCTGCCAATTTTTTTGGCCAGTTTAATTGATTATGCTGTCTTTCTTCATCACTTTGCCTTTTTTAATGTAGTTTGCAGGGAGTGAGCAAAAATGACAATGAATTACTCGAAGCATTGTGACACAAAGAACAGTAAAGTTTCTCCCCTTTTATAATCTAGAAACAGGAAGTTGCAGTAGAACATGTGGCTTCTCCATATTAGCTTGTGACCAGGCCAGCGGGGGCTAGAATGGTGGCAGCCATCTTAGAGTGGGAATAACATAAACTTCTCAGAAATCCTTGCAGAAGGGATTCTCAAAATGATCTTTTACTAGAGCAAGTTTTGTTTCATGTTGTTGGTAATAGGGGGATTCAATTAGCATATTATAATGTTTCATGACTTCTGTTACAGGGATAAATGCTACAGCTATTAGGATTTTGAGTGTGTGTGTGCAAATTCTAGGTTAGTTACATATTCTATACTCAAGGTGGACTTTTGTAGGTGCCTTCATATGCTCTGGTTAAAGTGATAGTAGCACCCCTGAATTTGAGTGTGGGTTGATTTTATGTATAGTCTAAATCATTGCCTGTTCAAAATCTATGATGAATTTTTGTGGGTTATGGTTGTTAGTTTGTTGTTTTATAACTGTTAGCATTCAATTGTAAGTTGCACTTTGTTTGTTAGGTAGCAGTGCATGTACTAACGTGATGTTTGTATTTTGATATTGACCATGTAATTTGTATGTTTTACTGAATGGTGGAGTGCACGACTTAAAAGTGCCATTCATCATCCACATGTTACATTACATTAGGGTTAGTAAATTGTTACAGGTAGCAAAAATGATAATTTTTTCAACACTATCAAAGTTGTCATATAGTAAAAAGGTGTAATTTTCATGTGTGATTAGTAAAGTAAGTGTTATGTTATTTCTTTATACGTATTTACAATATTGTTGTATTTTAGAAAGAAAATTCAACAATTTTGTTATTGAAATTTGTGTCTTTAATGTTTAATTTTAGGATTGCAATATTTTTGTTTTCAATATTGTTTGATGATATTTGTATATGTCAATATTGTTTTTCATGACATGATGTTATACAACAGAACCCTGGAGGTCACCCTACTTCTTCAGTCTAGAATTGGAGAAGTAGTACCTAGGTAGAGAAGACTTTTTCTATACACTTTTCAGATCCAACCCAGGAGAGGTGTTTCTCAGTTTCAAAGATAACTCACTCATTGACTGGAAGACTTGTTGCATCCCCTTTGAATTATAGTGTTATGACATCAATGCCTTTGCCATTATCTGTTTATGACGTAGCAAAACAAAAACTGCAAAAGCGATTTCACTAGATATTAAAATCAACAGAATTTAATGCCATACATTGACCTTAGTTGGTGCACTTTGTAACATGGAAAAATCAAAAATGCAGTTATTATCTTGTAATGCACTAAACTAAAAGAAGTAATGATACATTTCAGATATGTTTGCATCATTATATTTTGGTCTGATCACAAGTGATATGTGCCAACTGTCCATATAATGTTTATAAGATACACTTTTGCAACAGTCGGTTTTCTGTGTTTTAATTTCTGTGCCTAAAAACACAACCCCAAGTATGATTTTTGCACATTTTTTAGTAGAGAGAGGTAGGTTTTTCTAGGCTAAATTTAAAATGTGCATGTTATTTAAATTGAACATTTGAATCCTAACCAGAAAATTAGACACATTTTCAAGAAATACATGATCCTACATCTTACACAAATGAGGCAATTGTTAGATTGTTTGCCTCACCAGTTAATAGTCACCCATGTTTTCAGTGAGTCCATCTGTTTTGCATATGATAGACAGATATCCTATTTTATACACACAGCAAACTATGTTGAAGTATTTGATATTTCACAGTAGAACTGTGCCAGCAAAGAGCTAGAATGATAAAGAAGGGTGGAGACTCAGATTCAAGGTTTGGAAAGAGTAACAACTTTGTGCGAAGAATCTATGGAGCGATTAGAGGCAGTTTCATTTTGAGCCACGTTGCAGTTGTGAGACAGTGTCAAGATGGCAGGGGGAAATGGATATTAAGGCACAATGAGAACAAGCAGCACATGATGTCATTGGAACATGGTATTCTGACAGCAGTAGACTTCATCTCAAGTATGCCCCCCTGATGCATGTTCTTTCTCACAACTATACACTTTATTGAAAGGTGATCTTAATGCAGAAACACAACATTTCCTTTGTTCGGATTACTTCCCATACCACTGAAAGGTACATAGGTACTCGTATAACACACAATTAGGCCCTTCCTTTATTTCAAATCACCCTCTCTAGCAGTTACACCTTAAAAGCAAAATATAATGGGTGCTTCCGCTGCCTGTGTAGAAAGTGCCAGTGTAAATGAGCATTAAATATCTGGTGAATTAGAAATATGTTCTATTCAACGTTCCATTTGCTTACCTCCTTGCTCATCCAACATAACCAACGCTCTGATGCCTGCATCTTTACTCTAGAATCCAGTCAGGGAAGGAAGGCAAGAAAATAGACAGAAAGAGACATCACCTAAGAATCCCAAGAGACTAGACATTCAGTTGGAAAAGAGCTTAGGAGGTGTTACTAATAAAAAAAGGTTTTGGAAAATGAAGGGAAAACACTACCAAATGTAAGTAATCAAAAACCTCACTAGAACTCTGAACAACTTTTGTAAAATTAATCTTTTTTTAGAAAACATACCATACAATTGTTGAATACATAACAAAATTCTGGTCCACTATTGAGGGCTGGACGGATCTTACTGGGAGTTCAAGAAGGTCAGCTGCAAATAGTTTCAGCTGGATCTACTTCCACTACGTACGTTTTTTGGAAATTGGGCCACATGCGTTGAACAGAAAAATTACAAGGAAGGTTGTGCTGGTAAACCAGTAGACCCTATTAGACACCAATAACAAGTTCTACAAACCAAATTGAATCTATTAGCATTTCTTCACTGTATTCATGCACAGTAGCTTCATCCCTCACAACATGAATGGTTCGGTCTTCCATTTGTTTCTGAAAGACTTGACAGAGCCTGCAATAGATTGTCATTGCCTTAACAAAATGAGATGCCCAGAAGCTAGTGAAACCACCTACAACCTATCGACCAAGAGGGAACATTTTACAACACATAAAATGATGGGAAAATCAATGCAGCACAATTTAAAAGTGGAAAAGAAGAACATAGAAAAAAGAATAGGGATTTTACCTCAAACGTAGTGTGTCACCATCACATTTTAAAAGTGTAGAAAATTAATATGGTGCATCCCATATTACGGAAGCACAGCAAACAATGGTTTCCTCATACATTAAAATCTATTTGTGATAGTTACCAAACCATGGGGTGTTCCTTTCTCTACTACTCAAATAAAAATAACGCTGCAAAAAGGCTTTCACTCCTTTTCTGCACCAGCACAAAATTCATGTAATCTGGCCACTGATTACGTTTTGCAGATTAGTGCACCCCTGAAAAGAACTGTGTGTAGCCTGAATGTCAAGGTATGAATCCCAGTGGATCCACATAAGGGCAGATCTAAATTAGTGGCAGCGCTGTTTGTGGTATCCGGGATTCAGCACTCCTTATGGCTGCATTAAATGGACATAGAGCTGTCCATTGTCAGCACAGTTGCTTGCCAATAATCAGAATGATATATAACTGATGAATTTCTCACTCCAAATGAGGAAGTATGGACCTAAATGCTTGAGTAACACTAGTGAAGTTTGGTAAAATAGAACAGATCCAAGAGAGATGCATTTGAGTCATACTTGTGACTTGGTCTGAGCTTTGAGGACGGTCTAGGAAAAACAGTTCAAGGATGCATACTGTCCCCTGTGTGCATCCTCCACTCCCACAAATGTACATGGAATATTGTTGTAGAATCTAAAGCTGTTGAGTGCTAGCAAATAACTACATCCACATCATCAGCTGTAGATGAAAGCTTGAGAGGTCATCTGTGTTAGGGAAACAGAGGTCAGGCCAGGGCCTTTTTACATTGTTTATTTTGGTATGACCTGCCTACCTGTGAGGTCACACTGTACAACTAGCCAATGAACTTAAGAAGACACGAGGAAACGCCTTCCTCTCCAGCTTCATATATTGCCCTTGCTTCTAAAAGAGCCTTTAAGGGTGTAACTTGGGGTTTCTAACTTGGCCAAAGTCTGCTGCAGCAGCATGACAAACATCTTTGCAACTCCAAGCCGTCTCTACTCTTATCAGAGCATGAGCACCAACATATTATTAATTTAAACTCAAAACATTTGTCGGACCCATTGAACCTTGTCCCTTCCAAATCCACCAAACAAGCTTACTCCCCCAACTTTTGTTTGAAAATGGTGTCACTCTGACTAATTTATACATTCGGTTACATATCTGTGTTTGGGAAAAGATGCAAGTGGAGTTACAAAAGGTAAAATAACTATTAAATGTTCTGTACACATTTTTTGTGTGGTAGCTTTTCCTATGAAGGAGTGACATCATTGCCATTTGTTTAATACTCATTTGCTGCTTTCCGGTTCAGATTCAGACCCTCCAGGATATCGCGATTTTGCAATTAGCAAACAAATCACGAAATCAGCACTTTTGTAAAAAATCCTGCGATTTCTACAAAAGTGCCCGCAAATATTGGCACTCTAAATAAGTTGAGCTGATCCTCCTTTTGTTGACTCTGCTCTGTGCTGAGCCAATAAAATGAGGATGAGCAACAAGTTAGAAGGTGGCAGAGGTATAAAGTACCTCTGTGTCCTGCCTTTAAAATGCCCAGGGCCCTCCTCCTGTGCTGACAGGCCCCACCCTTTGTTTCCAGGGACCTGCTGCCCGTTAACCTTTGCCTGTTGTTTTTGTTGCTCTATATAGCTTGGAGCGGTTTACATGAGCTCCAGTTATACTAACAAAGGGTGGTGGGGTGGATTGAGGGAGCGCGGGGTGGGGGGAGCGAGCGCGGTGGGGGCGATGGGTTAATAATAATAATTTGAAAAACGTATCTGACGCCGCTGGCCACCTCCTGCGTCGCATCGCTCCTGCTGTCCTCTTCCTGGGTCCCAGCTGCCCCTGGGACAGACTCCCAGGCAATCCCTGTGCTGCCTGGGAGTCTGGGATTGCTCTGAGCGGGCAGGAAAGACGCTCCGCTCAGGTCATTGAGTCTGTGGGGTTTCTCCTGCCCAGATGCTGAATGCAGCTGGGCTGGAGTAACCTAAGTGCGCATGTGTGTTTTGGTCGGCCTGAGATGGCTGGCCAAACACACATGAGCACATAGGGAGTGCACAAGCACTCCTTCTCCACCCTCCCATGCCCCGCCCCTCCATGCACAGGCTGGCTCAGAGCCAGCAAATGAAAAATAAAACGATGCTGGATCATCATTTTATTTTCGTTTGTTGGCTCTGCGTCAGGCAGTGGGACGACGGTCCTCCGCCACTGCAGAGGAGCAGCCACTGCTCAAACCGGTTCCCCAGTTGCAAAGCCGGCAGCTTTGGCCCTAACGCCACATCCTCTCCTCTAAAATGTACCCCCCTCGTACTTTCGCAGCTTATACAGGTGTGGAGTTGACAATTACAGCTATTTATAAGCCTGTCAGGTTTGTACCTCTGCAGACAAAAGCTCTTAAACAACACCAAAGTAAGCGAAAACGATTACAGAGGTCAGGAGAGCAAAATTAATCACAGCAAAGAAATAAAGTGAAAAAGAGCAAGAAATAAAGAGAGAGAAAGAGGGCTGGAAGGAAGAGTGAAAGGAAGGACATATGAAAATAAGGAACGAAAGAAGCAAGGGTCAAAAGAATGAAAGGATGGCTGCATGGGTGTAATAAATGCTACAGCAGGTGAAAGGACTAATGGATGGGAGGGTGAAACAACATTTGCATGGGTGGGTGCAAAAAAGTGGCTGGAATGATAAAAGGCTGGGTGGATGGTTGAACGGATAACTGGATGGAAGGCTGAAAGGGTGGATTGGTGGATTGATAAAAGGAGGGTGAATTCGTAGATGGATAAAACAATGGATGAATGCATGGAAAAAAGGAAGGATGAATTCCTGGAAGGGTGAGTTGAAGGATGGAGATAGGGTGTAGATGGATGGAATGGTGAAAGAATGGATGGATCAATCAATCAATCAATCAGGGGTTTGTTAAAGCGCGACTACTCACCCGTAAGGGTCTCAAGGCGCTAGGGGTGTGGGGGGGGGGGTGCAGGTTCCATTCCATCAAGGATGGGGTCTGACGAAGAGCCAGGTTTTGAGGTTTCTTGCGAAGATGGTGAGCGATGTTGTCTGGATGGATGGAAGCATTAAAGGATGGATGGATAGATGGATGCATGAAAGGCTGAAAGGATGGAGGGATAAATGGACGGAAGGAAGGATGAAGGGACCTCATCTCGAGTAGATAGGGCTTACTCGCATTCCTCACCCAATAGCATTTGAGGTTTGGATCAAAGTGGGGGGAATTTTAATTTTCTGGCAACTCCCTTGCATAAGACTACTCATTACCAATCCCCTGGCAAACTTGGGAAACCCCAACTGCTTCTGTAGTGCTTTTACAATTGCAGGCCAATAAATTGCCAACAAATGCTGGCCAAACTTGACAATCAAGACCCATAATACAATATGATATCTGAGCAATAGCTTCTTGGATATGCGCAGGTGCACACCCCAAGATCCCTGCCTAGATTGACCACTACTCTGTCTAGATCCCGGTCTAGATTGACCACTACCCTGCCAGTATCCTTTTCACAAGGACGAGCATGTTGACCGAAGTTGCTCAATGCTGGTGGTGCATAAAAGCAACACTACTTATCATTAAGCTTTTAATTCACAGAGCATTTACTTGCATGCACAAAAAATACAGACCCACACTGTATCCTAAAAACTTACCGTATTGTTTGGGCTATCAAACCTAGGTGATAGAGCCATCACGAATGTCATAAGACCAGGAGTCGCGCAAACAGAATTGGAGAGGGAGTGGTGTGTGCAAGAGCGCATGTTTGTATGGAGTGAGGATGATGACATTAGATTCACTGGTACATCACAGCATTTTACGCATAAAAATTGATGGCCACCAAAACCTTTACCCATTTAGAGCTGTGATGAGACACACACAGCTCCCAAATTCCTCACACTGCATTTAAAAATGTAAATTACGTTTAAACTTTAGATGACTAGAAAATAAACTAGAGGCTTAATAACGTACTTTCCGATTGAGAACATATATTTATTTGCAATTCCTGACGATAGGAAAAAACTGCACACTGAGAGGGCAACTGGTACAAGAAAGAACGTCTTCATACAAAAGTGGTTCATACATTTGCCAACTTACACACCAGACTAAATTGTAGACACGTGCAGTCACAATTCATGCTGTGAAACCAGTGATTTACTTGAAAATAAAAAATAAAAAGTGTAATTCATTCATTATTCCCATGTTCCTGACATGCAAGAGGCCAAAGAAAGGCAATACCGGAAATCAAGCACAGTGCAAGCAGCATGCAGTCTGAAAAGAGACGAGTTTTTGCACAGTCAAGCAGCAGCAGCAGCGGTGTGCAGTGTTGGCCTGACTACAAGACTCCAAGCCCCCAACAGACGTCAGCAAACTCTCGCTTCAGTCAATAGAGCGCGTGTCTCTGTGTCTCAATAAATTAGCGCGCGCCATTATTTATTGGGACAGGCTGGCATCACCAGCAGCTCAAAGAGACACCGCAGAACAGTGTCAACAGCCCAAGGAAGAGAGAATCGTTAGATAAGCATTTTCTAATCAATCCTGCCAGTGCATAGCTGCTTTCCATGCAGTAATTTATTACTCGCCATTTAAACCGACCATGCATTTTATTTCCACCTCTAATTATAATGTCCATTCTCTGCTTACATGGAGCCAGGGCCTTTCGCCGACTGTATTGGTTAGGGGGAAAAAGTAAAAATATTTTCCATTGGTTATATGCTCATGTTATTTTGAGATTGGTTCTCAACGAATTATGGTTTTAGTCGTGCGCGGTTTCACAATGTTTAAAAGGGTGAATCGCATCCTCATACATATTCGTTAAGTGAGATTGCATTTTAAAGAGCGACTGATGGACCTTTTCGAAGCAACTTTACAACATTTTTTTACTACATCGCCTTAGAAAAATGGCCTTGATTCACAAAGATTTTCTTTTTTTCAATTTTTTTTACTGAGCAGAGCATATGGGGCTTAACAATAATAATCAATAACAGGGAGTTTAAAAACATCATTTGATCAAAACATACAAATCATGTATAAAACCAACATAGAATAGATACAGAGAAACATATTGCAACAATAATCTGGCTGCATCCCAAATTTTCAAAAGTGCTTTAGTTAATATCCCAACTTTTTACGGATGGGCAATTCTAACATACTAAAGTGCTGAAGTGCTAAAGTGCTAAAGTACGCGAGAAAAACCCAGAACAGGCTATCCTTTACCAAACAAGATAGCTCCACGGAATAAGCCAAAATTCAAATACCTGTGCTGTTTTTTAAATTTATTTTTTGTTGAGATATTAACCCCAGCCTTAAAATATCTATAGGACTTCTATTCCCGCCGTAGTTTCAAGATTCACTAAATATTTCCAGACCGCAGTGAACTTTCTTGTAGCGCCCACCCGCCTAGCATATGCTTCTTCGAACATCATGGTTCGTTTCATCTTATTTAACCACCTAGAGTATGAAGGTGCTTCCGCCGACCTCCAATTGTGGAGAATTAGGGAGCGAGCAACGAGGGAGGAAATCGCTAAAAAAGTCTCCTCCACTTTTGTCAAGTTCACCCTAGCTCTGGTAATGTCGAAAAGGGCTACCTCAACCTCAGGATCTAACCTCTTCTGGATCGCCCGGCTAATGGATGAAAAAATCTTGACCCAAAATGGCCCTAGCCTTGGACACGTGAAGAATATATGTAGCCAAGCCCCTTCCCCTTCTGCCTGGCAGCGGAAGCATCTATTCTCTACTTCAGGACATTTTTTGTTAAGTATTTTAGGTGTATAGTATGCCATCCACCGAGACAGAATGGCCATTCTTTTAAAATTGGCGACTCTTAACGCCTTGCTCCCTAGCTGGGATATGATCTGCCACTCCTGCCTTGACAAGGTACATTGAGTTTCCCGGGTTACTCTTTCTAGGAATTTCTCAACCAGTGGAGATTCACTTTGGTTACATAACTGAGAGTACCAATTACCCACCCCTCTTAGTTTGGCTCCAAATAGAGTGGTCACCAGCTTAGTCGGGGCGCCACTAGACGAAAGATTGTATCTGTTTAAAAAATATATAATCTGTAAATATTCAAAAAAGCCAGGCTTATTCCGTTCACTGCATCTATTCTGAACCTCTTGCCAGGTAATTACTCTATTCTTCATTAAAAAGCGCCCCAGCTCTTCTAAACCACATTCCTTCCAATTTCTAAGGTGGCTAGATTGGATTTGAAGACCCAAACTTTTGCATTCGCCTAATTTTAGATAGTGGAATCCAGAAGAGCCAGCTTGCTTAAAAACAGACTGTAATCTGACGGAATATTCCTGCAGAGCCTTATATCTAGTCCTCTTGGGGAGTTTAGATGTTTTTAGAAATATCGGGATCTGCGAACCAGATTCCTGTACCATTTTGTCCAAGAAAAAGTTATCTAATAAACCATTTGATTCCAGCAAACGAGCTGTTAAATTTAAGATAGCCGCTTCATAATATGTACGGATTTTCGGTAATGCTAACCCACCCTGGTTAATATGTAGTTGTAGCACTGGGAGTGTAACCCTGGATGTCTTCTTACTCCAGACAAACTCTCTAAACATAGATTCTAGCTCTTTGAAATAACCAGTATTGATTTTTAAGGGTACATTTGTAAAAGAAAAACGAGTAGAGGGAGTATGGACATTTTGATGAGGGTTACACGGACTATCAATGTTAGAGGCAAAAGTGACCAATTATCCAGCAATTTTTTAATTTTACCCCTCATGACTTCATAATTCAATTTAAATAGCTGCCCATATTGGTTAGAAACATATATCCCCAAATAACGTATTGGTTCCAACTTAAGGGCTTGACGTTTAAGATTTGCGGGAAGAAAATTGCAGTCAGTATTCAAGGTTAAAATCTCTGTTTTGTTTTGATTTGTTTTATAGCCCCCTATCAATTCAAATTGACTAAATTCTGTTAATACCCAATCTAGATTCTGGCTCTCAGGACTACGATATAAAATAATATCGTCCGCGAACAACTTTAATTTTGCCATACCCGGAATCAACGCTCTGATTACCTCGTTGTCACGGATTTTTGTATCCAGGGGTTCAATAAAGAAGGTAAACAATAGGTGGGACAGCGGACACCCTTGTCTGGTCCCGCAATTGATATTTACTATCCCCGCTCGGTTTGCATTTATCACCACCTGAGCCTGGGGACCCTGGTAGATATTCCTAAGCATTTTTATGACCTGGAAAGGGACACCGAACCTGCCCAGACTATGAAAAAGGGCGTCCCAATTAACCAGGTCAAACGCCTTTTCGGCGTCCACCATCATAATGAGTGCTGGAGTACAGTTGTTATTAAAAAAGTCGAGAGTCTGAATTAAAAACCCAGTATTAGAGGACATCAACCTTCCGGCGACAAACCCAGACTGGTCTCTGTGAATCACTTCCTGTGCTAGGAGAGTGAAACACTGAGCCCAAATTTTCATTAGAATTTTGTAGTCGGCATTAAGAAGGCTAATTGGTCTGTAGGAGTTGACGTCCTTGGAATTCTTAACCTTTTTCACAAAGCTAACGATGATAGCTTCTTTAAAGATTGAGGGGACTGCACCACCAGCCTTTATATCATTAAAAAGCTTTGTCAGAAAGGGGATCAATTCCTTAGCGAATGACCTATAAAATTCAATAGGCAGCCCATCGTTTCCACAGGCTTTCGCTCCCGCAATAGAATTCAGGGCTGCCAAAATTTCCGCGCCTGATATATCGAGTTGAATCTGTTCCACAAGGGAATTAGACAAACTCGGAAGATTAACGTTCTCAAAATAGTTCTGAATTGAGTCTTGCCTGACCGCATATTTGGTAGCGTAGAGCTGTTGATAATGCTCCATAAAAACTTGGGCGATTCTATCCTTGTCCGTCACCATGACTCTAGTCTTGGGATCTATGACCTCTGCAATTAAGGCCGCTTCCTGTCTAGTCTTAGTTAACCCGGCTAACAGTTTACCAAACATTTGGCTTTCTTCATATACACGTTGTTGAAAAGTCCGGGAGCTATTTATCTCTTCTATTAAAAAAAAATCCCTAAGCGCCTTTTTAGCCTTTTCAAGCTGATTCACTGCTGCCCCATCTCCCCATAAAGGGGCACTTCTCTGATTCAGGGCACTGTCGACTGCCTGCTGGAGTTCAGCTATTTTAGTACGTCGTGTTTTGGACTGAGAGGCCGAAAATGCGATGATTCACAAAGATTTTCATATGAATAGGTGCAATTTCCAGTAGCAAGCCACGTTCATAGAAAAAATTGTGAATCGGTTTCAGTATAATAAAAAAAAGATTGACAGTTGGTGCACCAATTTAGTACTCGTGTACTATCATTTTTAAATCTAAACACCTACCCAAAAAAAAAAATTCACATCGATTCTTCGTTAAGAAATATCTTTAAGTGATTATTCAAGGATTCCGTATTTGTATACAACTGTCCATTGGGATGTCTTTCGTCGGTAAGAAATGTCTTTCACTTTAAGTTCAGTGATTCCATATTTGTACACAACTATCCATTTTGCGATATCTTGAAAGGGCTATCTCACTTAGAAAAGTTGATTATTTAAAAAGCTTCTAATTATGCTTCAACAAGACTGTTAAACATTCTCTAGTTAGCATCAGTTACTGGCTCTTATATTTCCTAGTTTGTGTGTGATCGCGTTGTTTATATTTTTTAGTACATTAGTTTGGCAACACATATTTCACAATAGGACTAAGGCACTCTTGCTTAGAAATGTCAGACAACTATGCTAAAACCAAAACTCTTACATATTCTGTAAACACAAAGATAAGAAAAGACAATAAGAATTGATGCAAAAAATGGAAGGTAAAATTAAAAACACAAAAACAACTTATCACATGTATGCTTCTTAATTTGATTTCTGGATAATTACTACAGTCATTTTGTTTCACAACTGCGATATACGTTAAGATCACACCACAGGTTCATTCAGATATTGCAGTGACACAAAATTCTCATCTTGTAGAATGATCAAATACCAAAGTACCAAAAGTGCATGCTAGTCTACTCGATCCTTTCTTTGTTTCAAGGGAGGCAAAATGAGGTTTGCTCTCAATTCCATTATGTTGTTGTACTTTTGTGGCAGGATTATTGTACAGGATGAGAATTTTGTGCTACTACAATAGTCAGCATTAGAACAGACCTATACTTTAATCAAAATGTATCATCTTTAGGTCAAGAATATCAGGCAAGGCAAGCTGCCTGATTGCAAAAGACATTGAGGGCTTACCAAGAACGTACAGGGACTTGAGGCCTTCCCATTGCTTGCCACCGGCTGGCCTCACTGTCACTCTCATTTGCCTTCTTCTTGTTCATGTCCCAGCTTGTCAATCCTATGTTTTTCCATTTGATGGAGCATAGCCTGTTTACCAGCTCTTTAATTGGCTGATTTATATGTTTCCACTACTTGCTTCTAGGGAACTACTTCTTTTTTGTTTAAACACCCAAAAGAAGTACATGTGTTTCACTGCTCTGTCCTCCCTATGCTTTTCTCCTCTTCTCCATGTTACTGTCTCACACCCATGTGCTTTTCTGCCCCCACCCGCACTTGTTTTGCTCTCTCTTACATCTGTGTGCTTCTCCCCCTCCCTGCGGTCCATGTTGCTCTCTTTTACTCATGTTGCTTCTCCCTCCGTCCACTGTGTTGCTTCTCCTTCTGATCTCCATGTTCCTTCTCCCCCACCACCTCCCCCACCCACTCTTGCAACCTGTCATCTTTTTAGGTCTCGGCTCCACACAGCGCGCATTGCTGGCACCATTGTCGTTCCATTTTTCATTCTCCCCATTTGTCAAGGGCATGCACATGTCATGCCTCTTCTGGTGTTTGGCACTCCTCGAGCGCATTACCCAAATATGGAGTGGCCATTTTCATCCATTGTTTCGGGACTACTTTTTTATTTTTATAAATGGGAGACCATGTGTGCATCTGGCAGCACTTTCCGTGGACACAGGACTCACTGCGCTATGTATTTATCGCAATTTGCTGTTGTGTACAATACAAATACGGCAAGGCATGTGTACTTGCATTTGATCTATGACAAATTGCTGTTGTGTACAATATTGTAGAACTACAGTAAGGTGTGTGTACCTGTATCTGATCTACATGCTGCTGTCCGTTTCGTCTTCATATTTGCTATATGACTTGTGATCACACACTCACAGCAGATTCTTGGACATGCAGTCTCATCAAACACAGCTGAGGTCTTCAGTTTTCTTTGGTCTACACACATGCTATCACACAGTTGCTGCCGAATGCTGCACATTGATCTTTTGGAGTGTCTTCAGCTCAAACCTCCTTCGTAATAACAGTATTGTCAAAAAACAGTAGAGGGCGCATATGCTTTATTTTAGATGAACTATTTCCCAAAATTTATAAAAGGGTCATCAGGTGAAAGGTATACATGATATAGATCACATTACCTAATCCTGCTGTCCCGGTTAACAACCAAGAAAAAAAAAATCTGAACATCTGCATGCTTCATTGTGATGGGCTGTCTCTACGGCCATTTGTCATATCGTTCATTAAATTCAAACCATAGAAGATGATGATGCTGGGCTCAGTGTAAGAAGGTCTAAATCTGCGTGGACCTAGTTACGATTGCTGTGTCATGGTTTTGCTATAAAATAAAAAATGTAAGAAACAGAGCCCGAGCGCAACTAGGAGTCTACCCACACCCTTAGTGGGACACCATTACTCATGAAACTGCTTGATCAATCAACCTTTTTACTTAATGTTTCTCTTCATATATATATTAAAATTACTTTACATTATTTCACTGTTAAAATATTGAAAACAGTTTTTAAATTATTGGTTATCACGTCCCAAATATTTAGTTTAGGCCCTTGCAGGTGATTTGCCTCGCTTTATAAATCTTGATTGATTGATTGATTGATTGAAACACACATATATATATACAATATAAGCAAACAAATTTCTTAGAGTAAGCAAAAAAACTATTTTCAATTAAAAAAAACAAGTAGTCTGTGTTAACCATTTTCATGATTTAATGTACTGACATAATATTGTGTAGGCACTCCAATTGCCAATGCTTGTTTAATTTTGTTTTAGCGCAATCATGCTGCGTTTTAAGTGCTTTGACACTTCTTAGATCAGTAACTAAAAAGAAAAACATGCACAAGTCATTTTGTATGCGCATAACAATATTAAATTACAATAAAAATATACTGCAAAATAACATCACAAAACATATATTTAAAAAATAACAAAAAAGCAAAAATTTAAATAAAAACATGGCAATTCAAAAGCATTAATATAAAAAACTAAAACAATAACTCTAAATAGGTTTACATTAAACAAAATTGAAAATATTTTAAATCTGAAGCCACAGTAATAAACAGAAAATGTTGAAATAAATATCAAGCTAACAATTAAATTCTATTAAAATAAATTTTTTACTAAAAACATAAATAACATGAAATTAACACTCCAAATCCAGCCAAAAAAATTCAAAAATTAAAATTCGGAAGAATATAAATGACACTCCCATTTCAACCTTAAAACCTTACAACCTTAAAAAACAGTAGGGAAAGGGTTGCAATTTATAAGCATAACATTTGCCATTCCCACTCAAAATGAACTTAAAAGTATTGGACTTTGCAGGGGTCAGATTTATTATTCCCTAACAAACCTGAGCAACAGTGGAGAAAGCACCAGAGTTCGGTGGGCCAGGCTTAATATTCCCACTCCAACCTAAACAACACTGATGAAAGTACTAGATTTAGAGGGGTGAATTTACTATTCTCACTCCAACCTAAGCATTAGTAGGGTAAGCACTGGACTATGGAGGGATAATATTTACTATTCACACGCCATCATAAGCAAAAGCGGGGAAAACATTGGACTTTTGAGGCGTCAGATTTAATACTTCCACTCTAAAGTTAGGAACAAAGGGAAAGCATTGGATTTTGGAGGGGTCAGATTTACAATTCCTACTCCAATGTAAGGCACAAAAGGAAAAGCATTGGACTTTTCAGAGGTCAGGTTTACTAGTCCTGTGGCATGGCTTGAGGCCCACGGAAGATGGCGGCGCCCGAGTGAGGCTCCTCGGGGCGGTGCGGATCGACCACACTTCGGAGACTTTCTAATGTGCTTGGTGAGGCGCTTAGATTACCAGAAGATGTGCTGATGCGGCAGGCACCTTTGGTGAGCAGCTTTGGAGACGCGCGACCTAACTCTTCTTTTGTCAAGCTCCGACTTCAAGCTGCGCGGACCGCGGACGCCATTTTAGGTGCAACGTCCCCTCGCTCACAGGACGCGTGAGGAGAGGCACTTAGCGGTTTCTATCTCCTTACATCACTCACGATGCAGTTTCTTCTGTGGACAGTGCACAATTAAATAAGAAGCAGCCTATGTAGCTGTTTTCCTTCTCACGTTGGGACTTTGTGGCTTTCTCTCATTGCCAACAATAGAAATATCAAGGCAGAAATACTTACGTTCGCCATTTGAATGCCTTGACTGCTCAGCTTCTGCCACAATTACAATGAGAAAAGCCATGTAAATTGTTTTAAAGAGGGCTGCTCTTCGCTTCTATTTCCTTCCTATATAATCACATGTGAGGCATTTTTACACCACATCTTTCTGGCGACAGTTTGGTTCTTTCTTCTGAAACCAAGGAGAGGATTTATTCGCATTTTATTTTTCTCTCTTTTCTTAATTTTTGCATGAAAAAAGTCTATGTCTCCCTAATACATTGTTGAAATTACCTCCATTGTGGTTTTTTTCTTTAAGGTAACGCTTGTGAATTCTTTGATATACCTGAGTCCTAACTTTCTATTATTCACTGCTTCTTACAAGAAGACTGAAAAAACTGGGGCCCCCTGCATCACGCTCCACACAGTCCTTCATCAAAAATTCTAAGATTTTTACGGATTTTTCCAAAATGGAGGAATCTTTGGTATCTATATCTAAGGGCTCTCCACCATCGAGCTCTGTCTCCCTTGCTGCAGGGAAGGCTGTTACCAAGCGTTTGAAAAAGAATCCACCCTCTCTACCAAAGCCCTCTCCTCCTGCTTCCTTAGATATGTTACTGGAGGAGATACGTGCTCTTCGCCCCTTCATGGAAGAAACAACTACCAATTTGCAGTTCCTAACAGAGAACTGGTCTCAGATGAATGACCGGCTTACAACAGTGGAGCATAATGTCTCCTCCTTCGGTCTCACCAACGACAAAGTCAACACTCTTCAATCTCAGGTCTCTTCACTTCAAAGGCAGGTCGAAGATCTCGAAAATCGGAGCAGAAGAAATAATCTCCGCATTTATGGTCTGCCGGAAGGTTCAGAGGGCTCCGACCCTCTCTCTTTCTTCGGGTCTTTCCTCCCAACATTGTTGCATCTACCAGAAGGAACAACACTTAGGGGCCGATTCCGATCTCGGTCGGAGGCGCACCCAATACTATTCGGTCGGGAAAAAAGCCATGCGAAAGCCAGTTTCCCGACCGATCCGTACAACACACCGAGCGAGCAAGTACGATGCGCACAACAGCAAAAATTCCGGCCGAGCCGTACTCACCCAAACCAGGTCCTGTTCTCCGACCGAGGCGAATCCGGAAACGCCGAATCGAGTCGCACGGAAGGGAAAATGCAGCCCCGTCCGGCCGGACAAGTACGATGCGCTTTCCGTACGCGCCCGAACCCGTCGCTACGCACGGCACGTCAAAGCATCCGGGAGAGGCGCACATAAGCTCCGAATCGCGCCACAACACGATCCACGGCTACGAGGCGAACACAGCACCGACGAGGACGACGCGGCGGCGACGAGGACGAAGCGAGCGGCGAGGAGCCGAAGCCAAGCGGCGAGGACGACGCGAAGCAACGAGAAGGACGAACGACACGAACCAACCATGAATCCCTTCGTCCCGATCATACCAATATTCTACATCTACTACCGGAACAGGCACGGACGCGTACGGCGCAGAAGGTAAGTCAGACACCAACCACAAAACACATACAACACGTACACGACACATCACACACATACACTGGGAATCTGAATATACTTACACCAGCAACAGCAGCACCATAGGGGCGGGATGCCCATCACCAATGCCACATATGCACACAGGGGCCTGAATGCGCGCCACCACCCCAACCCAGGGGGCTGGATGCCTACCACTACTACCACCCTTAGCCAGGGGGCTGGATGCCTACCACTACTACCACCCTCACCCAGGGGGGCAGGATGCCCACCACTACTACCACCCTTAGCCAGGGGGCAGGATGCCCACCACTACTACCACCCTCACCCAGAGGGGGCAGGATGCCCACCACTACTACCACCCTTAGCCAGGGGGCAGGAAGCCTACCACTACTACCACCCTTAGCCAGGGGGCAGGATGCCTACCACTACTACCACCCTCACCCACGGGGGGCAGGATGCCTACCACTACTACCACCCTCACCCAGGGGGGCAGGATGCCCACCACTACTACCACCCTTAGCCAGGGGGCAGGATGCCTACCACTACTACCACCCTCACCCACGGGGGCAGGATGCCTACCACTACTACCACCCTCACCCACGGGGGCAGGATGCCTACCACTACTACCACCCTCACCCACGGGGGGCAGGATGCCCACCACTACTACCACCCTCACCCACGGGGGCAGGATGCCTACCACTACTACCACCCTCACCCAGGGGGCAGGATGCCTACCACTACTACCACCCTTAGCCAGGGGGCAGGATGCCCACCACTACTACCACCCTTAGCCAGGGGGCAGGATGCCTACCACTACTACCACCCTCACCCAGGGGGCAGGATGCCCACCACTACTACCACCCTTAGCCAGGGGGCAGGATGCCTACCACTACTACCACCCTCACCCAGGGGGGCAGGATGCCCACCACTACTACCACCCTTAGCCAGGGGGCAGGATGCCTACCACTACTACCACCCTCACCCACGGGGGCAGGATGCCTACCACTACTACCACCCTCACCCAGGGGGGCAGGAAGCCTACCACTACTACCACCCTTAGCCAGGGGGCAGGAAGCCTACCACTACTACCACCCTTAGCCAGGGGGCAGGATGCCCTACCACTACTACCACCCTTAGCCAGGGTGGCAGGATGCCTACCACTACTACCACCCTTAGCCAGGGGGCAGGATGCCTACCACTACTACCACCCTTAGCCAGGGGGCAGGATGCCCACCACTACTACCACCCTTAGCCAGGGGGCAGGATGCCTACCACTACTACCACCCTCACCCAGGGGGGCAGGATGCCCACAACTACTACCACCCTTAGCCAGGGGGCAGGATGCCTACCACTACTACCACCCTCACCCACGGGGGCAGGATGCCTACCACTACTACCACCCTCACCCAGGGGGCAGGATGCCCACCACTACTACCACCCTTAGCCAGGGGGCTGGATGCCTACCACTACTACCACCCTTAGCCAGGGGGCAGGATGCCTACCACTACTACCACCCTCACCCAGGGGGGCAGGATGCCCACCACTACTACCACCCTTAGCCAGGGGGCAGGATGCCTACCACTACTACCACCCTTAGCCAGGGGGCAGGATGCCTACCACTACTACCACCCTTAGCCAGGGTGGCAGGATGCCTACCACTACTACCACCCTTAGCCAGGGGGCAGGATGCCTACCACTACTACCACCCTTAGCCAGGGGGCAGGATGCCTACCACTACTACCACCCTCACCCAGGGGGGCAGGATGCCCACCACTACTACCACCCTTAGCCAGGGGGCAGGATGCCTACCACTACTACCACCCTCACCCACGGGGGGCAGGATGCCTACCACTACTACCACCCTCACCCACGGGGGCAGGATGCCTACCACTACTACCACCCTCACCCACGGGGGCAGGATGCCTACCACTACTACCACCCTCACCCAGGGGGGCAGGATGCCCACCACTACTACCACCCTTAGCCAGGGGGCAGGATGCCTACCACTACTACCACCCTCACCCATGGGGGCAGGATGCCTACCACTACTACCACCCTTAGCCAGGGGGCAGGATGCCTACCACTACTACCACCCTTAGCCAGGGGGCAGGATGCCCACCACTACTACCACCCTCAGCCAGGGGGCAGGATGCCTACCACTACTACCACCCTCACCCAGGGGGCAGGATGCCCACCACTACTACCACCCTTAGCCAGGGGGCTGGATGCCTACCACTACTACCACCCCCACTCATAGGATGGACAATGCATGACACAACAAGCACACCACAACCTAGGGAATGCAAGATTAAGACATCCCCACCACCATGACAAGCGTGTGAGCAGGCTGTGTCAAATGCCTACAACACCGAACATGACTTTGAACATACAATGTGACCCCTAGCACATGTGCCACACATATATGTGTGTGGCACCCACAATACAAGCAGCCCATGACCATTGTGGCAATGGGGCCCTAAACCCCCATCATCACAGTGACCAAAAGGCAAGTGTGGGGTCCATAGCTGAAGCACATTTTGACCATTGTGGCAATGGGGTCTAAACCCCATCATCACAGTGACCAAAAGGCAAGTGTGGGGTCCATAGCTGAAGCACATTTTGACCATTGTGGCAATGGGGTCTAAACCCCCATCATCACAGTGACCAAAAGGCAAGTGTGGGGTCCATAGCTGAAGCACATTTTGACCATTGTGGCAATGGGGTCTAAACCCCCATCATCACAGTGACCAAAAGGTAAGTGTGGGGTCCATAGCTGAAGCACATTTTGACCATTGTGGCAATGGGGTCTACACCCTCATCATCACAGTGACCAAAAGGTAATTGTTGACAAAGAAGAGCTGCAACTGCCAAACTGCATGGATCATTCCTGGTCACAGAACCAAAAACTCATCTGTGGCAAAGTAGTGTATGTGTCCCATTGCAACATAAATTGGGGGAGCCAAATACTGCAGTGCAAATGAAACATTCCTTTGGCCATGTGCAGACAAACAACACCCATGGGGGCTGAGACCGTCAACAGTCATCAATGACACAATGACAGAAGTGACCATCAGAATGCAGAACCACATATTTGCACCAATGGGCACACAAATGCAGATACCCTGTGGAGACAGCAGATGTGAGGTGAACAGATACCATACCATGGCAGCAATGGGACACACAAACCATGATCACTGTGCTGACCGATGACCTAGGAGTCCCAGGGACAGCAGGGGAAACACACCAAACAACATACAGCCAATGGCACACCCAAGATATGCCAATGCAGTGGTGCAGATGCACAAACACAAACAGGCAGACCAACACTGTCATCATACACAGCAGGTGAGGGGTGGGGGTGCCAGTGTCCCCAGGCAACAACACAACACATGAGGAGAGCTGAATACCAATCATACAGATGTGCATACACTGCCACACTAAGGTAACTCATGGATCCAAATCCTCTATGTAGGCAAGCAGGCATTGACAGGTGAGAGGGAGCACAAAACACACATGTCACACAGGCACGTAGGAACAACAACTGACACAGCAAGTCACAGACACACCACAGCACCACCCCAGGGCCCCCACAATGTGGTGACCCTGGGCTGAATAAAAATACCACTGTGATGACAAAGCTAAATGTCGATCACACTGTGAACCACAGTCAGGTGTCCTGA